>CAMRHE010000950.1:0-140000 GCA_947044405.1 Leptodactylus fallax
CTGGACTGTAGAAGGAAATAACATCTCTGGTCCAATGCGAGGAGATGACTTAGAAGCTTCCTCCCCTCCTCTGTGAGGCCCTTGGAATAGGATAAATAGGAGATTTGTTCTCCTGAAAGAGCAGAATCTACCAATGTAGCATAGAACATGTAGAGCAGGGGTCAGCAACCTTCAGCACTCCAACTGCTGTGAAACATCAACTCCCAGCATGTTCCATTCACTTCCACGGGAGTTCCAAGAATAAAATTGTTCAGTGTTTTCTGAGAATAGTCTGTGTTTTTTTGTATGTGCCCCAGATTTTTTTCTTGAAACCTCTGCGTTACAATTTTGCTTTGTAAACAGTGATCTATATCTCTGGAGCAGTTTCTACGTATTCTCGGAAAGTGTCCATATAGAACAGTCTACTTCCATTTTTTGTGATGTAGACTTAGGAAGTCAAAAAAACTGTTACAATCTACTTGTTTGAAGTGGGTTTTAGTATAGATATTATTTCCATCATTCATCAGGCACAGAGCTAAATCCTCTGTTGCTTTTGTGTTTGTTGTACCAATCATTACTAAGATAGCTAGTGAATTCATTGAAGGATTCGTGGGATCAATATACCTTTTATAGTATATGATGCACTCTGTCCAAGGATGGCTTTTATAAATATAAAGATCCTCAAAGCAGCCCATATAGATGTTGGCATAGCTGGGCGCAGATCTTGTACCCATCGCTGTGCCATGTGTTTGGAGATAGACCTTTCTTGTGGTGCGTTCTAAAATAAACTCAATGTCTTAAATCAGAAATTCTTTTTGTATTATTGGCTTTAAGTACCGTAGAAACTGCCATTAAACCTTTTTTCGTGAGGGATGTGACTGTACAGAGATGATACATCCAAGGTAGCCCAGATATATAATTTTTGCCACTGTAATGGCAAAATATTTTCTAACAAACTGGTAGAATCTTTCAAGTAGGAAGGTAATTTTACTACGAACCGTTGGAGATGAATATCTATGTACTGTGACAGGTTTCTCATGATAGAATTCATTCCCGATTTAATCGATATAATAGAATAGAGGCAATGTGGGATTGTTCACAAATAAAAATCCACTTTCTTTTTTTGGTGATCATGCTGAGATCAAGGGCTTCTTTGATGATAACCAATTACCTGGGTTTTAGAAGGGTCATGAGATAACTCCGTGTAGTACTTATTGTCAGAAAGAATATTTAAAGCTTCCTTTATATAGGTAGTTTTGGTTTGTGTCACTACCCCTACAACCCCTCCGCCTTTGTCGACGTTTCTTATGACAATATTCTCATTGGCTACTAAGGTTTTTATGGCTTGTTTTTCTTCAAGCGTACGGTTCTTATTTGTATGTGAGTGTTTTCTTGGAAGTTTCCTGAAGTCAGTTGCTACAAGTGAATAAAATGTTTCGAGGTTACTCCCTTTGTGATGTAGGGGGTAAAAAGAAGATTTGGGTTTTAAGTTTGTAACCAGAGGTTCAATTGTTCCTGTGCTGACCTTTTTGAGTTCCTTATTGTTTTTAGTTATATTGCTATCTAGTGGATCTGTATCTTTATTACCTTTAGGGTTTTGCTTTTTGTTTTTTGGCATCTTGTTTGGAGCTGCTCCAGTCATTGTATCTGAGATATATATCAAGGGTAGCTTCATAAAGAGGGCCAGACAAACAGCGGGAGACAATATTCAGGTCCCATGAGGAGACAGGAGGTCTGAGAAGCTTCAAATCTCTGAATAACCCAAGAACTAAATGATGATGAGAAAACAAACCCTACGAGAGAGACCTGATGGCTGAAAAATGGACCTTCAGACTATTGAACGTCAAACCTTAATCATAACCTTATTAAATAAATTGGAGAATGGAGGATGAAGCTGATGGTAGACTTTGTATATCACAGAGCACCAACTGGAGGACAGCAGAACTGAAGGAACTATTTGTGATCCCTGTAGCCGAGTCCTCCATAATTTTTTTTAGAAGTTTTGAGACTAATGGGACTGGAGGAAAACATAGATCAGGTGATGACCCCAAGGGATGGCGAGGCCATCTGAAGATGCTGGGTGACCTTTCTTCAGAGAGAGCCAACTATTTGAACTTTGACATTCTGGGCTGTGACCATCACATCCATCTTGGAGACCTAAATTTGGCGGCAATCTGATAAAACACCCAATTGTTGTTATTTGACTCTCCCGGAAATTCTGACCAAGCCAATCCGCTTGAAGATTCAGATGACCTCCAATGTGAATAGCTGACAATTCAGCCACATTGGATTCCACCCAGCACATAATCCCCCTTCCCCCGTTTGTTCTGGTAAAATACAGATGCAAGATTGCCTGACTAAATCACTAAATCACTACAGACTATTGGTGAAACATCACCGAGAAGTGACACAGGGCTAGGAAGATGTCACGGGATTGTTTCAGGGTGGAGGACATCTGCATTGCCTCTCTCTTCACAGACGTTGGATTGGCGCTTATCCTTCCAGTGTGCTGGGATCAGTAGTTTAGCAGCAGTTAAAGAAAAGTGGCTCAGAAGGTTTTTAGGGGTGAAGTTATCATTGGGCTTCTTTAGCAAGATAAGTTTACGGTCCAGACAAATCATAGAGGAGCAAATTCTATTGAGTGAGCTCTGTATGGAAGACCGATAGGAAGCAAATCTAGAGATGACTGGACAATCCCACCAAGTATGGGAGAGCGTAGTAGGGGCATTATAACATCTCCAGCAAAGGTCCAAGATAGGGCTAGCAATTTTATCAAGGGCTACAGGGGGCTTTGAAAACGTGATCTGTAATTCTTCCTCTCATTTTCTCAGATAAAAGGGTTTAAAAGAGTTAAACCTTTTCTGGTTTATATCGCAGTTGAAAATAAGGCCAAATTACTTAACAGGAATGGTGGTGATGGGGGGCAGCCCCTTAAAGAGGTCAGAGGGCACGCTTGGCATGTTGAATTAGGTGGATGGCCTTAGTAGTGTTGTCCCAGCCATGTTGGCCTTTCATAAAATCTGTCCATTCCCTTCCAAAAAGTTTGGGAAGAAGTGAGGGTAAGAGCTGGGTTATTGTCATAGCCCATCACTTGTTGTAGCCCATCACTTCTCTTAGCCCACCACTTGTTGTAGCCCACCATTCTCTTAGCCCACCATTCTCTTAGCCCACCACTTGTCACAGCCCATCACTTCTCTTAGCTCACCACTTCTCGTAGCCCACCACTTCTCTTAGCCCACCATTCTCTTAGCCCACCACTTCTTGCAGCTCTCCACTTCTCGTAGCCCACCACTTCTCTTAGCCCACCATTCTCTTAGCCCACCACTTCTTGCAGCTCACCACTTCTCTTAGCCCACCACTTGTCACAGCCCATCACTTCTCTTAGCTCACCACTTCTCTTAGCCCACCATTCTCTTAGCCCACCACTTCTCTTAGCTCACCACTTCTCATAGCCCACCACTTCTCTTAGCCCACCATTCTCTTAGCCCACCACTTCTTGCAGCTCACCACTTCTCTTAGCCCACCACTTGACATCAACATTTGGGGGGTGAGATTGGCCTTTGAGTACTACACAATTTAGGAGGATCCTCCTTAAGAATTGTAACATCTAGGGCCTGGGACAAAAGGTAACGCTGGTCAAGATATCATGACACATCGGAGTGAAAGGGGGAGAAGAGCACCTCTTGTACACTTGTAATAATTGATAGTGAATCCGTCAGGACCCTGACTTTTCCTAGTTCCACAGAATGCTGTTAATCTAGGCGCATAGAGAAATTGGGGTGATGTATGGGCACACTGTAGGGGAGGGGTGTCAGTTTGGGAGTAATCTGTAATACATTCTTGTAGTTTAGGGGATTTTGTTTAGAGGATTGCCTGGGATCGCTTAACATTCATAGGATTCAATCATTTTCCAATTCCATTCTCCTCTGTGGACGTCGTGAAGGGAGAAGGTAAGAGAAATTGAGAGGAGAACTTCATCTATTCCTGTGCGGGCTTTATAGGGCACAAGAGGGGGATACATAATCATAGGGGATATAAACCTGATGTGTGTGAGAAAAAGAAGAAGATGCCTGAATATCTTCTAGAGCGGAGCGGATTTTGGAGAGGGATTTATTGGGGTCTAGGGGGACATTAAAGGACCGGTGTCTGCTGATTAAAATGCTGACACTTTTACTGGAAGAGGAAGTGTAAGTGCTATGGGGTGCCAGGAGGAGGGTTTGGAAAATGTTTAATATGGGTTTCGTGGAGCATGGCTATTGACTCCGCTTATGGGGATTGTTCAAACACCAAACATTGTACGAGATCGTCCCTAGATCAGACAGACTACACAAGGTAGAAGCTGAAGGAGTAGCTGAAACCAGTGGTAGGGATGGCTGGGGACAAGTGCGGGGGGCAGAGGTGGTATTGGCTTATAAAGGGTTGAGAAGGTAGACAGAACAAACTACTGGGGAAATACCAACAACAGTAGGGAGGCAGGAAGACTGTCCTCAAAGACCAGAAGACGAACAGAACCCATCAGTGAAGACTCTGCACATCATGAAATATGCTGTCAGCTTGAAAAGTTCAAGTAGTGGTAATGGTAGCAGGGGCAGAACTATCACCATAGCAGCCAAGGTGGGACCTACAACTTTGGGGTTCCCAGTCGGCCCCCTGCAGCTTTTTACTGCTATTTACTTACTAACCTCCACTCCTACCCATGGTTGCCTCCATTTCCACTTCATCCTCCAAGGGTTCTCTAGATAAATTTCCTAGACTGGTGCAAAGTCAGAATCAACCCTGCTCTTGTGAGTGGCACGGAGCACTATATACTTCAGAGTCATCCGCTCGGGTGCCATCTTAGGATTTCACACTGGGGAAGATGCCAAATTCTTATGCAGGAATTTATCAAGATCAGACTGTGTTTTACCAGGTCTGGGTGTTCCCAATGGATCTCTGGACTTTTCCTTAGATGTTTTCACCGTTTTTAAGCATTAGGAGCAATAAAAAGCTGTAGGCGAAATGTGCGTCAGGTTGTTTGTGCCTTAGGTATGTTGTTTCAGGATTTTTTCATCTTCTAATATATGGTTTTTTAGCACCTTTCTATATTTAAATTTATGACATGATTTTAGAGGAGCTTTGGTTGTATTTGAATATGCTATTTCTAATTATCTCAAGTGCCTTTGTGAAGGTGCTCTGCCATGATCATTTATTTATCTGATCCCCTGAACTTCATGCCTTTGTACACATTATTTATTGGTTTTTTCCTGTATTTTATTTATTTGTTAATAAACTTTGTTAATTATTTTTACTTTTGTGTGGGCATGATTTTGTTTTTTGACTTATTGCTTGTCCTGCACATTTTTTGTTCATATATAGGAGGAGCAGATAACACGTAAGCTTCACTGTGCCAGTATCTGCAGTGTTGTACTTCCTAAGAATAAAGATGAAGTTTTTAAAACTTTTCTCATTCACCTTCCTCAGTCACATGAGGATATGAGATCTAGCAATATGTGTCTGTGACTCACACTACTCCACCCCTCGGTAGATCTGCTAAACAATGGAGCCAAGTCCCTAGATATCTCTGGCAGAAGACTTATAAGGTGAAACCCTGGGTCAGGTGACTGGTCTGGCATGCTGAAGCTATTGTTTTATACAAGGCTCTGAGGTTTTTAATGTTTGTGAGTATAAAGAACTTTTGTGCTGATTTTAACCCCTTAATGACCCGGCCATTTTTTGTTTTTTGCATTTTCGTTTTTCCCCTCCCCACATTCCAAGAGCCAGAACTTTTTCATTTTTCAGTTCATAGAGTCGCATGATGGCTTATTGTTTGCGAAACAAATTGTACTTTGTAATGTCACTATTCAATATGCTGTGCAATGTACTGGGAAGCTGGAAAAACATTCAGAATGAGGTGCAATTGGAGAAAAACTGCATTTGCGCCAAATTCATATGAGTTTAATTTTTACACCATTCACTGTGTGGTAAAAATGACATCACCTGTATTCTGCGGGTCAGTACGAACACGGCAATACCAAATTTATATAGTATTTGTAATGTTTTGATACCTTTTAAAAAATTAAAAACTTTGCTAAATAGAAAAAAAAATTTTGAGTCGCCATATTGTGTCACCTGTAACTTTTTCATATTTACATGTATGGCACGGGGTGTGGCGTCTTTTTATGCGGGACAACATGACGTTTTTATTGATACCATTTGGGGAAAGATCTGATGGTTTGATCACTTTTTATTAAATTTTTTATAGGAGACAAAGTGTTGAAAAAAACGCTATTTGGCCATTTTGATTTTTTTCCCCGCTACGCCGTTCACCGTATGGGATAAATATTTTAATATTTTAATAGTTCGGGCATTTTGGAGCGCGGGGATACCTAATGTGTTTATGCTTACTTTTGTTTATTTACTTTTATATCTGATCTAGGGAAAGGGGGGTGATATGAACTTTTGTGTTTTTTTTTAAATTTTTACATACTTTTAAAAACTTTTTTTTTCTACTTTTACTTGTATGATCAGACTCCCCCCTAGGGACCTTGAAACCTCAGGAGCCTGATCGCTCATACTATTCACTGCGATACTACTGTATGCTACAAAATGCCGTCACTGCTATTAGACGCTGCCTCTGGCATCGCGTAATAGCTATACTGAAATGACAGGCCTGGGAGCCTTCAATAGGCTCCCGGCTGTCATGGCAACCAAGTGCCGCCCTCCGATGACGTTCTGGAGGGCGGCGATGAGGTAAAAATGGCGGCGCCCTTGTCGGCTCCGCAATTTAGACGCCGCGGTCATCTGTTAGCTGCGGGTCCTGGCTGTATTATACAGCCGGCACCCGCGGTGTATGGAGAGCGCTCAGCTCCTGAGCGCTCTCCATACATCGTCATGCGACTCAGGACGTACTATTACGCCCTGCGTCGTTAAGGGGTTAAATAAAGTCTACACTATGTCTGGTTGTTCCTATATCACTATATAGTCAGGTACTGAACTGTACCCGGTTTTTCCCAGTATCCCTGGTCGTGGTGTATACAGAGGTAAAAACTGAGGGTTAGTTTCAGCAACTAACCTTGTCTTAGTGAGGAAAACAGAGAGAGAGAGAGACAGAGAGAAACGATTGCTAAAGCAATAACAATAAAGTAAAAACAAACAAAGACATTAAAAAAAAAATTGAATTGAAATAAAACACCCCCATGTGACCCTAGTTGACACTCTCATTACAAATAAAATATAAAATGCCAATGTCGTCGACATATTCCACCAAATCCAATGGAGTCCAAATAACGGATCTAAAAAAAAAAAAACACAACAGAAAGAAAAACAAAAACCCCACATTAGTAAAACAAACAATACAATGATCAGACTTACACATCCTGGTCCAGCGCTGCCCTCTCAGTGCTGGTAACTGCTAACCTTGTGCCCTGTCTGAGAGATTGGTAACCACCAAGTCTCTGCTTTTCTAGGGAGCAATTGTTCCAGGTATCTGCTGTGTCAGACAAGTCTGATCACATGTCATTATATCAGTGATGTCAGTAACAGGGGGCGGGGCTGTGACAACCTCTCAGACATGATATATACAGCTGGGTGTCAGTAGTAATAGATGAATAGCTGTACTGTAGTATAAGGTGTGCGGATCTCATGTCTGATCACATGTCATTATATCAGTGATGTCAGTAACAGGGGGCGGGGCTGTGACAACCTCTCACACATGATATATACAGCTGGGTGTCAGTAGTAATAGATGAATAGCTGTACTGTAGTATAAGGTGCGGATCTCATGTCTGATCACATGTCATTATATTATATCAGTGATGTCAGTAACAGGGGGCGGAGCTGTGACAACCTCTCACACATGATATATACAGCTGGGTGTCAGTAGTAATAGATGAATAGCTGTACTGTAGTATAAGGTGTGCGGATCTCATGTCTGATCACATGTCATTATATTATATCAGTGATGTCAGTAACAGGGGGCGGGGCTGTGACAACCTCTCACACATGATATATACAGCTGGGTGTCAGTAGTAATAGATGAATAGCTGTACTGTAGTATAAGGTGTGCGGATCTCATGTCTGATCACATGTCATTATATCAGTGATGTCAGTAACAGGGGGCGGAGCTGTGACAACCTCTCAGACATGATATATACAGCTGGTTGTCAGTAGTAATAGATGAATAGCTGTACTGTAGTATAAGGTGTGCGGATCTCATGTCTGATCACATGTCATTATATTATATCAGTGATGTCAGTAACAGGGGGCGGGGCTGTGACAACCTCTCAGACATGATATATACAGCTGGGTGTCAGTAGTAATAGATGAATAGCTGTACTGTAGTATAAGGTGTGCGGATCTCATGTCTGATCACATGTCATTATATCAGTGATGTCAGTAACAGGGGGCGGGGCTGTGACAACCTCTCACACATGATATATACAGCTGGGTGTCAGTAGTAATAGATGAATAGCTGTACTGTAGTATAAGGTGCGGATCTCATGTCTGATCACATGTCATTATATTATATCAGTGATGTCAGTAACAGGGGGCGGGGCTGTGACAACCTCTCACACATGATATATACAGCTGGTTGTCAGTAGTAATAGATGAATAGCTGTACTGTAGTATAAGGTGTGCGGATCTCATGTCTGATCACATGTCATTATATCAGTGATGTCAGTAACAGGGGGCGGGGCTGTGACAACCTCTCAGACATGATATATACAGCTGGGTGTCAGTAGTAATAGATGAATAGCTGTACTGTAGTATAAGGTGCGGATCTCATGTCTGATCACATGTCATTATATCAGTGATGTCAGTAACAGGGGGCGGGGCTGTGACAACCTCTCAGACATGATATATACAGCTGGGTGTCAGTAGTAATGGATGAATAGCTGTACTGTAGTATAAGGTGTGCGGATCTCATGTCTGATCACATGTCATTATATTATTTCAGTGATGTCAGTAACAGGGGGCGGGGCTGTGACAACCTCTCACACATGATATATACAGCTGGGTGTCAGTAGTAATAGATGAATAGCTGTACTGTAGTATAGGGTGTGCGGATCTCATGTCTGATCACATGTCATTATATTATTTCAGTGATGTCAGTAACAGGGGGCGGGGCTGTGACAACCTCTCACACATGATATATACAGCTGGTTGTCAGTAGTAATAGATGAATAGCTGTACTGTAGTATAAGGTGTGCGGATCTCATGTCTGATCACATATATTATATCAGTGATGTCAGTAACAGGGGGCGGGGCTGTGACAACCTCTCAGACATGATATATACAGCTGGTTGTCAGTAGTAATAGATGAATAGCTGTACTGTAGTATAAGGTGCAGATCTCATGTCTGATCACATGTCATTATATCAGTGATGTCAGTAACAGGGGGCGGGGCTGTGACAACCTCTCAGACATGATATATACAGCTGGGTGTCAGTAGTAATAGATGAATAGCTGTACTGTAATATAAGGTGTGCGGATCTCATGTCTGATCACATGTCATTATATCAGTGATGTCAGTAACAGGGGGCGGGGGCTGTGACAACCTCTCACACATGATATATACAGCTGGGTGTCAGTAGTAATAGATGAATAGCTGTACTGTAGTATAAGGTGTGCGGATCTCATGTCTGATCACATGTCATTATTTCAGTGATGTCAGTAACAGGGGGCGGGGCTGTGACTACCTCTCAGACATGATATATACAGCTGGGTGTCAGTAGTAATAGATGAATAGCTGTACTGTAGTATAAGGTGTGCGGATCTCATGTCTGATCACATGTCATTATATCAGTGATGTCAGTAACAGGGGGCGGAGCTGTGACAACCTCTCACACATGATATATACAGCTGCTTGTCAGTAGTAATAGATGAATAGCTGTACTGTAGTATAAGGTGTGCGGATCTCATGTCTGATCACATGTCATTATATTATATCAGTGATGTCAGTAACAGGGGGCGGGGCTGTGACAACCTCTCAGACATGATATATACAGCTGGGTGTCAGTAGTAATAGATGAATAGCTGTACTGTAGTATAAGGTGCGGATCTCATGTCTGATCACATGTCATTATATCAGTGATGTCAGTAACAGGGGGCGGGGCTGTGACAACCTCTCACACATGATATATACAGCTGGTTGTCAGTAGTAATAGATGAATAGCTGTACTGTAGTATAAGGTGTGCGGATCTCATGTCTGATCACATGTCATTATATCAGTGATGTCAGTAACAGGGGGCGGGGCTGTGACAACCTCTCACACATGATATATACAGCTGGTTGTCAGTAGTAATAGATGAATAGCTGTACTGTAGTATAAGGTGTGCGGATCTCATGTCTGATCACATGTCATTATATCAGTGATGTCAGTAACAGGGGGCGGGGCTGTGACAACCTCTCAGACATGATATATACAGCTGGTGTCAGTAGTAATAGATGAATAGCTGTACTGTAGTATAAGGTGTGCGGATCTCATGTCTGATCACATGTCATTATATCAGTGATGTCAGTAACAGGGGGCGGGGCTGTGACAACCTCTCACACATGATATATACAGCTGGGTGTCAGTAGTAATAGATGAATAGCTGTACTGTAGTATAAGGTGTGCGGATCTCATGTCTGATCACATGTCATTATATCAGTGATGTCAGTAACAGGGGGCGGGGCTGTGACAACCTCTCAGACATGATATATACAGCTGGTTGTCAGTAGTAATAGATGAATAGCTGTACTGTAGTATAAGGTGTGCGGATCTCATGTCTGATCACATGTCATTATATCAGTGATGTCAGTAACAGGGGGCGGGGCTGTGACAACCTCTCAGACATGATATATACAGCTGGTTGTCAGTAGTAATAGATGAATAGCTGTACTGTAGTATAAGGTGTGCGGATCTCATGTCTGATCACATGTCATTATATTATATCAGTGATGTCAGTAACAGGGGGCGGGGCTGTGACAACCTCTCACACATGATATATACAGCTGGTTGTCAGTAGTAATAGATGAATAGCTGTACTGTAGTATAAGAAGTTTAGAGGCTTGGTAAAATCTGTATTAATAGCTGGCAGCAGAAACCTCAGGAGACTCCGTCTGATCTGGCAGGAGTAGGATGTAGAGCTCTGTTCATCCTGAGCCTCCTGCTTCCTGAACAGAATATCACTGTGCGCTGGTAGAGAGGCACCTTTGTATTCCCATCACACCTGATACTTTTTGGGGGACATTTTGGGGGTTTGGATGAAATTTTATTTTGTAAAGTTATTCACATATAGAATGAACTAAAATCAAACAAAAGCAAAAACCCCAATCCTGCACATACAGCGCCCGCTGCTGGATACTCTGTAATACTACAACCCCCATGGCTGCCTGATATGAGGTACAGTGCACCCCCACATCACTCATCATTACCACCGTCTATATTAGGGAGTCCATAGGACAAGACCACTCCTAGGGGTGACGGAGGGGGAGGCGCTGCTGGACCCCTCTGTATTGGATTAGGACAGTCTGTGGTAGAGCAGACTATTGTGTGGGGACTATAAGACGGGTATTATAACCCTCATCGTCCCTCCACATGACTCGTCCTCGCATCAGTCACCTAATAATATTACAGATTCCAGCACCTTTGATGTGTCCAAAAGGGTGGACACTAAATAAAAGTCTGTTTCTCTATTTCGGGGGCGTCCTGCACCCCTTTTCCACCGTTTTCGGGGTGCGTGGGGGCCTTGACGCCATTTTCTTCTTGTTCTCTTTCTTTTTTCATAGGAAACGTTTTCTTCACCATAAATATAAAGCAGAGAAATAAGATGATGGACGGGGCCCGGATCCCAGCGGTGAGGCCCAGAAAGGTGTTCCTGTGGGGAGAGGAGGATAATTGGGTATCATGTGATATTAGAAGGACCGAACTCCCATCATCCCTCTGTATTCCCTCTAATATGACCCAATATACTCTGCATTCCAACTGCTCACCCCCTCCAGCTCTTTTCATCCTTCATTAGCCCCCCTTCCTCTGATTCCAGCACTGTTGGAATTTTCTCTCTCGCCCCCTCCATTCCTGAGCAATCAATGCTGGTAGTTTTGGTGCCCGATTTGTAACTTGACTGTCAAGTGGATGGTATCAGGGAGGAGTAGGCAAAGGAACAGGGTGGGTCACACCCCATTGCCTGCTCCTGCCTGACACTATCCACCTCTGATTGGAGCTGGATCATGCCTCCTTGCCTACTCCACCCACTTGACATTAAGGAGTTACATATCAGGCACCAAAACTACCAGCACTGATTGCTCAGTAATGGTGTGGGCTAGAGAAAAAATTCCAACTGTACCAGAATCAGTGGAGGAGGGGCTATTAAAGCGCTGCGGAATATGATGGCGCTATACAAGTAAGCATAACAAATAAATAAATATTAAAGGTTGAAAAGCCCCATGTGACTTCTTGTACATCATACTCTGCCCCCAGTATCTGACATGCGACCCCCTATCATGGCTGTGGTCAGTCTTGCCCTCCCTTCTGCTCCCCTTTATCATAGACCATTACTAAAGGGCGTTTTAAAAGACCTCCTCACCTGAAGGAGTGGGTGTCATACATTCGGCAGGCCCCCTGACCTCCACAGCGTTTTGTCCCCCACTTTAGGCAGGTTCTGTCGATGAGAGCCCCAAAGTAAATCGGAGCAGGGATTCCAGCTGTAGAGGAACAGGGCATGATTAGATTAGACCTGCCCTATCACCATTAAAGTCCCCCCCCTTATTGGCTGTCACTATTATGGGGCAATGTGACTGTCACTCTTATGGGACACTTTAGCTGTCACTCTTATGGGACATTGTAGCTGTCACTATTATGGGGCACTGTGGCTGTCACTATTATGGGGCACTGTGGCTGTCACTATTATGGGGGCTCTGTGGCTGTCACTATTATGGGGCGCTTTGACTGTCACTATTATGGGGCAATGTGACTGTCACTATTATGGGGCAATGTGACTGTCACTATTATGGGGCAATGTGACTGTCACTATTATGGGGCAATGTGACTGTCACTATTATGGGGCGCTTTGACTGTCACTATTATGGGGCAATGTGACTGTCACTATTATGGGGGCGCTTTGACTGTCACTATTATGGGGCAATGTGACTGTCACTATTATGGGGCGCTTTGACTGTCACTATTATGGGGCACTGTAGCTTTCACTAGTGTAGGACAATGTGGCTGCCACTATTATGGGGCATTGTGGCTGTCACTATTATGGGGCATTGTGGCTGTCACTATTATGGGGCATTGTGGCTGTCACTATTATGGGGCATTGTGGCTGTCACTATTATGGGGCATTGTGGCTGTCACTATTATGGGGCATTGTGGCTGTCACTATTATGGGGCATTGTGGCTTTCACTATTATGGGGCATTGTGGCTTTCACTATTATGGGGCATTGTGGCTGTCATTATTATGGGGCACTGTGGCTTTCACTAGTGTAGGACAATGTGAATGTCACTATTATGGGACACTGTGACTGTCACTATTATGGGGCATTGTGGCTTTCACTATTATGGGGCATTGTGGCTGTCACTATTATGAGGCACTGTGCCTGTCACTTATATAGTACAATGTGGCTGACACTATTATGGGGCACTGTGGATGTCAGTGATATAAGGAACCTATGGCTGTCATTGTCAGGGGTCCTGTGGCTGTCAATGCTATAGGCTCCTGATAACCACAGGGGTTCTCCACTCACCTAATGTCCTGATCAGTAACATGTAGACACCGACACCCAGAGACTTCAGCTCCGGAGAGACGCACCTGCGGGGAGGGAAGAGACTTTAGGGGGCACAAGAGATAAATTGAGAAATCTACACCAATGACAAGTAAAAAGGCAAGCAGTGTGGTCAGTGATCTCCACCCCAGACTGTAAGCTCCGCACTGATCTTCTCCTTGTCTACAGGTTACAGCGGTCAGGACAGAGGTGTCTGGAGCTGCACTCTGAGGCTCGAGAATCCTGGAAGACTCAGGGCTGTAGAGTAATGGAGCAGACCAGAGCTGTGAAGACATACTCAGCACAGAGGTGTGGGAGGTAGCTGTACAGAGTGAGGCCAGAGATTCAGCCAAGAACCTGCAGACAGAACCTGACCAGACTAAGGTGGGATCTGGAACTTCTCTGCAAGTGAAAAGAACTGTGGAGTCATCTAGTTAAAGATTTGTCCTGTTTATAAAGGATATGTGTGGTCACTGCAGCTAGCCCCTAAATCTTATGCTAGTACAGATAGTACTGCCTCCCTGTCTCTCCTATATATGGGGTAAGTACAGATAGTACTGCCTCCCTGTCTCTCCTGTATATGATGTAGGTACAGATAGTACTGCCTCCCTGTCTCTCCTGTATATAATGTAGGTACAGATAGTACTGCCTCCCTGTCTCTCCTGTATATGATGTAGGTACAGATAGTACTGCCTCCCTGTCTCTCCTGTATATGATGTAGGTACAGATAGTACTACCTCCCTGTCTCTCCTGTATATGATGTAGGTACAGATAGTACTACCTCCCTGTCTCTCCTGTATATAATGTAGGTACAGATAGTACTGCCTCCCTGTCTCTCCTATATATGGGGTAAGTACAGATAGTACTGCCTCCCTGTCTCTCCTATATATGGGGTAAGTACAGATAGTACTACCTCACTGTCTCTCCTGTATATAATGTAAGTACAGATAGTACTGCCTCCCTGTCTCTCCTATATATGGGGTAAGTACAGATAGTAATGCCTCCCTGTCTCTCCTGTATATGATGTAGGTACAGATAGTACTGCCTCCCTGTCTCTCCTGTATATGATGTAGGTACAGATAGTACTGCCTCCCTGTCTCTCCTGTATATGATGTAGGTACAAATAGTACTGCCTCCCTGTCTCTCCTGTATATAGTGTAAGTACAGATAGTACTGCCTCCCTGTCTCTCCTGTATATAGTGTAAGTACAGATAGTAATGCCTGCATGTCTCTCCTGTATATGATGTAGGTACAGATAGTACTACCTCCCTGTCTCTCCTGTATATGATGTAGGTACAGATAGTACTGCCTCCCTGTCTCTCCTGTATATGATGTAGGTACAGATAGTACTGCCTCCCTGTCTCTCCTGTATATGATGTAGGTACAGATAGTACTGCCTCCATGTCTCTGCTGTATATGATGTAGGTACAGATAGTACTGCCTCCCTGTCTCTGCTGTATATGATGTAGGTACAGACAGTACTACCTCCCTGTCTCTCCTGTATATGATGTAGGTACAGATAGTACTGCCTCCCTGTCTCTCCTGTATATGATGTAGGTACAAATAGTACTGCCTCCCTGTCTCTCCTGTATATGGTGTAAGTACAGATAGTACTGCCTCACTGTCTCTCCTGTATATGATGTACAGTAGGTACAGATAATACTGCCTACCTGTATCTCTGTTGTATATGATGTAAGTATAGATAGTACTGCCTCCATGTTTCTCCTGTATTTGATGAAGGTACAGATAGTAATGCCTCCCTATCTCTCCTGTATATGATGTAGGTACAGATAGTACTGCCTCCCTGTCTCTCTTGTGTATGATATAGGTACAGATAGTACTACCTCCCTGTCTCTCTTGTGTATGATATAGGTACAGATAGTACTGCCTCCCTGTCTCTCCTGTATATGGTGTAAGTACAGATAGTACTGCCTCCCTATCTATCCTGTATAGGATGTAGGTACAGATAGTACTGCCTCCCTGTAAAAATATTTTAGAAAGTTTGTACTATTTTTTTCAGGGACTCACCAGAGGATAATAACATATCCAGCCGACCCACCAATTGCAAATATAAAAGTGGTGAAGATTTGTGAGATAACATGGATGAGAAACATTCTGCCGCACCTATCACTGCGAGGACACGAGCCGAGCGTGACGGAGGAATTTATAGACGGGATACCTATAGATTCTATACATGAGCAGTTCTGATACACCTGTAATAACCCAATATCAGATTATAATATACATCACACTGTTATATACAGACTATTATATACATCACACTATTATATACTAGTATGTACTGACTACTATATACATCACACTGACTATTATATACTATTATATATAGATCACACTGTTATATACTATTACATACATCACACAGACTATTATATACTATTATATACACCAAACAGACTATTATATACATCACAATGACTATTATATACTATTGTATCCATCAAGCTGTTATATACTATTATATACAGACTATTATATACTATTATATCCATCACACTGACTATTATATACTATTATATCCATCACACTGTTATATACTATTATATACAGACTATTATATACACCACACTGACTATTATATATTATTATATCTATCACACTGTTATATACTATTATATATTATTATATCTATCACACTGTTATATACTATTATATACAGACTATTATATACTATTATATACACCACACTGACTATTATATACTATTGTATCCATCACACTGACTGTTATATACTATTATATACACCACACTGACTATTATATACATCACACTGACTATTATATACTATTATATACACCACACTGACTATTATATACACCACACTGACTATTATATACTATTGTATCCATCACACTGACTGTTATATACTATTATATACACCACACTGACTATTATATACATCACACTGACTATTATATACTATTATATACACCACACTGACTATTATATACTATTGTATCCATCACACTGACTATTATATCCATCACACTGTTATATACTATTATATACACCACACTGACTATTATATACATCACACTGACTATTATATACTATTATATACACCACACTGACTATTATATACATCACACTGACTATTATATACTATTGTATCCATCACTCTGACTACTCTATGCTGACTGTTACTCTCTGTCTTTCTCTCTGGTTGTTGGTGACAGTTCACACTCACCATGCTCTTTCCATACCCTGTGGATGATTTACAGCCGGCCAGACACGCTGACAGGTAAGTTATATTATTGGCCCCACACACCGGATCCCACTGCTGGGAGGAGCACCTACAGTCGGCGTTACAGGAGGAGAAGAGGCGATTGTTTCCTAATGTCTCCAGTTTACTCCTATGATACAATATAAGATGTCAGATCCAGCCCCCCATTATCTGCCCCCCATATGTATTATAAGTCCAGGACTTACCCATTATAAGACACGGTGATCCCGGCCACCTCACTGTTCTCACAGCCAATCATGAAGGCAGACAGAGACATGAGGAAGGCCACAAAGGAAGTGATAAAGACCAACTTAGAGGCTGACAGTAACCCAAACCTGTACTTCTTCATCAGCAGACCTCCCAGGAGCATGCCCAGAGCAGCCGCCGGCAGGGTGGAAGCTCCTGCACAAGGAAACCACAGCCCTCTGTAAGTCCTGCCACAATCCTCTGTAAGTCCTGCCACAGCCCTCTGTAAGTCCTGCCACAGCCCTCTGTAAGTCCTGCCACAGCCCTCTGTAAGTCCTGCCACAGCCCTCTGTAAGTCCTGCCACAGCCCTCTGTAAGTCCTGCCACAGCCCTCTGTAAGTTCTGCCACAGTCCGCTGTAAGTTCTGCCACAGTCCGCTGTAAGTCCTGCCACAGCCCTCTGTAAGTCCTGTCACAGCCCTCTGTAAGTCCTGCCACAGCCCTCTGTAAGTCCTGCCACAGCCCTCTGTAAGTCCTGCCACAGCCCTCTGTAAGTCCTGCCACAGCCCTCTGTAAGTCCTGCCACAGCCCTCTGTAAGTTCTGCCACAGTCCGCTGTAAGTTCTGCCACAGTCCGCTGTAAGTCCTGCCATACTCCTTCCGTTCAGCGGTCCCCAAGCAGACTCCCCTGTATGGAATCCGAACAAAGATGTGAACCAACCCTTAGAAATCTGGTTTGGGGTCTGAAGTAATTTCAGGAATTTGAAGTCTGGGGAGGGGTCCTCGAATCGGTGTAATGTTAAGGGTCTGGTCTGGGGTGATAATTCATTTTAGAATTAGGGGTCTGAGTAATTTTTGTATTCTACTAAATTTTTAGTTTGGAATCTCAATTAATTTTACGGATTTGAATCGTTCTGGCGATGTTTTCTAGAGTCTGAATAATTTTTAGGGGTGTCTTAGATGTGAATGAGTTTCGGGGTGCTAATTCATTTTCGGGTCAGATCTTCCACTAACAAACAATAAGAAATCTTGATGTTCACAATTTACTAGACAACATCTTTACTGTCCAGCTCGGCCCTCCACCTGACCGCAGACCCAGATAAGGGGTCATGTGACCTGCACTGACCACTCACCGGTGATGAAGTTGGACTTGGAGATGGACTGGCCGTACTGCTGCTCCATGTACTTGGGTTTGTAGGTTATAAATCCCAGGAAACTGTTCATCTGCAGGAGGGTGATGACAATCAAGATGACGTAGAGACGATTACAGGCCAGGGACTTCAGGGAGCGGAAGAAGCCTGCGGGGGAGGGGAGAATATTCATCAGGATAACCCCGCCCCTTTCTGGTTATATTGTCAGTATTTGCGGTCCGCCTCCTGTAGGTTTAGTAGCTATTAGAAAACCTACGGAGGATCATCAGTTACAACTCCCTGGAAATTCACAAGTTCTGCAGCTCTTTCCCTTTCATTCTTCAGCATTTTTGATATGACACTGGAGCCCCTGTGGTCCCTGGGATATGGGGGTCAGCAGGATGGTCTCACCTTTCACCGTGGCCTTTTTGTGATACTCATCATGTGACGTCTCCGCCTCTATAATCTTCTGCTCCTCGGGGGAGGGCCGCACTGCCTTCTTCTTCATACTCCTGGGCAGGAAACAAAAAGGGATCCCCGAAATCAGTGTGAGGACTCCGGCCACCAGGAACCCGAGCCACCAGGCGCCCACCCAACGGGTGTCTTGTGGTGTAATGGTCACATGTTCTACAAGAGAGGGACATCGGCAGGTCATGTCATATAATATAATATAAAATAATACTGCTCATGTAATATAATATATAATACTGCTCATGTCATCTAATATAATATATAATACTGCTCATGTAATATAATATAATATAATATATAATACTGCTCATGTCATCTAATATAATATATAATACTGCTCATGTAATATAATATATAATACTGCTCATGTCATCTAATATATAATACTGCTCATGTCATCTAATATATAATACTGCTCATGTCATCTAATATATAATACTGCTCATGTAATATAATATAATATACTGCTCATGTAATATAAAATAATATAGTGATCATGTGATATAATACAAAGTAAAATAATATACTACTCACGTAATTTAGTTTCAATAATTTTTATTGATTTTCAAAATAAATGTGAGAAAGAATATTGACATACATTATGATATACATTCTTACATAGTTTGTTCAAGGCATATTCTTTGGATTGTACATCAATGAGACAGCAAACAGAAATTGAGTAAGCGATAACAGTAACAATAACACTAACATTTAGGCACATTTCCAGGGTTAGCGTGACATATTTCAGACGGTCCTTTCATATGTTCCATTCCGCTTCCACTCCCTAAAACCTCCCTGCTTCCTGGCTCCCGTTATGCAACAAATCGAGAGTTAGCCCATGCGTTCCATATGTTTGCAAATCTAAGATAGGAGTCATTTCCCAGTGCAATTACCCTCTCATAGGTATATGTAGTATTAATAGCCAGCAACAATGCGGAGTCTGACGGAGGGGTAACTGATCTCCATCTTTGCACCAACATTAATTTAGCTATTGTCAAGATTTTACAGAGGAGTTTTTTATTTTTGTTCAGTTCCTCAGTAATTCCAATGGATAGGATGGCCAGAGGTGAGGAGTAGGGGAGGCGGAAATTAAATATTTCTGATAACATGTCAAAGACCCTTTGCCAGAATCCACAAATTATCCCAAAATATGGATAAGGGTTCCTTTCCCTCCACATCCTCTCCAGCACTCCTCAGAGACTGACGGGTATGCCCTGTGTAAAGTGGATGGGGTTCTGTATCACCTTAAAGTCACTTTCATAGCCGTTTCTATGTGAGTATTGCATTTTAGGGATGTATGACTAAGTTTGATAGCTTGTTCCCACTCATCCAAGGTGATGGTTCTTCCCAAATCCCTCTCCCAACAACGGAATGGTGTAGATCTAGTAAAAGTTGCTACTCCATCCATCGTATAGAAACCTTAAACCCCTCATCTTAGTCGACATCCAGGTGAATACCTTATTACTGTGGGGTACTGTCGATATCGGGTTCTTAGATATAAAATGCCGTATTTGAGAGTACTTAAGGAAGTCACCTCTATGAATTCCAAATTTCTGTGTTAGATCTGTAAATGATAAAAATTGCTTGGTATCAGATTGTAAGTGGGAGACCTGTGTAATTCCCTTCATCTCCCATTCCAAAATTACTAGGTCTTCTATCGCCCAGGCCATAAGTGACAAAGGCATCTCTGAGGCATAAAAGTGACTTGTAGGATTTGCTTTCCCGTGAAGCAGCTTCCATGCAGTCACAGCTGCTTGCATAACTGGGGACAGGGACTCGGGCATAGGAATGTTCCAGAAGGGCACCCACAAGGTATCCTTCAGTCTTAAAGGATATATGAACGATTGCTCTATGTGGATCCATGGTACCGAGGTATCAGCTAGTCTCCATCTAGCGCACTGTGTGACTAGGGACGCTATGTAATAATTCCTAACCACTGGCACCCCCAGTCCTGCCGCTTCTCTTTGTTTAAATAGGAAGCTTTTGTTAACCCTGGGTCTCCTTTCATTCCATATGTATTTTGAGATCATCCTTTGCATAGTTTCGAAAAACGAAACTGGGACTGCTATCGGGAGTGTGCGAAACAGATATAGGAGTCTGGGCAATAATAACATCTTAAAAGCCGCGACACATCCCATCCAAGACACGTCTATTGGGGACATTCTCTCCATCTCATCCTGCAGTGTTTTCAACATGGGTATGTAATTATTTCTATATAGGGCCCCCCGTATTGGGGGTCACCTGTATCCCCAAATATTGAACACCCTCCTTCCTCCAATCAAAGTCATATTTCGACTGTAGGGGATGTAGTAAAGAGGGAGGGATATGCAAGGGTAAAGCTTGTGATTTGGCCATATTTAATTTATAATATGATAAGTGACCAAAATTAGCTATAATCTCCATAAATCAGGGAATAGACCTTAGCGGCTTGGACAAAGTAAGAATGATATCATCTGCATATAATGATATAAGATGAGTTTTGTCCCGTATATTAAGGCCACCCACCTCTGGGTCCAGTCTAACTGCTTGGGCCAGCGGTTCCATCGAGAGAACAAATATCAGCGGTGAGAGGGGGCACCCCTGTCTAGTCCCGTTCGTTATTAAAAAGGGATCTGATACTACCCCGTTAGTGAATACTCTTGCAGAAGGCGCAGAATACAGTGCCTCAATTGCTTTCAGAATAGCTCCGGTAAACCCCATACTCCTAATCACCAAGAAGGCATACGACCAGCAAATGCGGTCAAACGCCTTCTTGGCATCTAATGCGAGAACCACTGCTTCCATTTTTTTTGAGTTAATATGATGTATAATATTCAAGATGCGTCTGGTATTGTCATATGATTGCCTCCCCTTCACGAATCCCACCTGGTCGTAATTTATTAGGCTCGGAAGACAAGCTGCTACTCTATTTGCTATAATTTTGGCGTAAATTTTTAAATCTGAGTTTAATAGGGATATTGGTCGAAAGTTTTGGGGGCTGGTGGCAGGCTTGCCCGGTTTAGGCAACGTCACCACCAGGGCCTCCTGATTTTCCCCTGGAATAGTGCCAGAGTCTACCACAGCCGTTAAAAAGGACAACAGCGGGTGAAGCAAAATTGGAGAAAACTTTTTATAATACTCATTAGTGAGGCCATCTGGGCCCGGGGATTTTCGGGGTGGCAGCGACTTAATTACTGACAGCAACTCTGATGATGTGATGGGCTCGTTCAAAGAGTCTAGTTGTGCATTAGTGAGTGTGGGCAATTGGGCGCTTGCAAGAAAGTTTACAATGTCTTGTTTCGCCGGAGGTATCACAGAAGAGTCCTCTTTAATATTATATAAGCCTTCATAGAAAGCTTTAAAGGGGTTGGCGATGCCACTAGGATCATAGATTTTGTGTGCACCTTCCTTACTCTGGAGAAATGGGATTTTAGACCTGGCATGTTTTTGTTTAAGCTTGGACGCTAAGAGCTTGCCTACTTCGTTAGATTGAGAGTAGTAAGTAGCTTTCACCCTTTTCAGGTTCTTCTCATATTTATGCAGAAGACAGGCTGTCAATTGTTGACGTAGCGTCACCAATTTTGCAGCATTGGAGGGGGAAGGAGATTTTTTATTATCGTTATCTATAGATTTTATCTGGTACAGTAGTCGGTCAATTTCTGCTAGCCTAGTTTTCTTTTCTATGTGACCCAATCGAATAAATGTTCCTCTGATAAAGGCTTTATGGGAATTCCACACCATATCAGGGCTAGATACCGAGGGAGCATTGATCTGAAAGAATTCCTTCAGGTCATTTTCCAAAATTGCTTTATATTTTGGCTGCGACATTAAGAATTCATTGCAGCTCCAGATATACGCTCTAGGGAAATCATATTTTTCCCTTAGGGTCAGGGTTATTGCTGCATGGTCTGACCAAGTTATTTGTGAAATTTCCAACTGCATGGCAAGGGGAATACTAGCTTGTTCTATTAGAAATAAATCTATTCTTGAATAGCTATTGTGTACAGTTGAATAGTAAGTATAATCTTTTTCGGTATTATGAAGTATATGCCAAATATCAAATAAGTTGTGGCGCCATATAGCCTGCGAAAAGGAAGGATGACGTGTCGCTATGCTAGAGGTAGTGTCTACCCCTGGATCTGGAGCCATGTTAAAGTCTCCCATTAATATTAAGCATCCTTGTTTTCTTCGCTCCACTGCTTTCATGAGTTTCCCCAAGAATGACACCTGTCTTTTGTTTGGGGCGTAGACCGAGACCAACGTGTACGTGACATTATTAAGGATACAAACTAATATGACAAATCTCCCTCCAGGGTCAGCATAATAGGACACCAGCTGAAATGCCACTGAATCTTTGATTCCTATTAGTGTTCCCCTGCGCTTGGAGGTACAGTGAGCGTGAAATATGTGTGGGTATGAGGCATGCTTGATGCGAGTGGCATCCACCTACAAAAGATGTGTTTCCTGAACTGCAAGAATGTCACAGCCTTGAGCTCGGGCCTCTCGCCACAAATTGGCTCTCTTTTGACGGAAGTTCAAGCCTCTGACATTCATAGACATAATTTTAAGTACCATAATTCACATTTAGTAATGCTTCAAAGATCTTACCACAACCACCCACTTCAGAAGTTACCAGTAGCGGTAGGGAGCAGAATCGTCCCCGCCTTGTGTAGTCAAGACGCCCCATGTGCCAGAACTGAAGAGCAAACAAACTGTAGAAACAATGAAACCAGTGAGTAAACCACCTAAATAAAACAAAGATAAGAAATGTGGTACAGCGGACCAGCGGCTGTTGTAATCTTGGGGGGATAAGTTCAGCAATAGTGGACATACGAAATCTGTTGTAGAATGAGTCTCTAGCTGTTTAGCCCTTATGGTGGACGCCTTGGGGTTTTCAGTCGATGCCATCCATCTGACACAGGGCCAGGTGGTGGTTTGGAGGTCAGATCACTGGTTGCAATGTCCCAATTATTTAGCAACTTTTTGCCATCTTCCGGGGAGTTGGTAACATAAGTAAGGTTGTCTCGGGATACGATTACTCTAACCGGGAATCCCCATTTGTATAGGATATTATGTTGGCGTAACGCTGTAGTGATAGGGATAAATTGCCTTCTTAGTTGTAGTGTTGAAGCCGAAAGATCAGAGTAGATAGATATTTTCTGGTATGGATCAGGTAAACGGCCAATTTTCCGTGAGGTCAGCAGCACCATCTCTTTAGTGCGGTAAAAATGGATCTTTGCTAGGACATCTCTGGGTACGGTTTCATCCGGATGTGAAGGTCTTGGGACTCTGTGTGCTCTATCAATAGTTAATTCCATTTTCGTAAGACTTGGTATTAGCGTGCGCATCAGATCTAGAAGGAAAACTGTGAGATTACTCGCAGGTACGGACTCTGGAATCCCTCGGAATTTCAGATTGATGCGCCGCGAGCGATCCTCTAGGTCTGCTATTTTAGATTTAAGATACGACACATCCTTTTCCACCGCATTGTGAGCATCTATGAGAAGATTTTGTGAGGCGGCAAATTCCGCCATTTTAGATTCCACATGAACTGTGCGTTTCTGCAATTCTTGAAGGTCTCTATCTAGCGGTTTAACCATTAAGGACATGTCTGTTGTAAATGATTTACAGAAGGCCATGAGCATGTTTTTCATGGAGGCCTCAGTGAGCAAACTCTCTGTTGCCGGAATATCCGCAAAAAAATCTGTGGATGGCGGTATGTGCTGTGTAGTATCGCTCACCTCTCCTTCTTGGGGCTCCTCTGTCTGGATCCTGGGCTTCTGTTTGGCCGGGCTAGCAGTAGGCGAGGTGGGTGTCTCCGCATTATGTAGGCCTATAGGCCTCGGTGTGTCGGCCCGAGAAGGCCCCGAAACTGCGCTCTCCCCGGCCCGCCGGGGAGACGGCCCCAACGCCTCCGGTCCTCCACATTCCATCAGCTGATGAAGCGACGGTGCCGACAGCGTTCTCCGCTGCGCCGATAGCGTGAGCCTCTCCTCCGGAGGGTCTCGAGTGTGAGCCTCCGCCATTTTGATCTTCCCCACCTCCGTGGGGGAAGTAAAAATCCGATATTTTCTTCGGCTTTACCACAGATTTCCTTCTTCTCGGCATCCCTAGAGGTAAGGTAGCTTTCCCAGTGTCTTTTGGGTTAATATAATCCACGGGCACGTCGCTAATTTGTCGCTATAAGAGACTCAGGCCTGGAGCTGTGCAGCTATGCGACCATTCCCTTCCACCGTCAGGCTCCACCCCCCCCTACTCACGTAATTTAATATAATATAATACTGTATACAGCACACTGGAGATGATTATATGTGAGGTTATGATCTCATGTAATTTAATTTAATATAATGTAATACTGCCCATGTATAATATAATATAATATTATATCATATCATATAGCACTGTATATAACTCCCTGGACATGATTATATGTGAGAGTATGATCTCATGTAATATAATATAATATAATCCTGCTCATGTAATATAATATAATATAATGCTGCTCATATAATATATATCCCTGCTCATGTAATATAATATATAATACTGCTTGTGTAATATAATATATAATACTTCTCATGCAATATAGTATAATATACTGCTCATGTAATATAATATATAATCTTGCTCATGTATTATAATCTAATATAATACTGCTCATATAATATAATTTAATATAATATACTGCTCATGTAATATAATATATAATACTGCTCACATAATATAATATAATACTGCTAATGTATTATAATATATAATACATCTTATGCTCATATAATACAATATAATACTGCTCATGTAATATAATATATAATATGGCTCATCTAATTCAATATAATATAATACTGCTAATGTAATATTATATAATATAAGATAATATAATATACTGCTCATGTAATATAATATAATCCTGCTCATGTAATATATCATATAATACTGATCATATAACATATAACCCTGCTCATGTAATAAAATGTAATATAATATAATATACTGCTCATGTAATACAACATAATATAATCCTGCTCATTTAATGTAATATAATATAATACTGCTCATATAATATAATATAATAGTACTCATGTAATATAACAGAATATAATACTACTCATGTAATATATTATATTATATATAACCCTGCTCATGTAAAATAATATAATGTAATATTATATACTGCTTATGTAATATAATATAAAATAATCCTGTCTATAACACCCTGCAGGTGATTACTTGTGACATTTATGAACTCACCGAAGTCTACAAATCCAATATCAACATAAAGCCGTGCAAATAGCGAGCTGAGCATGAAGCCGGTCATGGGACCAAATAGTGCCACAGTGTGCAGACAAGCTGAGGAGACAAGTGAGGGTTAAATCACCACAGTAGTAACATTACAATCGGAGGGGGCGATAACTTCACATAACACTAATAACACCTTCACTCCAGGACCAACATCAGCTCCGCAGGGGAGCTCCAAGCATATGCACCTTAAAGGGGGATTCTCATGAACATAATCATATTTATATTTGTAGATAATGCAAAGTTAAAGATTTTTGCAAATATAAGTAGCTAAAAATTCTGCAGAGTTTTAAAGATTTTTTCTAACCATCTTAGTGGTGACATCTGTTTTCTTGATCGGTTGCCAATGGATACGACCATGAATGCAGAAACTTTCTATGGTCTGGAACTTGTCAGGAACCCGGCCATGACTTTCTTACTGTAGTCGGGTTATCAGGCAGGGGCACTACAAGTATCAGAAGATATCCCGGCCACAATAAGGAAGACATGGCTGATTTTCTGACCTTAGAAAGTTCCTGCATTCATGGTCGTATCCACTAGCAACCGAATCAAGGCAACAACTTGTGACCACAAGATATTTAGAGAAAATCTTTAAAACTCTGCAAAATGTTTAATTACTTATATTTGCAAAAATGTTTAACTTTTAATTATCTACAAATTTAAAATTGGTTATGTTTGTGGGAATACCCCTTTAACTCTAACCCGCAACCCTAGCTCTAGCCCTAACCCCTAACACTGACCTTAACCCTAATGCCTAACCCTACCCTCTCTCTCCCCCTAACCCCAACCTTAAACCCCTAGTCCCTAATCCTAACTCCCAACCCTAACACTGACATCATTAACCCTAACTCTGAACATTATTGACCCCAAACTTAGAAACTAACCCTAATTCTAACCATAGCTGTGACCTCTCTCGTTTTAACAACACCTGCCTGAGCCTAATCTAAACCCGAACATCATTAGCTATAATGCTAAATCCTAACCCCGCTAAACCTAACCTTAAATCCTAACCCCCTAACCCCTAAACCTAACCTTAAATACTAACCCCTAACCCTACTAAAACTAACCTTAAATACAAAACCTAATCATAACCCTGCTAAACCTAACCTCAGATCCTAACCTCTAACCCTGCTAAAGATAATCTCAACTCCTAAACCCTAAACCTAACCTCAAATCCTAACACCTAACCCTGCTAAACCTAACCTCAAATCCTAAACCCCTTTCCCAACAGTACAAACCCTAACCCTACCCCCTAATCCATGAGTTGATCATAGATGGTTCCAGCTCTGGGCTTATCCTCAGGGCTGTGTAGCCCCACCCACTTCTGATACCTGCTGACCTATGACATCACCATTACCTATATACAGCGGTGTGTTTCCTGGCTCAGCAAAATCATCAAGGTAGGAGACTCCCAGAGGAGTGATGGGGGTCTCTCCGATCCCTCGCAGCATATTCCCGATCAAGACGTAAACCCACATGTACGAGCTTGACTCCTTCACACACCCTGAAAACACATGTCGTTTAGCAGAGCTGAGCGTGTTATCTGGTACAACCAGGAGAGTACAGGACTAGAGAAAAGAGAAGCCAAAGAACACCAGGCGTTGGTGGCCACCAGAGCAGGAGGTGTCAGAGAGCACAGAGCCGAGATACTACAAGCAGTCACAGGCACTAAATTAGTGTCAGAGTCAGTTTAATAACCATGCTTTATACATCTCCCTCCGCTGATCCAGCCGTCTCCTCAATGTCAGACAAGACGCACTTGACACTTGATGTTTGGTATGGTGGATTATTGTATTTCTCCTCGCATTTGCGCCATTTTGGTTCTCTTATGATCACATTAGTCTCAGTTCAGCTTCTCACCTGGTTTGATGTCCTCAGTCAATGTCCTATTGGCCAGACATGGGGAGACGCTGTAGGTGGAGCCTGTTATATTGTTGGGTGGAGTCACCTGCATTGTCACTGCTTCATACTTATAACTGTGAATAGACAATCATGGTGAGTGCAGATCGGGGACGCGGGGTCAGGATATAACACGGTGCAATGACCAGATCGGGGGCGCGGGGTCAGGATATAACATGGTGCAGTGACCAGATCGGGGGCACGGGGTCAGGATATAACACGGTGCGGTGACCAGATCGGGGACGCGGGGTCAGGATATAACACGGTGCAGTGACCAGATCGGGGGCGCGGGGTCAGGATATAACACGGTGCAGTGACCAGATCGGGGGCACGGGGTCAGGATATAACACGGTGTGGTGACCGGATCGGGGGCACGGGGTCAGTATATAACATGGTGCGGTGACCGGATCGGGGGTGCGGGGTCAGGATATAACACGGTGTGGTGACCGGATCGGGGGCGCGGGGTCAGGATATAACATGGTGCGGTGACCTGATCGGGGGCGCAGGGTCAGGATACAACACGGTGCGGTGTCCAGATTGAGGCTGCGGGTTCAGCATATACTGTAATATGGTGCGGTGACTGGATCGGGGGCACGGGGTCAGGATATAACATGGTGCAGTGACCAGATCGGGGACGCAGGGTCAGGATATAATATGGTGCGGTGACCAGATCTAGGGTGCGGGGTCAGGATATAACACGGTGCGGTGACCAGATCGGGGGCACGGGGTCAGGATATAATATGGTGTGATGACC
This sequence comes from Leptodactylus fallax, assembly GCA_947044405.1. Classification (NCBI taxonomy): domain Eukaryota; kingdom Metazoa; phylum Chordata; class Amphibia; order Anura; family Leptodactylidae; genus Leptodactylus; species Leptodactylus fallax. The sequence goes on from CAMRHE010000950.1 coordinate 28,667, forward strand.
GGATCAGGGGCACGGGGTCAGGATATAACAAAGTGCGGTGACCGGATCGGGGGGGAAGGGGGCGGGATATAACACGGTGTGATGAGCGGATCGGGGGGTGCGGGGTCAGGATATAACACGGTGCAGTGACCAGATCGGGGATGCAGGGTCAGGATATAATATGGTGCGGTGACCAGATCTAGGGGGCGGGGTCAGGATATAACACGGTGCGGTGACCAGATCGGGGGCACGGGGTCAGGATATAATATGGTGTGTTGACCGGATCAGGGGCGCGGGGTCAGGAGATAACAAAGTGCGGTGACCGGATCGGGGGCACGGGTCAGGATATAATACGCTGTGGTGACCGGATTGGGAGCGCGGGTCAGGATATAACACAGTGCGGTGACCGAAATGGGGGGAAGGGGGCAGGATATAACATGGTGCTTTGACCAGATCGGGGGCGCAGGGTCAGGATATAACACGGTGCGGTGACCGGATCGGGGGCACGGGGTCAGGATATAACACGGTGTGGTGACCAGATCGGGGGCGTGGTCAGGATATAACATGGTGCGGTGACCTGATCAGGAGCGCGGGGTCAGGATATAACACGGTGTGGTGACCGGATCGGGGGCGTGGGGTCAGGATATAACACGGTGCAGTGACCAGATCAGGGGCGTGGGGTCAGGATATAAATGGTGCAGTGACCGGATCAGGGGCACGGGGTCAAATTATAACACGGTGCGGTGACTGGATCAGGGGCGTGGGGTCAGGATATAACACGGTGCGGTGACCAGATCGGGGGCGTGGGGTCAGGATATAACACGGTGTGGTGACCAGATCGGGGGCGCAGGGTCAGGATATAACACGGTGTGGTGACCAGATCGGGGGCGCAGGGTCAGGATATAACACGGTGCGGTGACCAAATCGGGGGCGCAGGGTCAGGATATAACACGGTGCGGTGACCAGATCGGGGGCGTGGGGTCAGGATATAACACGGTGTGGTGACCAGATCGGGGGCGCAGGGTCAGGATATAACACGGTGTGGTGACCAGATCGGGGGCGTGGGGTCAGGATATAAATGGTGCAGTGACCGGATCAGGGTGCTGGGTCAGGATATAACACGGTGCGGTGACCAAGTACGTACAGTCCCATGAAGAAGTGCGGCATCGCTGTGAGGAAACTGCCCAACGCCATCACGAAGCAGCCAGCTGCGATGATCCGCGGTCTGTGAAATTTCGCCCCAAAGTAACTGACAAAGGCGATCATCAGAAGGTTTCCTGTGTGGAGGAAAACGTAAAAAATATAATGCAACGATGATAAAGAAAACGAGCAGAAATGGTATTTACCGAGCTCGAAGCTTCCGTCTACCATCCCGGCCGTGGAGGAGGAAATGTCGAAGCGGCGCTCTATCTGCGTAATGGAGCTCTTCATGTAACTGCCAGCATACGCCTTAGCGAAGTACGAGAAACAGAGCGCAATGAAGAAGGTCTGTGGAAGAGAAGAAGAGGATGATGAGGAAGGTCTGCTGAAGAGAGAGGGAGGAGTAGGAGGAGTAAGAAAGCCTGCTGAGTAGGAGGATGAGGAATAAGGTCTGTGGAAGAGAAGAGGATGATGAGGAACAGGAAGGTCTGCTGTGGAGCTCTCTGCTGTATCTTCCATCACGTGTGGAGCTCTCTGCTGTACCTTCCATCACGTGTGGTGCTCTCTCCTGTACCTTCCATCACGTGTGGAGCTCTCTGCTGTACCTTCCATCACGTGTGCAGCTCTCTCCTGTACCTTCCATCACGTGTGGAGCTCTCTGCTGTACCTTCCATCACGTGTGCAGCTCTCTCCTGTACCTTCCATCACGTGTGGAGCTCTGTGCTGTACCTTCCATCACGTGTGGAGCTCTCTGCTATATTTTCCATCACGTGTGGAGCTCTCTCCTGTACCTTCCATCACGTGTGGAGCTCTCTCCTGTACCTTCCATCACGTGTGGAGCTCTCTGCTATATTTTCCATCACATGTGGAGCTCTCTCCTGTACCTTCCATCACGTGTGGAGCTCTCTGCTATATTTTCCATCACGTGTGGAGCTCTCTGCTGTACCTTCCATCACGTGTGGAGCGCTCTGCTGTATCTTCCATCACGTGTGGAGCTCTCTGCTGTACCTTCCATCACGTGTGGAGCGCTCTGCTGTATCTTCCATCACGTGTGGAGCTCTCTCCTGTACCTTCCATCACGTGTGGCGCTCTCTGCTATATTTTCCATCACGTGTGGAGCTCTCTGCTGTACCTTCCATCACGTGTGGTGCTCTCTCCTGTACCTTCCATCACGTGTGGAGCTCTCTGCTGTATCTTCCATCACGTGTGGTGCTCTCTCCTGTATCTTCCATCACGTGTGGTGCTCTCTCCTGTACCTTCCATCACGTGTGGAGCTCTCTGCTGTATCTTCCATCACATTTGGTGCTCTCTCCTGTATCTTCCATCACGTGTGGTGCTCTCTCCTGTACCTTCCATCACGTGTGGAGCTCTCTGCTGTATCTTCCATCACATTTGGTGCTCTCTGCTGTACCTTCCATCACGTGTGGTGCTCTCTCCTGTACCTTCCATCACGTGTGCAGCTCTCTCCTGTACCTTCCATCACGTGTGGAGCTCTCTGCTGTACCTTCCATCACGTGTGGAGCTCTCTCCTGTACCTTCCATCACGTGTGGTGCTCTCTCCTGTACCTTCCATCACGTGTGCAGCTCTCTGCTGTACCTTCCATCACGTGTGGTGCTCTCTCCTGTACCTTCCATCACGTGTGGTGCTCTCTCCTGTACCTTCCATCACGTGTGGAGCTCTCTGCTGTATCTTCCATCACGTGTGGTGCTCTCTCCTGTACCTTCCATCACGTGTGCAGCTCTCTCCTGTACCTTCCATCACGTGTGCAGCTCTCTCCTGTACCTTCCATCACGTGTGGAGCTCTCTGCTATATTTTCCATCACGTGTGGAGCTCTCTCCTGTACCTTCCATCACGTGTGGAGCTCTCTGCTGTACCTTCCATCACGTGTGGTGCTCTCTCCTGTACCTTCCATCACGTGTGGAGCTCTCTCCTGTATCTTCTATCACGTGTGGAGCTCTCTGCTATATTTTCCATCACGTGTGGAGCTCTCTCCTGTACCTTCCATCACGTGTGGAGCTCTCTGCTGTATCTTTCATCATGTGTGGAGCTCTCTGCTGTACTTTCCATCACGTGTGGTGCACTCTTCACAAATTTCTACCTATTTTTGGGCAGCAGTGGTGCTGTGGGTCCTGGTGGTACAGTTGTGGAAGGTCACATTGTGGCACAGTGTCAGAGTCCTTGTGATATTTCACCACATTCTCTTCTATATATTTCCATACAGTTTAAAATTGCTGCTGATCCTCCTGACTGCTCTGCCTGAGTGTCAATCTTTGCTGCCATTTAATTGTTCTATTTATGAACCAGTGGTTGCAGGATCAGGGGTCTAGGGGAGTGGGTGCAGAATCAGGGGTCCAGGGGGGGGGGGGTTTGGATCTGGGGATCCTAGGGGAGGGGTGTAGGATTTAGGGGTCATAGGGGAGTGAGTGCACGATCAGGGCTCCATGGGAGTGGGTGTAGGATCAGGGGTTTAGGGGAGGGTTGTAGAATTTAGGGGTCATAGGGGAGTGAGTGCAGGATCATGGGTCCAGGGGAGTGGGTGCCGGATCAGGGATCCAGGTGAGTAGGATCTGGCGGGGGGGGGCCTCCTGTATTTGTTGCCCTGTTGCATTAGTCCTTAGTAAGCTGCGAATCTTTGATCCTTCACCTGACTCTGTCCTCGTCCTCTTATCTCCTGTAAACATGAGGCTGGACCCCGGGGTAAAGTCTCCTCCCTCAGGGATTGGGTGTTACGCAGGTAGAGCTACCTTTAGTGAAGCAAAGCAGGACTCCTCCTCCTCCTTCTTCTGGGGGGCTGGCACGGTCTCATCCTGGGCGGCTGTGCTGATGTTCAGGTTGTTGAGTTCGCTGCTTTCTTTCTCCACCGCCATCTTACACAATTACCTTAAACACCAACGAAAAATGTGGAGTCACAAAATGCAGATCAACCATTATATATACAGATGACAACTGGCCGAGTTTGCCCTGGAAAAGCTGTCCTGCCCGGCCAGTAGTGTGGCATCAGAGAGGGTGTTTAGTGCTGCGGGGGCCATAGTTACCCCAAAGAGAACTCGCCTGTCCACCCAAAATGTGGAGAGACTGACCTTTGTGAAGATGAATCAGACGTGGATCAGCCAGGATTTCCAACCACCAATACCTAATGCCTCATGCTGCTGCCACCTCCACATTATATCGCCTTGCCACTCTGTGGCCTACTCATTCTTCTGCCACTGGGTCACTGTATGGCCTCCTCATGCTGCTGCCAACTCCACATCATGTCGCCTTGCCACTCTGTGGCCTCCTCATCCTCATACAGTGACCCGGTGCAGCGGCATGAGGAGGCCACGGACTAGCAAGGCAACATAATGTGGAGTTGGCGGCAGCATGAGGAGGCCATACAGTGACTCAATGGCAGCGTCATGAGGAGGACATGCAGTGACGCGGTGGCAGTGTCATGAGGAAGATATATAGTGATCCAGTGGCAGAGGCATGAGGAGGGCATACAGTGACCTGGTGGCAGCGGCATGAGGAGGGCATACAGTGACCCAGTTGTAGAAGCATGAGGAGGCCACAGAGTGGCAAGGCAATATAATGTGCAGTTGTCTGCAGCATGAGGAGACCATACAGTGACCCAGTGGCAGCAGTATGAGGAGGCCATAGAGTGACCCAGTAGCAGGAGAATGAGTAGGCCACAGAGTGGCAAGGAGATATAATGTGGAGGTGGCAGCAGCATGAGGCATCAGGCATTGGTGGGTGGAAATCCTGGCTGATCCACACCTGATTCATCTTGACAAAGGTCAATCTCTCCACATTTTGGGTGGACAGGAGAGTTCTCCTTCGGGTAACTATGGCCCCCGCAGCACTAAACACCCGCTCTGATGCCACACTACTGGCCGGGCAGGACAGCTTTTCCAGGGCAAACTCAGCCAGTTGCGGCCACAAATCCAGTTTGGCTGCCCAGTAGTCAGTGCATCTTTGATGATAGTTGGCAGGGTGCACTCTAAGTATGCCACCTCCTGCTGGTGCAGGTTCTGCTCTGTGTCTAGCTGCTGATGAGCAGTTTCTTCACTAGGCTTAGGCTGCTGCTGATGGAGCCGATACTGCTCCTGCCACCCCCCCACAGCTGCCATGGCAGTGCAAGGTGAGCGCTCAGGGCTGCCCCAGACGGACCTGCGAGAGGATGGACAATGATACAGATAAGCAGCGACCAACTAAATAGGATGTCTCTATAGTAGTTCAGTTTGTCCTCCCTCTCAGCGAGAGTAAAAAAGGCTCAGATTTTTTACCTGTAGTGAAAGTCTAATGTGGTGGAGAGCCTGTAGTCATCCCTCTGCCAAATGGTAACAATTCGGCTGTCACTGCGCAAGGAAGTCAGCATGCATCGGGCCATTTGCACAAGTGACTCTGAGGGACTCCCTGCATCCATCTCCACTGCATACTGCCACGGTGTGTGTCTGGGTCATCTGCCTCATCCTCCTCATTTCCTTCTGGCTGTTCCGGTTGCTCCTGCTTCTCCTCTCCACCTATTTTGCTACACCTTGCCTGTGCTCCAATGTTGTCCTCATCCTTCTCCAGTTCAGCCCCCACAGGGCTCATGTGGCTGTGAGATGTAGACGCCACATCTCCAGTCCCCTGACCAGCCAGATTGAAAAGCATCTTTTCCAGGATGTGAATCAGTGGAATGACGTTGTTCATCCTGTAGTCCTGGCGACTGACTAAGAAAGTGGCCTCCTCAAAGGGAATGAGCAAACGGCAGGTGTCACACAAGAGCTGCCACTGGCTAACATTGAAGTTACACAGGGGAGTACCTCTGTCCGCTTGGATCATCAAGAAATCGTTTATGGCTTTTCTCTGTTCATATAGTCGATCCAACATATGGAGGGTTGAATTCCAACGGGTGGAAACATCGCATATCAGCCTATGTTGTTGGAGGCCGTTCTGCCGTTGCAGCTCAAGGAGGGTGTGTGACTTCGTTCGGCCAGGCAAACGAGGTGTAGAACAGCGTGACACCGCCATGCCCTGCACATGTGGTATGCTGGAGGAGCACTGGGAATTGTCCCTGCAGTGGAGGCTGAGGAGATAGTGGAGGATGAGGCGGATGTTGTTGCAGGACCAGCGGCTTGAGAACATGGAGGCAGAAACTGCGTAACCTGTCCAAGTTGCTGGTGTGTCTGGGCAGGCACCACATTAACCCAGTGGGCCGTAAATGACATATATTGTCCTTGACCGTAGATACAGCTCCACACGTCGGCGTTGCCGTGCACTTTGGCAGACACCGACAGGCTCAAGGACTGGCCCACCTTCTCTTCTACATATTTGTGCAGGGCTGGTACTGCCTTCTTGGCAAAGAAATGATGGCTTGGGACTCTCCACCTCGGCTTGGCACAAGCCATCAGTTCCCTGAAAGGTGCAGAGTCCACCAAGTGGAAAGGCAATGACAGCAGCACCAGCAACTTGGACAGGAGCACGTTCAGCTTCTGCACTGTTGGATGATCGCACACATACTGTTGTCTCTTAGATATAGATTCTCTGATCGATTGCTGACGCAATGATTGACTAGGAGGAGAAGCAGGAGCATGACGACCAGCAGATGATGGGAAGGACACACAGCTTCCTTCAGCTGAGGTGGTGGAGCCTTGACTGCCTGAAATGGGGTGCGTGCCTCTGGTTGCTGCGGCAGGCTGGACCCCACATTGGAGCCACGGCTCTCCCAGGCCACTTTATGATGACGCTGCATATGTTGATGCAGGGCTGTGGTGCCAACATTGGCCCCCTGGCCACGCTTCACCTTTTGCCCACAGATTCCACATATGGCCATGTTCACCTCCCCCGGCGGCTTAACAAAAACCTGCCACACCGCTGAGTAGGTGAGTTTACCCCCAACACTCCGCACTGACTGACTGCTACCACCACTGCCTCCATGAACCCCTGCACCACTGCTTTCTGGGCACGTAGACTCCTGCGAAGCGGGTGGTCTACCCCGGGCACATTTAGCTCCTGACCTCACACTGATTCCAACCATGCTGATTCTGCCACCTCATGCGCAAGCTGCCACCCTCTTCTCCAGATGAGGATGAAGCCCCTTTGTCACCCGGCTCCCAATTGTGATCGGCTACATCATCATCCACTACTGTCTGCAGGTCACTGATGTCCTCCTCAACACCAGCTCCCACGCCACTCTCCTCATCACTACTTGCCCGCCTACCGCAGGATGTCTCCACCACATCTTGGCTGAGCAGTAGCTGCTGACTGTCCTCTAGTACCTCCTACTCACTGTACAGTGGATCTGAGCCCACAGCATAGAGTAGTTAGTTCTCTAGCTGAGGGAACAGAAAAGGACAGAGGCAGGTTGAGGACAGGTGAGGGTACAGGGCCTGCTGCCGGGCCATGCCAACTAAGGGTTGTGTCTGACGAACCCACCGACTCTTGGCTGGGGGTGTCTGATGTGACTTGGGATGAATTGGATGACCGAGTCAACCATTCCAGAACCGTTGGGTTGCTGGTCAAGACACGACCGCTAGCTGACACTGGGAGCTCAGGCCTCTGTAAGTGACTCCTGCTGCCGTGCCCCCTTACTCTGCTGTGACCTGTGCCAGAAACATTTAGGCCTGTGCCCTCCCCTGTGCATGGCCTGTCGCTTCTCTGTCTGACATACTGTTACATCAAATAAGTAAATGAAAAGGAAAATAATACAGGGCAAAATGGCAAACAACGGCGAATAAGCCCCTTATTTGTTTCCTCACTAATAAACACCTTTAAAAAGACCTTATAACAAATAACTGCAGAGATTACTGGATAAGAATTCAGTTTTTTTTTTCAGTAATGTTCTACCTTGACCACACAGGTATGATCTATTGCAAACCTGCAGTGAGCAGCAGTATAATGGCAGTGAGTGCTGCAATGTGTAGTAGCTTTCCCTAGCGCCTGCCGACGTCTCTCCCTTCACTAAGTACAATGTGAAATGACTGAACCTAAAATGGCGGAGCACATATATACCATTATATACAGTCATATGAAAAAGTTTGGGCACCCCTATTAATCTTAATCATTTTTAGTTCTAAATATTTGGGTGTTTGCAACAGCCATTTCAATTTGATATATCTAATAACTGATGGACACAGTAATATTTCAGGATTGAAATGAGGTTTATTATACTAACAGAAAATGTGCAATATGCATTAAACCAAAATTTGACCGGTGCAAAAGTATGGGCACCTCAACAGAAAAGTGACATTAATATTTAGTAGATCCTCCTTTTGCCTCTAGTCGCTTCCTGTAGCTTTTAATCAGTTCCTGGATCCTGGATGAAGGTATTTTTGACCATTCCTCTTTACAAAACAATTCCAGTTCAGTTAAGTTTGATGGTCGCCGAGCATGGACAGCCCGCTTCAAATGATCCCACAGATGTTCAATGATATTCAGGTCTGGGGACTGGGATGGCCATTCCAGAACATTGTAATTGTTCCTCTGCATGAATGCCTGAGTAGATTTGGAGCTGTGTTTTGGATCATTGTCTTGCTGAAATATCCATCCCCGGCGTAACTTCAAATTCGTCACTGATTCTTGTACATTATTCTCAAGAATCTGCTGATACTGAGTTGAATCCATGCGACCCTCAACTTTAACAAGATTCCCGGTGCCGGCATTGGCCACACAGCCCCAAAGCATGATGGAACCTCCACCAAATTTTACAGTGGGTAGCAAGTGTTTTTCTTGGAATGCTGTGTTTTTTGGACGCCATGCATAACGCCTTTTTGTATGACCAAACAACTCAATCTTTGTTTCATCAGTCCACAGGACCTTCTTCCAAAATGAAGCTGGCTTGTCCAAATGTGCTTTTGCATCCCTCAGGCGACTCTGTTTGTGGCGTGCTTTCAGAAACGGCTTCTTTCGCATCACTCTCCCATACAGCTTCTCCTTGTGCAAAGTGTGCTGTATCGTTGACCGATGCACAGTGACACCATCTGCAGCAAGATGATGCTGCAGCTCTTTGGAGGTGGTCTGTGGATTGTCCTTGACTGTTCTCACCATTCTTCTTCTCTGCCTTTCTGATATTTTTCTTGGCCTGCCACTTCTGGGCTTAACAAGAACTGTCCCTGTGGTCTTCCATTTCCTTACTATGTTCATCACAGTGGTAACTGAGAGGTTAAATCTCTGAGACAACTTTTTGTATCCTTCCCCTGAACAACTATGTTGAACAATCTTTGTTTTCAGATCATTTGAGAGTTGTTTTGAGGAGCCCATGATGCCACTCTTCAGAGGAGATTCAAATAGGAGAACAACTTGCAATTGGCCACCTTAAATACCTTTTCTCATGATTGGATACACCTGGCTATGAAGTTCAAAGCTCAGTGAGGTTACAAAACCAATTTTCTGCTTCAGTAAGTCAGTAAAAAGTAGTTAGGAGTATTCAAATCAATAAAATGATAAGGGTACCCAAATTTTTGCACCGGTCAAATTTTGGTTTAATGCATATTGCACATTTTCTGTTAGTACAGTAATACCTCGTACATTCGCGAGGTTAGGTTACAGAGCGGGTCGCGGATCGCGAGGAATCGCGAATGTTTGGTACAAGCGCTTAGAAGCGCTTACAATGCCGATTTCTAATGTTTATCCCCTAAATATCAATAAACTTTACCCTACAGTACTGTACAGTATACTAAAGTATACTGTACAGTACTGTATATTAATACATTCATTCATTTTTCTTATACACTCACAGTAAAATGAAACTAATTACCGGGTACGTAACGAACAGGACGCTACTACCCAATAGCGAAGGTGTTTTTTTTAATTAAATTTCACAGATCTGAGAAAAAAAAGAGCAAAATCTATAAATGTTAGTTGCCAAAAAAATATCGCGAATCTGTGAATTCGCAAATTCGGAAACGCGAGTGTACGAGGTATTACTGTACAATAAACCTCATTTCAATCCTGAAATATTACTGTGTCCATCAGTTATTAGATATATCAAATTGAAATGGCTGTTGCAAACACCCAAATATTTAGAACTAAAAATGATTAAGATTAATAGGGGTGCCCAAACTTTTTCATATGACTGTATACAGCTGTATACAATGTACATATATACCATTATATATACAGCTGTATACAATGCACATATATACACCATTATATATACAGCTGTATACAATGTACATATATACACCATTATATATACAGCTGTATACAATGTACATATACACCATTATATATACAGCTGTATACAATGTACATATATACACCATTATATATACAGCTGTATACAATGTACATATATACACCATTATATATACAGCTGTATACAATGCACATATATACACCATTATATATACAGCTGTATACAATGTACATATATACCATTATATATACAGCTGTATACAATGTACATATATACACCATTATATATACAGCTGTATACAATGTACATATATACACCATTATATATACAGCTGTATACAATGTACATATATACACCATTATATATACAGCTGTATACAATGTACATATATACACCATTATATATATAGCTGTATACAATGTACATATATACCATTATATATACAGCTGTATACAATGTACATATATACACCATTATATATACAGCTGTATACAATGTACATATATACACCCTTATATATACAGCTGTATACAATGTACATATATACACCATTATATATACAGCTGTATACAATGTACATATATACACCATTATATATACAGCTGTATACAATGTACATATATACACCATTATATATACAGCTGTATACAATGTACATATATACACCATTATATATACAGCTGTATACAATACACATATATACACCATTATATATACAGCTGTATACAATGTACATATATACACCCTTTTATATACAGCTGTATACAATGTACATATATACACCATTATATATACAGCTGTATACAATGTACATATATACACCATTATATATACAGCTGTATACAATGTACATATATACACCATTATATATACAGCTGTATACAATGTACATATATACACCATTATATATACAGCTGTATACAATGTACATATATACACCATTATATATACAGCTGTATACAATGTACATATATACACCATTATATATACAGCTGTATACAATACACATATATACACCATTATATATACAGCTGTATACAATGTACATATATACACCATTATATATACAGCTGTATACAATACACATATATACACCATTATATATACAGCTGTATACAATGCACATATATACACCATTATATATACAGCTGTATACAATGTACATATATACCATTATATATATATACAGCTGTATACAATACACATATATACACCATTATATATACAGCTGTATACAATGTACATATATACACCATTATATATACAGCTGTATACAATGTACATATATACCATTATATATACAGCTGTATACAATGTACATATATACACCATTATATATACAGCTGTATACAATACACATATATACACCATTATATATACAGCTGTATACAATGCACATATATACACCATTATATATACAGCTGTATACAATGTACATATATACACCATTATATATACAGCTGTATACAATGTACATATATACACCATTATATATACAGCTGTATACAATGTACATATATACACCATTATATATACAGCTGTATACAATGCACATATATACACCATTATATATACAGCTGTATACAATGCACATATATACACCATTATATATACAGCTGTATACAATGTACATATATACACCATTATATATACAGCTGTATACAATGTACATATATACACCATTATATATACAGCTGTATACAATGTACATATATACACCATTATATATACAGCTGTATACAATGCACATATATACACCATTATATATACAGCTGTATACAATGCACATATATACACCATTATATATACAGCTGTATACAATGTACATATATACACCATTATATATACAGCTGTATACAATGTACATATATACACCATTATATATACAGCTGTATACAATGTACATATATACACCATTATATATATACAGCTGTATACAATGTACATATATACACCATTATATATACAGCTGTATACAATGTACATATATATACCATTATATATATAGCTGTATACAATGTACATATATACACCATTATATATACAGCTGTATACAATGTACATATATACACCATTATATATACAGCTGTATACAATGCACATATATACACCATTATATATACAGCTGTATACAATGCACATATATACACCATTATATATACAGCTGTATACAATGCACATATATACACCATTATATATACAGCTGTATACAATGCACATATATACACCATTATATATACAGCTGTATACAATGTACATATATACACCATTATATATACAGCTGTATACAATGTACATATATACACCATTATATATACAGCTGTATACAATGCACATATATACATTATATATACAGCTGTATACAATGCACATATATACACCATTATATATACAGCTGTATACAATGCACATATATACACCATTATATATACAGCTGTATACAATGTACATATACACCATTATATATACAGCTGTATACAATGTACATATACACCATTATATATACAGCTGTATACAATGTACATATATACACCATTATATATACAGCTGTATACAATACACATATATACACCATTATATATACAGCTGTATACAATGCACATATATACACCATTATATATACAGCTGTATACAATGTACATATATACCATTATATATACAGCTGTATACAATGCACATATATACACCATTATATATACAGCTGTATACAATGTACATATACACCATTATATATACAGCTGTATACAATGTACATATATACACCATTATATATACAGCTGTATACAATACACATATATACACCATTATATATACAGCTGTATACAATGTACATATATACACCATTATATATACAGCTGTATACAATGTACATATATACACCATTATATATACAGCTGTATACAATGCACATATATACACCATTATATATACAGCTGTATACAATGCACATATATATATACCATTATATATACAGCTGTATACAATGCACATATATACACTATTATATATACAGCTGTATACAATGTACATATATACACCATTATATATACAGCTGTATACAATGCACATATATACACCATTATATATACAGCTGTATACAATGCACATATATACACCATTATATATACAGCTGTATACAATGCATATATATATATACCATTATATATACAGCTGTATACAATGCACATATAGAGCCATCTGAATGTTTGTGTTGAGTTGAGAGTCCTTAGGATGGAGTCTTACTAGAAACCATCATCAACCTGCAGCTGATAGGTTTGTAATTTCTATTACGTGTGTTTCTGTTTATGTGAATGGGTTAATCTGGCAGACACTGTTATCCACATCCAATAATAAGACCATTTATCACCGGCCGCCTGAGAGATCTTTCTGTATGAAGCCAATTCAGCTTTGTCTCCAATACAATGTAATACAAATAGTAGTTACAATGTAACAAAAACAGTACAGACAATGTATCAAAAGGTACAGAGAATGTAGCAGAAACAGTAGATATAATGTAACATAAAGTACATACAATGTAACACACAGTGCACACAACGTAACACATTCAGCAGATACAATGTAACACATACAGTACAGACAACTAGTAGTATAATGTAAAGTGTTAGCCATAGAAAGTAGTGGAAGATGAAGAAATCAGGCGATACCTTTTAGAGGCTGAGTATATTAGATGGTGAGCTTTGAGAGGACTAGCTTCCTTTATCAGACATGGTGTTAAACAAGAAACTGAAAATTCACACACTCATTATGCACACAAGACCTGGACCTTCAAAGAATCTTAGAATCTTTAAAAATAACAAAATGCAATCTAAGTAGAGAAGTTATTTACAACAGGTCAAAAAAACAGTCTGGAAACTTGTGGTGTGTGACGGAGGGATCAGTAATTCTCACTGTTATCTGTTTGCTATCAGGAGGTGATTTGTGTCCCTCACAGGTCATACATAGTGTGACATGAAGCTGGCAGGAATATTAAGTCCAAATTGCAGAGTTTGAAATTTTTGCATTACCTTATATTCCCATTCTTTCCTTTCTCTCTCTCTGCGTCTTAAAATGTCCCATTAAAACCACAACCCGCAAATCTTCAATAGAGTGGTTTTCTCCGGAGAAATGTGCGGCCACTGGGAGATCTGTTCTGCTGTTATTAATGGTGGATCTGTGTGAGTTCATGCGCTGACTGAGTCTCTGCCCTGTTTCCCCCACATAGAGGCCTGTGGTGGGACATTGCACACACATTATGAGGTACACCACATTGGAAGACCTGCAGGAGAATGTCCCCCTAATTCTGTGCACCTGTTGTGACTGTGGGATAGGTACACTGTCAGCGGTGTGGATGTGCCGGCAGGTCATGCACCTTTTATGTAGGCAAGGTGAGGCGCCATTTTCAGTTGGGGCCTTCAGGGCACTCTGGACAATAATACGTCTCAGGTTTGGTGGTTGTCAAAAGGACAAGTACAGACAACGTAACACATTCAGCAGATACAATGTAACACATTCAGTGCAGACAACGTAACACATACAATGCAGACAACGTAAGACATTCAGCAGATACAATGTAACACATTCAGTGCAGACAACGTAACACATTCAGCAGATACAAAGTAACACATACAGTATAGATAACGTAACACATTCAGCAGATACAATGTAACACATAAAGTGCAGACAACGTAACACATTCAGCAGATACAATGTAACACATAAAGTGCAGACAACGTAACACATTCAGCAGATACAATGTAACACATACAGTATAGATAATGTAACACATTCAGCAGATACAATGTAACACATACAGTATAGATAATGTAACACATTCAGCAGATACAATGTAACACATTCAGTGCAGACAACGTAACACATTCAGCAGATACAAAGTAACACATACAGTATAGATAATGTAACATTCAGCAGATACAATGTAACACATACAGTATAGATAATGTAACACATTCAGCAGATACAATGTAACACATTCAGCAGATACAAAGTAACACATACAGTATAGATAATGTAACACATTCAGCAGATACAATGTAACACATACAGTATAGATAATGTAACACATTCAGCAGATACAATGTAACACATTCAGCAGATACAATGTAACACATACAGTATAGATAATGTAACACATTCAGCAGATACAATGTAACACATACAGTATAGATAATGTAAGACATTCAGCAGATACAATGTAACACAAAGTGCAGACAACGTAACACATTCAGCAGATACAATGTAACACATTCAGTGCAGACAACGTAACACATTCAGCAGATACAATGTAACACATACAGTATAGATAATGTAACACATTCAGCAGATACAATGTAACACAAAGTGCAGACAACGTAACACATTCAGCAGATACAATGTAACACATACAGTATAGATAATGTAACACATTCAGCAGATACAATGTAACACAAAGTGCAGACAACGTAACACATTCAGCAGATACAATGTAACACATACAGTATAGATAATGTAACACATTCAGCAGATACAATGTAACACATACAGTATGGATAATGTAACACATTCAGCAGATACAATGTAACACATACAGTATGGATAATGTAACACATTCAGCAGATACAATGTAACACATACAGTATGGATAATGTAACACATTCAGCACAGACAATGTAAAATATAAAGTACAACTTAACATACAGTACAGGAAATGTAACAGTCAGTAGATACAATGTAACATATCAGGGTCACATGTTACAGCTCCACCCCCAGCACTAGAGGTCGCTTCCACTGCTCCAGAATCACAGCAGATCACTTTCTGATCACATATAGAATTTAGGATCTCATGTACCTTCCACCAATTTCAGCATCTGTTTGCAGTTCTCTCAACCAGTGAACAATCAGAAAAAAGTATAATAATCAGTATAATGTCTACCCTGGTAGATCCCTACCCTATATATTCCCTATATAGAATGACCAAGTGTGACCTTACCCTATATACACCTGAAAGAGAATGACCATGTATAGATCCCTCCCTTATATACATCCCATATAGAATGAACATATGTGAATCCTGCCCCTATGTCTTAAACCCACAAATAGAATTTCTTTGGATCTAGGCTTCCTCCACCCATCCAACAATTTTAGGATCATCCAGTCCTCAGTACAAAGGTGCCCCCTCCCCCAGGTGTGTCAGGCTGGTTTGGGAGGTTTTCAGTACACAGATAACGTATAGGTGACCACTGCATTATCTGATATATGGGATTAAACATTAACCCATCACAGAATCGTCCACTGATCCCTGAGTATATTCATTTCTTAGGCTGGATTCACACCTGCGCTCGGTCTCCGACTGGGAATTCCATTCCCCATTCCGCTATACAAATGCGGAGAAAAAATTCCTGCAAGCAGTGCGGAAATATGGCGGACCCCATTATAGTCTATGGGGTCCATGGGTTTCTGAAGGCAACTGCTTTTTTAAGCAGATTAGGTTTCCATTTGGGGGGTCCCCAAGTGGACCCCCGAATGGAACGCCAAACACAGGTGTGAACTTAGGGTTACTGAGATGTCTTATAACTAATGATGAACATCACCATGACCCCAGATATCTCCTCGGTCCTGACCCTTCACCCCCAGATATCTCCTCAGTCTTCACACTAATTTTTATGGCTCTGATGAGATACAGAACCACTTTTTACCAATTCTCATCTTTACTTCTCACACTAATAAACTTAACTCTTTCCTCCCACCAATGTTCTCCCAGACCACTGTCCCCGCCCCCCTCTTTTTCATTAGAAGCTGCACATCCCCCCTCCCCCAGGTATTACCTTTTCATCACTGTAGGTCACTGTTCACATTCCTCCACTGCTGGTTCTGAGGATTCCTGTAATCCGCCATCTGACAAACCAGACAAGCAGATAATGACAGATTCTGATTGATCCATAGACAAGACTAGAGTGCCTGACGGAGGTGACCGCACTGACCCCTGGACCCCTCCTGCTCTCTGGAGCACCAATCTTATTACTCTCCCAACCAATGAGAGATGCAAATTGGGGAATTCGCCATAATCCCAAAGATTGTACATCATAAATACTGTACAGACCACTCCGTCTCCCAGGCCCCTGTACAGACCACTCCGTCTCCCAGGCCCCTGTACAGGACACTCCGTCTCCCAGGCCCCTGTACAGACCACTCCGTCTCCCAGGCCCCTGTACAGACCACTCCGTCTCCCAGGCCCCTGTACAGACCACTCCACCTCCCGGGCCCCTGAGCTGCAGGTTATGTGGAGGTCCAGTGTCTTGGGGACCATATATCAGGAGGAGTCTTTACCTGGGGGGCTGTGCTGGCTCCCTGCAGCGTTGACACCAGGAGCAGTCGCTCAGAGCTGTTGTAATCAGGTGCCAGTAATTATTAACTCATCAGACGCCGCCCCGAGCTCCGCAGGGATCCAGTATGAGTGGAGATTCTTCTGTCTGACCAGTGGAAACAAAGCAGACATAATAGGGGGACCCCAAAATACCATAATAATACCATAAAACACACCATAACATTTTGGTCATTTTGCAGCTTCCAAGTGCAGATTCTAAGTGTATAGACCAGAATTAGGCCTGAATGTAAATAGAATGCAATAGACTGTCATCCCGCATCTAATTGTCATCAGACCCTGTATACCATCTGTAATCCACAGGTATGTGTGGATTAATCCACCTGGACCCATATACTGAATACATCTACTGCTCCATTCTTAATATACCTCTGCTTGCTGATGTTATTATATCTATCTGCTGGTATGCTACTTTCCACTTTGTAATTGTATTAACTTTGAAAGCCCTGTCTCCATCCCCCGCTGTCTCCGTCCTCCGCTGTCTCCGTCCCCATCCGTTTCTCACCTGTCCCTTTCGGATGTCTCTAATTTGATCTGCTGTTTCCACTCCCCCTTTTCACAACTGATCCTAATGAAACAAATGTCTTGCTAGCTAGTATAAATGTAAGTGCACTGCTCATTTTGCAGCTTCCAAGTGCAAATTCTAAGTGTATAGACCAGAATTAGGCCAGAAGGGAACTGAAGGTAACAAGAACCTACTAAATGCAAACCAAACAATTAGCCACATAATGCTTCTCACTAGAATCACTGTTGTCCTTCCCATACTTGTTAAAACCGCTCTAATACCCCAAACCAGCCATGTCACTAAGAATATCTTTATGTCTCCATCTATCCTGCCCCACCATCTGCCCTTCTCTGCGCAGCTACTCACACACCTACAAGCCCCAGACACACACAACCTCCCCGCACTCTCCTCCTTACACCTGCTATCCCTCTCCCTGCTACTCCTCATTTCTGGTGACATCTCCTAATCCTGGACCGCCCCCAGCACTCCCCTGCTGTAGGATCTTTCCGCACAACCGGCAACAGCGCACGAAACCCCCTAAATCTTACCCCTATCTCATCCCCAAACTCTCTGAAGTCATTACTCCTGCCCTAACCCATCTCTTCAACCTATCCCTAACCAATGGATCATTCCCTTCTGCCTTCAAACATGTTACCGTCACATCTATACTTAAGAAACCCTCCCTGGACCCGTTCTCTCCAGCCAACTATCGCCCCATCTCACTGCTCCAGTACGCCTGTAAACTGCTGGAGCAACACGTCCACTCCGAACTGTCCTCCTATCTCTTGTCCAATGTGCTCTGTGACAGATTACAGTCAGGTTTCAGACCCCATCACTGCATAGAAACTGCCCTAACCAAGGTCACTAATGACCTCTTAACTGCCAAAGCCAAGCGTCACTATTCTGTCCTCCTCCTCCTCTGTCCTCCTCCTCCTCCTCTGTCCTCCTCCTCCTCCTCTGTCCTCCTCCTCTGTCCTCCTCTGTCCTCCTCCTCGACCTCTCCTCTGCCTTTGACACAGTTGACCATTCCCTCCCGCTAGAAACTCTCTCATCCCTTGGCATCTCAGACCTGGCCCTTTCCTGGATCTCCTCATACCTCACCAACCTCACATTCAGCGTCTCCCACTCGCACACCACCTCCCCGCCATGCCATCTTTCTGTAGGTGTCCCCCAAGGCTCCGTCCTTCGACCCCTCCTGTTCTCCATCTACACCCTCGGCTTTGACCAACTCATAGAATCTCATGGTTTCCATTACCATTGCTATGCTGACGACACCCAAATATATCTCTCTGGACCAGACATTACCTCTCTGTTGTCCAGAGTCCCAGAATGTCTCGCAGCCGTAGCCTCCTTTCTCTCCTCCCGCTTCCTCAAACTCAACATGGAGAAAACGGAGTTCATAATCTCCACCCCTCCACGCACGACCCCTCTACCTGACCCATCTATCATAGTTAATGGAACCACACTCACCCCAGTCCCACAGGCCCGCTGCCTTGGGATAACCTTAGTCTCTGACCTATCCTTCAAGCCTCATATTCAAACCCTCAACACCTCCTGCTGTCTCCAACTCAAGAACATCCACCGAATCCGCTCCTTCCTCACCCCTGAAACTACAAAGATGCTAGTCCACGCCCTCATAATCTCCCGCCTAGAATACTGTAACACCCTTCTCCATGGCCTCCCAGCTAACACTCTCGCCCCCCTCCAGTCCACCTTATACTGTGCTGCTCGCCTAATACACCTCTCCCCCCGTTCTTCATCGGCCGCTCCCCTCTGCCAATCCCTTCACTGGCTACCCATCACCCAGCGAATAGAGTTCAAACTACTAACACTGACATACAAAGCCATCCACAGCCTGTCCCCTCCATATATCTCCGACCTAATCTCCCGCTACCTGCCCGCACGTAACCTCCGATCCTCCAAAGACTTCCTACTCCGCTCTGCTCTTATCCGCTCCTCACACAATCGTCTCCAAGACTTCTCCCGTGCATCCCCCATACTCTGGAACTCACTACCAAGACACATAAGACTGACCCCCATAGTCACAAGCTTCAAGAAGGCCCTGAAGACTCACCTATTCAGGAAGGCCTCCAACCTCCAATAACACTACTGTCACCACACCGCCATCTGTACAGCCTCCAATAACACTACTGTCACCGCACCGCCATCTGTACAACCCCCAATAACACTACTGTCACCACACCGCCATCTGTACAACCTCCAATAACACTACTGTCACCACACCGTCATCTGTACAACCTCCAATAACACTACTGTCACCACACCGCCATCTGTACAACCTCCAATAACACTACTGTCACCACACCGCCATCTGTACAACCCCCAATAACACTACTGTCACCACACCGCCATCTGTACAGCCTCCAATAACACTACTGTCACCACACCGCCATCTGTACAGCCTCCAATAACACTACTGTCACCACACCGCCATCTGTACAACCTCCAATAACACTACTGTCACCACACCGCCATCTGTACAACCCCCAATAACACTACTGTCACCACACCGCCATCTGTACAGCCTCCAATAACACTACTGTCACCACACCGCCATCTGTACAGCCCCCAATAACACTACTGTCACCACACCGCCATCTGTACAGCCCCCAATAACACTACTGTCACCACACCGCCATCTGTACAGCCTCCAATAACACTACTGTCACCACACCGCCATCTGTACAACCTCCAATAACACTACTGTCACCACACCGCCATCTGTACAACCCCCAATAACACTACTGTCACCACACCACCATCTGTACAACCCCCAATAACACTACTGTCACCACCATCTGTACAACCTCCAATAACACTACTGTCACCACACCGCCATCTGTACAGCCTCCAATAACACTACTGTCACCACACCGCCATCTGTACAACCCCCAATAACACTACTGTCACCCCACCGCCATCTTTACAACCTCCAATAACACTACTGTCACCACACCGCCATCTGTACAACCTCCAATAACACTACTGTCACCGCCATCTGTACAGCCTCCAATAACACTACTGTCACCACACCGCCATCTGTACAGCCCCCAATAACACTACTGTCACCACACCGCCATCTGTACAGCCTCCAATAACACTACTGTCACCACACCGCCATCTGTACAGCCTCCAATAACACTACTGTCACCACACCGCCATCTGTACAACCCCCAATAACACTACTGTCACCACACCGCCATCTGTACAGCCTCCAATAACACTACTGTCACCACACCGCCATCTGTACAACCTCCAATAACACTACTGTCACCACACCGCCATCTGTACAGCCTCCAATAACACTACTGTCACCACACCGCCATCTGTACAACCTCCAATAACACTACTGTCACCACACCGCCATCTGTACAACCTCCAATAACACTACTGTCACCACACCGCCATCTGTACAGCCTCCAATAACACTACTGTCACCACACCGCCATCTGTACAACCTCCAATAACACTACTGTCACCACACCGCCATCTGTACAACCTCCAATAACACTACTGTCACCACACCGCCATCTGTACAGCCTCCAATAACACTACTGTCACCACGCCATCTGTACAGCCTCCAATAACACTACTGTCACCACACCGCCATCTGTACAGCCTCCAATAACACTACTGTCACCACACCGCCATCTGTACAACCTCCAATAACACTACTGTGACCACACCACCACCTGTACAACCTCCAATATCACTACTGTCACCGCCATCTGTACAACCCCCAATAACACTACTGTCACCACACCGCCACCTGTACAACCCCCAATAACACTACTGTCACCGCCATCTGTACAGCCTCCAATAACACTACTGTCACCACACCGCCATCTGTACAGCCTCCAATAACACTACTGTCACCACACCGCCATCTGTACAACCCCCAATAACACTACTGTCACCACACCGCCATCTGTACAACCCCCAATAACACTACTGTCACCACACCGCCATCTGTACAGCCTCCAATAACACTACTGTCACCACACCGCCATCTGTACAGCCTCCAATAACACTACTGTCACCACACCGCCATCTGTACAGCCTCCAATAACACTACTGTCACCGCACCGCCATCTGTGCAACCTCCAATAACTCTACTGTCACCACACCGCCATCTGTACAACCTCCAATAACACTACTGTCACCACACCGCCATCTGTACAACCTCCAATAACACTACTGTCACCACACCGCCATCTGTACAACCTCCAATAACACTACTGTCACCACACCGCCATCTGTACAGCCCCCAATAACACTACTGTCACCACACCGCCATCTGTACAGCCTCCAATAACACTACTGTCACCACACCGCCATCTGTACAACCTCCAATAACACTACTGTCACCGCCATCTGTACAACCTCCAATAACACTACTGTCACCACACCGCCATCTGTACAGCCTCCAATAACACTACTGTCACCACACCGCCATCTGTACAACCTCCAATAACACTACTGTCACCACACCGCCATCTGTACAACCCCCAATAACACTGTCACCGCCATCTGTACAGCCTCTACCCCCACCTTCTGTCTCTATCCCTCTTCCCTCATAGATTGTAAGCCCTTGTGGGCAGGGCCCTCTATCCCACTGTGCCAGTGATCACTGCTAGTATTATCTGTTTTGTATATCTGGTGTACCGTATGTAAATCCTCAAATGTAAAGCACCGTGGAATTAATAATGCTATATAAATAAATAATAATAATAACATACCATAACATACATACCATAAAACACATGTACATAAGATTCTAAATGTGAGGTGAACCATAGATCACCGCCTTGACACCAGGAGCCACATAGACTACACCGCCCCGAAACCAGTGCCCATGTAGACCACACTGCCCCGACACCAGGACCCCCGTAGACCACACCACCCTGAAACCAGGACTCTGTACCCGAAACCAGGACCCCGTAGTCCACACAGCCCCAACACCAGGACCCCCATAGACCGCACAGCTCCAACACCAGGACCCCATAGACCACACCACCCCGACATCAGGACCCCTATAGACAACACCACCCCCGACACCAGGACCCCCGTAGACCACACCACCTCGACACCAGGACTGCTGTAGACTACACTGCCCCAAAACCAGGACCCCATACCCGAAACCAGGACCCCATAGTCCACACAGCCCCGACACCAGGCCCCCCATAGACCACACCACCCCAACACCAGGACCCCAGTGAACCACCCCGCCCCGACACCAGGACTCCCATAGACCGCCCCGACACCGGGACCCCCCTAGACCACACAGCCCCAACACCAGCACCCACATAGACCACATAGCCCCCAAACCAGGAGTATAATAATAGCACCAGAGCGGAGGGGGGGCTGTTGGGAGTATATAATACTGGGTGAGGGCCACTGTGGAGCATATAATAATGTGTGGGGGCCACTGTGGAGCATACAATACTGGGTGGGGGCCACTGTGGAGCTTATAATACTGGGTGGGGCCACTGTGGAGCATATAATACTGGGTGGGGGCCACTGTGGAGCATATAATACTGTGTGGGGGCCACTGTGGAGCATATAATACTGGGTGGGGGCCACTGTAGAGCTTATAATACTGGGTGGGGGCCACTGTGGAGCTTATAATACTGGGTGGGGGCCACTGTAGAGCATATAATACTGGGTGGGGGCCACTGTGGAGCTTATAATACTGGGTGGGGGCCACTGTGGAGCATATAATACTGGGTGGGGGCCACTGTGGAGCATATAATACTGGGTGGGGAGCACTGTGGGGCTGGAGATATCAGTGCCGTTATTTTCAGCACCGATATCTCCCCACTGTCAGAAGGGCGTTCCTCATAGCTCAGCGTCATTGTTGGGCTGTGAGGAACGCTCCCCCTGACAGTACTCATTTATTTATATGGCAGATTTAACCTTTTTAACCAACACCCAATGGAATAAAAGTTTGTCAATATGTTGCTAATAAAAGACAGTCATCAGTCTTACACTAGGTTCACACCTGAATTCGGGTTTCTGTTCTTTGGGTCCGCTTGGTGACCCCACGAACGGAAATCTAATCAGCTTAAAAAACCCGCAGACCCCATAGACTATAATGGGGTCCGTTGGGTTTCCACCCGGTCCTGCTTGCAGGTCTTCTCTCTCCTCATTTTTTAAGTGGATTCGGGCACAGAAACTATGAGTGGAGACCGGATGCAGGTGTGAACCTAGCCTTAAACAGGTTGTCCAGGATAAAAAAAAAATTTTTTATTTAGGTCGTGGAGGTGAAAAAATAAAAGCTTACACCCCAGCACCCCGTTGTCCCATGCTAGTGTCTGTCCGGTCTCATTTCTGGAAATCTTGTACCTCCTATACCTGTTTGGTCTCAGCGGTCACATGAGGCGCCGGCACAAGATAGAATGGACACTGGCAGCAGACAACGGAGACCCGGGGACACGAGAGTATTTACTTAACCTCATGCCCGACACATGGATTGCTCCAATTCCTGGACAACCTCTTTAAAGGGTTTATCCATCTTTCTAATATTGATGTCCTGTCCTTAGGATAGGCCATCAATATTACATCTGCAAGGGTACAACAGGAACCCTGCAGATCAGCTTTTCCAGGACAGTGCAGCTACAGGTCACGTTAACAATTCCAGAAGCCACGCTGCTTGCTTGTCATACAGGTTGTAGCGGTAGGTTTAGGTAGTGCAGTGGTGTGTATGGTGGGTGAGCAGCATGGCATTGTTATTACCAGTAACTGCCCTGTCTCGGTACAGCTGATCTGCACGGGTCCTGGTGGTGGGCCCCTAGAAACAATTCCACTGGTGGGACCTAGACATCTCAGTCCGACATTGCCAGTAGACCAAACCACCCCGACATGAGGACCCCTGTAGACCACATTGCCCTGACACCAGCACCCCCACAGACCACACGCCCCGAAACCAGGGCCCCCGCAGACTACACTGCCCCGGCACCAGGACCCCCGTAGACCACAGTTCCTACCCCTGGACCCTGGATTTTTTTAGCTTACTTGTATAGCGCCATCATATTCCGTAGCGTTTTACAGACATTGTGGTCACTATCCCATATAGAGCTTACAATCTATATTCCCTATCAGGATATCTTTGGAATGTGGGAGGAAACCGGAGAACCCGGAGGAAACGCATGCAAACACGGGTAGAGTATACAAACTACACACAGATGTCGTCTTTGGTCAGGACTCCAGTGCTGTAAGGCTATAGTGCTAACCACTGAGCCAAAGTGGTTAGATCACAGCCCCTACCCCTGGACCCTATGTCCTGTATATATAGACAGTGCACAGTAACACTTCTCTAGTCCTGTATATATGGACAGTGCACAGTACCACTTCTCTTATCCTGTATATATGGACAGTGCACAGTACCACTTCTCTCCTCCTGTATATATGGACAGTGCACAGTACCACTTCTCTCCTCCTGTATATATGGACAGTGCACAGTACCACTTCTCTTATCCTGTATATATGGACAGTGCACAGTACCACTTCTCTTATCCTGTATATATGGACAGTGCACAGTACCACTTCTCCTGTCCTGTATATATGGACAGTGCACAGTACCACTTCTCTTATTCTGTATATATGGACAGTGCACAGTACCACTTCTCTTATCCTGTATATATGGACAGTGCACAGTACCACTTCTCTTATCCTGTATATACGGACAGTGCGCAGTACCACTTCTCTTATTCTGTATATATGGACAGTGCACAGTACCACTTCTCCTGCCCTGTATATATGGACGGTGCACAGTACCACTTCTCTTATCCTGTATATATGGACAGTGCACAGTACCACTTCTCTCCTCCTGTATATATGGACAGTGCACAGTACCACTTCTCTCCTCCTGTATATATGGACAGTGCACAGTACCACTTCTCTTATCCTGTATATATGGACGGTGCACAGTACCACTTCTCTTATTCTGTATATATGGACAGTGCACAGTACCACTTCTCTTCTCCTGTATATATGGACAGTGCACAGTACCACTTCTCCTGTCCTGTATATATGGACAGTGCACAGTACCACTTCTCTTATACTGTATATATGGACAGTGCGCAGTACCACTTCTCTTATCCTGTATATATGGACAGTGCACAGTACCACTTCTCTTGTCCTGTATATATGGACAGTGCACAGTACCACTTCTCTCCACCTGTATATATGGACAGTGCACAGTACCACTTATCTTATCCTGTATATATGGACAGTGCACAGTACCACTTATCTTATCCTGTATATATGGACAGTGCACAGTACCACTTCTCTCCTCCTGTATATATGGACAGTGCACAGTACCACTTATCTTATCCTGTATATATGGACAGTGCACAGTACCACTTCTCTCCTCCTGTATATATGGACAGTGCACAGTACCACTTCTTATACTGTATATATGGACAGTGCACAGTACCACTTCTCTCCTCCTGTATATATGGACAGTGCACAGTACCACTTCTCCTCTCTTGTATATATGGACAGTGCACAGTACCACTTCTCCTGTCTTGTATATATGGACAGTGCACAGTACCACTTCTCTCCTCCTGTATATATGGACAGTGCACAGTACCACTTCTTATACTGTATATATGGACAGTGCACAGTACCACTTCTCTTATCCTGTATATATGGACAGTGCACAGTACCATTTCTCTCCTCCTGTATATATGGACAGTGCACAGTACCACTTCTCTCCTCCTGTATATATGGACAGTGAACAGTACCACTTCTCCTGTCCTGTATATATGGACAGTGCACAGTACCACTTATCTCCTCCTGTATATATGGACAGCGCACAGTACCACTTCTCTTATCCTGTATATATGGACAGTGCACAGTACCATTTCTCTCCTCCTGTATATATGGACAGTGCACAGTACCACTTCTCTCCTCCTGTATATATGGACAGTGAACAGTACCACTTCTCCTGTCCTGTATATATGGACAGTGCACAGTACCACTTCTCTCCTCCTGTATATATGGACAGTGCACAGTATCACTTCTCTTATACTGTTTATATGGACAGTGCACAGTACCACTTCTCTTACTCTGTATATATGGACAGTGCACAGTACCACTTCTACCCTCCTGTATATATGGACAGTGCACAGTACCACTTCTCTCCTCTGTATATATGGACAGTGCACAGTACCACTTCTCTTATCCTGTATATATGGACAGTGCACAGTACCACTTCTCTTATACTGTTTATATGGACAGTGCACAGTACCACTTCTCTTACTCTGTATATATGGACAGTGCACAGTACCACTTCTACCCTCCTGTATATATGGACAGTGCACAGTACCACTTATCTCCTCCTGTATATATGGACAGTGCACAGTACCACTTCTCTTATCCTGTATATATGGACAGTGCACAGTACTACTTCTCCTGTCCTGTATATACGGACAGTGCACAGTACCACTTCTCTTATCCTGTATATATGGACAGTGCACAGTACCACTTCTCTCCTCCTGTATATATGGACAGTGCACAGTACCACTTCTCTCCTCCTGTATATACGGACAGTGCACAGTACCACTTCTCTCCTCCTGTATATATGGACAATGCACAGTACCACTTCTCTCCTCCTATATATATGGACAGTGCACAGTACCACTTCTCTCCTCCTATATATATGGACGGTGCACAGTACCACTTCTTTCCTCCTATATATATGGACAGTGCACAGTACCACTTCTCTTGTCCTGTATATATATATGGACAGTGCACAGTACCACTTCTCTTATTCTGTATATATGGACAGTGCACTGTACCACTTCTCTTATCCTGTATATATGGACAGTGCACAGTACCACTTCTCTAGTCCTGTATATATGGACAGTGCACAGTACCACTTCTCCTGTCCTGTATATATGGACAGTGCACAGTACCACTTCTCTTATTCTGTATATATGGACAGTGCACAGTACCACTTCTCTTATTCTGTATATATGGACAGTGCACTGTACCACTTCTCTTATCCTGTATATATGGACAG
Source organism: Leptodactylus fallax (assembly GCA_947044405.1). Classification (NCBI taxonomy): domain Eukaryota; kingdom Metazoa; phylum Chordata; class Amphibia; order Anura; family Leptodactylidae; genus Leptodactylus; species Leptodactylus fallax. Next base: position 56,816 of record CAMRHE010000950.1, read on the forward strand.
TGCACAGTACCACTTCTCTAGTCCTGTATATATGGACAGTGCACAGTACCACTTCTCCTGTCCTGTATATACGGACAGTGCACAGTACCACTTCTCTTATTCTGTATATATGGACAGTGCACAGTACCACTTCTCTACTCCTGTATATATGGACAGTGCACAGTACCACTTCTCTCCTCCTGTATATATGGTCAGTACACAGTACCACTTCTCTTCTCCTGTATATATGGACAGTGCACAGTACCACTTCTCTCCTCCTGTATATATGGACAGTGCACAGTACCACTTCTCTAGTCCTGTATATATGGACAGTGCACAGTACCACTTCTCTTATCCTGTATATATGGACAGTGCACAGTACTACTTCTCTTATTCTGTATATATGGACAGTGCACAGTACCACTTCTCTTGTCCTGTATATATGGACAGTGCACAGTACCACTTCTCTTCTCCTGTATATATGGACAGTGCACAGTACTACTTCTCCTCTCCTGTATATATGGACAGTGCACAGTACCACTTCTCTTATCCTGTATATATAGACAGTGCACAGTACCACTTCTCTCCTCCTGTATATATGGACAGTGCACAGTACCACTTCTCTCCTCCTGTATATATGGACAGTGCACAGTACCACTTCTCCTGTCCTGTGTATATAGACAGTGCACAGTACCACTTCTCTTACACTGTATATATGGACAGTGCACAGTACCACTTCTCCTATCCTGTATATATGGACAGTGCACAGTACCACTTCTCCTGTCCTGTATATATGGACAGTGCACAGTACCACTTCTCTCCTCCTGTATATATGGACAGTGCACAGTACCACTTCTCTCCTCCTGTATATATGGACAGTGCACAGTACCACTTCTCCTGTCCTGTATATATGGACAGTGCACAGTACCACTTCTCCTGTCCTGTATATATGGACAGTGCACAGTACCACTTCTCTTATACTGTATATATGGACAGTGCGCAGTACCACTTCTCTTATCCTGTATATATGGACAGTGCACAGTACCACTTCTCTTGTCCTGTATATATGGACAGTGCACAGTACCACTTCTCTCCTCCTGTATATATGGACAGTGCACAGTACCACTTATCTTATCCTGTATATATGGACAGTGCACAGTACCACTTCTCTCCTCCTGTATATATGGACAGTGCACAGTACCACTTATCTTATCCTGTATATATGGACAGTGCACAGTACCACTTCTCTCCTCCTGTATATATGGACAGTGCACAGTACCACTTCTTATACTGTATATATGGACAGTGCACAGTACCACTTCTCTCCTCCTGTATATATGGACAGTGTACAGTACCACTTCTCCTCTCTTGTATATATGGACAGTGCACAGTACCACTTCTCCTGTCTTGTATATATGGACAGTGCACAGTACTACTTCTCTCCTCCTGTATATATGGACAGTGCACAGTACCACTTCTTATACTGTATATATGGACAGTGCACAGTACCACTTCTCTTATCCTGTATATATGGACAGTGCACAGTACCACTTCTCTCCTCCTGTATATATGGACAGTGCACAGTACCACTTCTCTTATACTGTTTATATGGACAGTGCACAGTACCACTTCTCTTACTCTCTATATATGGACAGTGCACAGTACCACTTCTCTCCTCCTGTATATATGGACAGTGCACAGTACCACTTCTACCCTCCTGTTTATATGGACAGTGCACAGTACCACTTCTCTCCTCCTGTATATATGGACAGTGCACAGTACCACTTCTCTCCTCCTGTATATACGGACAGTGCACAGTACCACTTCTCTTATCCTGTATATATGGACAGTGCACAGTACCACTTCTCTCCTCCTGTATATATGGACAGTGCACAGTACCACTTCTCTCCTCCTGTATATACGGACAGTGCACAGTACCACTTCTCTCCTCCTGTATATATGGACAATGCACAGTACCACTTCTCTCCTCCTGTATATATGGACAGTGCACAGTACCACTTCTCTCCTCCTATATATATGGACGGTGCACAGTACCACTTCTTTCCTCCTATATATATGGACAGTGCACAGTACCACTTCTCTTGTCCTGTATATATATATGGACAGTGCACAGTACTACTTCTCTTATTCTGTATATATGGACAGTGCACTGTACCACTTCTCTTATTCTGTATATATGGACAGTGCACTGTACCACTTCTCTTATCCTGTATATATGGACAGTGCACAGTACCACTTCTCTAGTCCTGTATATATGGACAGTGCACAGTACCACTTCTCCTGTCCTGTATATATGGACAGTGCACAGTACCACTTCTCTTATCCTGTATATATAGACAGTGCACAGTACCACTTCTCTCCTCCTGTATATATGGACAGTGCACAGTACCACTTCTCTTATCCTGTATATATGGACAGTGCACAGTACCACTTCTCCTGTCCTGTATATATGGACAGTGCACAGTACCACTTCTCTCCTCCTGTATATATGGACAGTGCACAGTACCACTTCTCTCCTCCTGTATATATGGATAGTGTACAGTACCACTTCTCCTCTCTTGTATATATGGACAGTGCACAGTACCACTTCTCCTGTCTTGTATATATGGACAGTGCACAGTACCACTTCTCTCCTCCTGTATATATGGACAGTGCACAGTACCACTTCTTATACTGTATATATGGACAGTGCACAGTACCACTTCTCTTATCCTGTATATATGGACAGTGCACAGTACCACTTCTCTCCTCCTGTATATATGGACAGTGCACAGTACCACTTCTCTCCTCCTGTATATATGGACAGTGCACAGTACCACTTCTCCTGTCCTGTATATATGGACAGTGCACAGTACCACTTCTCTTATACTGTATATATGGACAGTGCACAGTACCACTTCTCTCCTCCTGTATATATGGACAGTGCACAGTACCACTTCTCTTATACTGTTTATATGGACAGTGCACAGTACCACTTCTCTTACTCTCTATATATGGACAGTGCACAGTACCACTTCTCTTACTCTCTATATATGGACAGTGCACAGTACCACTTCTCTCCTCCTGTATATATGGACAGTGCACAGTACCACTTCTCTCCTCTGTATATATGGACAGTGCACAGTACCACTTCTCTTATCCTGTATATATGGACAGTGCACAGTACCACTTCTCTTATACTGTTTATATGGACAGTGCACAGTACCACTTCTCTTACTCTGTATATATGGACAGTGCACAGTACTACTTCTACCCTCCTGTATATATGGACAGTGCACAGTACCACTTCTACCCTCCTGTATATATGGACAGTGCACAGTACCACTTCTCTTATCCTGTATATATGGACAGTGCACAGTACCACTTCTCTCCTCCTGTATATATGGACAGTGCACAGTACCACTTCTCTCCTCCTGTATATACGGACAGTGCACAGTACCACTTCTCGCCTCCTGTATATATGGACAATGCACAGTACCACTTCTCTCCTCCTGTATATATGGACAGTGCACAGTACCACTTCTCTCCTCCTATATATATGGACGGTGCACAGTACCACTTCTTTCCTCCTATATATATGGACAGTGCACAGTACCACTTCTCTTGTCCTGTATATATATATGGACAGTGCACAGTACCACTTCTCTTATTCTGTATATATGGACAGTGCACTGTACCACTTCTCTTATCCTGTATATATGGACAGTGCACAGTACCACTTCTCTAGTCCTGTATATATGGACAGTGCACAGTACCACTTCTCTTATCCTGTATATATGGACAGTGCACAGTACCACTTCTCCTGTCCTGTATATATGGACAGTGCACAGTACCACTTCTCTCCTCCTGTATATATGGACAGTGTACAGTACCACTTCTCCTCTCTTGTATATATGGACAGTGCACAGTACCACTTCTCCTGTCTTGTATATATGGACAGTGCACAGTACCACTTCTCTCCTCCTGTATATATGGACAGTGCACAGTACCACTTCTTATACTGTATATATGGACAGTGCACAGTACCACTTCTCTTATCCTGTATATATGGACAGTGCACAGTACCACTTCTCTCCTCCTGTATATATGGACAGTGCACAGTACCACTTCTCTCCTCCTGTATATATGGACAGTGCACAGTACCACTTCTCCTGTCCTGTATATATGGGCAGTGCACAGTACCACTTCTCTTATACTGTATATATGGACAGTGCACAGTACCACTTCTCTCCTCCTGTATATATGGACAGTGCACAGTACCACTTCTCTTATACTGTTTATATGGACAGTGCACAGTACCACTTCTCTTACTCTCTATATATGGACAGTGCACAGTACCACTTCTCTTACTCTCTATATATGGACAGTGCACAGTACCACTTCTCTCCTCCTGTATATATGGACAGTGCACAGTACCACTTCTACCCTCCTGTATATATGGACAGTGCACAGTACCACTTCTCTCCTCTGTATATATGGACAGTGCACAGTACCACTTCTCTTATCCTGTATATATGGACAGTGCACAGTACCACTTCTCTTATACTGTTTATATGGACAGTGCACAGTACCACTTCTCTTACTCTGTATATATGGACAGTGCACAGTACTACTTCTACCCTCCTGTATATATGGACAGTGCACAGTACCACTTCTACCCTCCTGTATATATGGACAGTGCACAGTACCACTTCTCTTATCCTGTATATATGGACAGTGCACAGTACCACTTCTCTCCTCCTGTATATACGGACAGTGCACAGTACCACTTCTCTCCTCCTGTATATATGGACAATGCACAGTACCACTTCTCTCCTCCTGTATATATGGACAGTGCACAGTACCACTTCTCTCCTCCTATATATATGGACGGTGCACAGTACCACTTCTTTCCTCCTATATATATGGACAGTGCACAGTACCACTTCTCTTGTCCTGTATATATATATGGACAGTGCACAGTACCACTTCTCTTATTCTGTATATATGGACAGTGCACTGTACCACTTCTCTTATCCTGTATATATGGACAGTGCACAGTACCACTTCTCTAGTCCTGTATATATGGACAGTGCACAGTACCACTTCTCCTGTCCTGTATATATGGACAGTGCACAGTACCACTTCTCTTATTCTGTATATATGGACAGTGCACAGTACCACTTCTCTCCTCCTGTATATATGGACAGTGCACAGTACCACTTCTCTCCTCCTGTATATATGGACAGTACACAGTACCACTTCTATTCTCCTGTATATATGGACAGTGCACAGTACCACTTCTCTCCTCCTGTATATATGGACAGTGCACAGTACCACTTCTCTAGTCCTGTATATATGGACAGTGCACAGTACCACTTCTCTTATCCTGTATATATGGACAGTGCACAGTACTACTTCTCCTGTCCTGTATATATGGACAGTGCACAGTACCACTTCTCTTATCCTGTATATATAGACAGTGCACAGTACCACTTCTCTCCTCCTGTATATATGGACAGTGCACAGTACCACTTCTCTTATCCTGTATATATGGACAGTGCACAGTACCACTTCTCCTGTCCTGTATATATATGGACAGTGCACAGTACCACTTCTCTCCTCCTGTATATATGGACAGTGCACAGTACCACTTCTCCTGTCCTGTATATATAGACAGTGCACAGTACCACTTCTCCTGTCCTGTATATATGGACAGTACACAGTACCACTTCTCTTATACTGTATATATGGACAGTGCACAGTACCACTTCTCTCCTCCTGTATATATGGACAGTGCACAGTACCACTTCTCCTGTCCTGTATATATGGACAGTGCACAGTACCACTTCTCCTGTCCTGTATATATGGACAGCGCACAGTACCACTTCTCTCCTCCTGTATATATAGACAGTGCACAGTACCACTTCTCTTCTCCTGTATATATGGACAGCGCACAGTACCATTTCTCTTATTCTGTATATATGGACAGTGCACAGTACCACTTCTCTCCTCCTGTATATATGGACAGTGCACAGTACCACTTCTCTCCTCCTGTATATATGGACAGCGCACAGTACCACTTCTCTTATCCTGTATATATGGACAGTGCACAGTACCACTTCTCTCCTCCTGTATATACGGACAGTGCACAGTACCACTTCTCTTGTCCTGTATATATGGACAGCGCACAGTACCACTTCTCTTATCCTGTATATATATATGGACAGTGCACAGTACTACTTCTCTTATTCTGTATATATGGACAGTGCACAGTACCACTTCTCCTGTCCTGTATATATGGACAGCGCACAGTACCACTTCTCTCCTCCTGTATATATAGACAGTGCACAGTACCACTTCTCTTCTCCTGTATATATGGACAGCGCACAGTACCATTTCTCTTATTCTGTATATATGGACAGTGCACAGTACCACTTCTCTCCTCCTGTATATACGGACAGTGCACAGTACCACTTCTCTTGTCCTGTATATATGGACAGCGCACAGTACCACTTCTCCTGTCCTGTATATATGGACAGTGCACAGTACCACTTCTCTTATCCTGTATATATGGACAGTGCACAGTACTACTTCTCCTGTCCTGTATATATGGACAGTGCACAGTATCACTTCTCTATCACTTCACTACCCCCCCGGCCACCCCCCCATTGTTTTTTTAAAAAAAAATAAAAAAACCCCCCCCCCCCCCCTTTTTGTTTTTTCCCTGGTTTTGTTTTGGACCGTGAACTCTTGTAGGATATGATGATGGACACAGTGTGACGGGGAGGGGGTTTGTCGAGGATAGCCGAGTGTGCACAGAAACCTAACTAATCCTGAAACAAAAGAGTCAATGCTGCACACTGCAGGATGTCTCCAGCGCATTCCTGCTCAATGGTGAAGGACGCAGAACGGGGGAGGGGGGAGTGCGAAATCTGACGATAATGACCAGAAGAAAATCCCCAACAAACCCATGTGACCATGACTGACTAATCCACCGCCGACCATGAGGGCAGTCCTATGTAAATGTAACTACATCAGTGTAGAAAGGGAAAGTCAGTACTTCAGAGTTATCACTGTGATATTTGTGGTGTTACATAGGACTGCAGGTGACATCTACATTATCTGTACTCAGAGAGTTATCACTGTGTTATCTGTGGTGTTACATAGGACTGCAGGTGACATCTACATTATCTGTACTCAGAGAGTTATCACTGTGTTATCTGTGGTGTTACATAGGACTGCAGGTGACATCTACTACATTACCTGTACTCAGAGAGTTATCACTGTGTTATCTGTGGTGTTACATAGGACTGCAGGTGACACTACTACATTATCTGTACTCAGAGAGTTATCACTGTGTTATCTGTGGTGTTACATAGGACTGCAGGTGACATCTACTACATTATCTGTACTCAGAGAGTTATCACTGTGTTATCTGTGGTGTTACATAGGACTGCAGGTGACATCTACTACATTATCTGTACTAGAGAGTTATCACTGTGTGTTATCTGTGGTGTTACATAGGACTGCAGGTGACATCTACTACATTATCTGTACTCAGAGAGTTATCACTGTGTTATCTGTGGTGTTACATAGGACTGCAGGTGACATCTACTACATTATCTGTACTCAGAGAGTTATCACTGTGTTATCTGTGGTGTTACATAGGACTGCAGGTGACATCTACTACATTATCTGTACTCAGAGAGTTATCACTGTGTTATCTGTGGTGTTACATAGGACTGCAGGTGACACTACTACATTATCTGTACTCAGAGAGTTATCACTGTGTTATCTGTGGTGTTACATAGGACTGCAGGTGACATCTACTACATTATCTGTACTCAGAGAGTTATCACTGTGCTATCTGTGGTGTTACATAGGACTGCAGGTGACATCTACTACATTATCTGTACTCAGAGAGTTATCACTGTGTTATCTGTGGTGTTACATAGGACTGCAGGTGACATCTACTACATTATCTGTACTCAGAGAGTTATCACTGTGTTATCTGTGGTGTTACATAGGACTGCAGGTGACATCTACTACATTATCTGTACTCAGAGAGTTATCACTGTGTTATCTGTGGTGTTACATAGGACTGCAGGTGACATCTACTACATTATCTGTACTCAGAGAGTTATCACTGTGTTATCTGTGGTGTTACATAGGACTGCAGGTGACACTACTACATTATCTGTACTCAGAGAGTTATCACTGTGTGTTATCTGTGGTGCTACATAGGACTGCAGGTGACATCTACTACATTATCTGTACTCAGAGAGTTATCACTGTGTTATCTGTGGTGTTACATAGGACTGCAGGTGACACTACTACATTATCTGTACTCAGAGAGTTATCACTGTGTTATCTGTGGTGTTACATAGGACTGCAGGTGACATCTACTACATTATCTGTACTCAGAGAGTTATCACTGTGTTATCTGTGGTGTTACATAGGACTGCAGGTGACATCTACTACATTATCTGTACTCAGAGAGTTATCACTGTGTTATCTGTGGTGTTACATAGGACTGCAGGTGACATCTACTACATTATCTGTACTCAGAGAGTTATCACTGTGTTATCTGTGGTGTTACATAGGACTGCAGGTGACATCTACTACATTATCTGTACTCAGAGAGTTATCACTGTGTTATCTGTGGTGTTACATAGGACTGCAGGTGACACTACTACATTATCTGTACTCAGAGAGTTATCACTGTGTTATCTGTGGTGTTACATAGGACTGCAGGTGACATCTACTACATTATCTGTACTCAGAGAGTTATCACTGTGTTATCTGTGGTGTTACATAGGACTGCAGGTGACATCTACTACATTATCTGTACTCAGAGAGTTATCACTGTGTTATCTGTGGTGTTACATAGGACTGCAGGTGACACCTACTACATTATCTGTACTAGAGAGTTATCACTGTGTGTTATCTGTGGTGTTACATAGGACTGCAGGTGACATCTACTACATTATCTGTACTCAGAGAGTTATCACTGTGTGTTATCTGTGGTGTTACATAGGACTGCAGGTGACATCTACTACATTATCTGTACTCAGAGTTATCACTGTGTTATCTGTGGTGTTACATAGGACTGCAGGTGACATCTACTACATTATCTGTACTCAGAGAGTTATCACTGTGTTATCTGTGGTGTTACATAGGACTGCAGGTGACACTACTACATTATCTGTACTCAGAGAGTTATCACTGTGTTATCTGTGGTGTTACATAGGACTGCAGGTGACATCTACTACATTATCTGTACTCAGAGAGTTATCACTGTGTTATCTGTGGTGTTACATAGGACTGCAGGTGACACTACTACATTATCTGTACTCAGAGAGTTATCACTGTGTGTTATCTGTGGTGTTACATAGGACTGCAGGTGACACTACTACATTATCTGTACTCAGAGAGTTATCACTGTGTTATCTGTGGTGTTACATAGGACTGCAGGTGACATCTACTACATTATCTGTACTCAGAGTTATCACTGTGTTATCTGTGGTGTTACATAGGACTGCAGGTGACATCTACTACATTATCTGTACTCAGAGAGTTATCACTGTGTTATCTGTGGTGTTACATAGGACTGCAGGTGACACCTACTACATTACCTGTACTCAGAGAGTTATCACTGTGTTATCTGTGGTGTTACATAGGACTGCAGGTGACATCTACTACATTATCTGTACTCAGAGAGTTATCACTGTGTTATCTGTGGTGTTACATAGGACTGCAGGTAACATCTACTACATTATCTGTACTCAGAGAGTTATTACTGTGTTATCTGTGGTGTTACATAGGACTGCAGGTGACAGTATCACTTCAGCTCTACACTTGATACTGCAATGTTGTAGTATTTGACCCCTACCCTGCAGTTTGGTGTTTTCCTGGCTCGGGTCATGTCTCGCTCTTTGATATTCTCTACAAACAGTTCAGCAGGATAAAGGTGAGTTTTGGGCTCAGAGGACAAACAGGATTTTTTGATGTCTATTATTGATAAGCTATGACCTAGCGGGGATCAGAATATACCTCTACTTCTAGCTAACAGGTCATTGGAACGAAATTTCACTGAGGGCCGTCGTTATCTAGACACATCTCCAGGGCCCCTCATTCTTCTCCTCCTAGGTTAAGTTGCAAAATCTGATCCATCCCGTCTCCTCTCTGGCCTGCTGTCCTCCTCCTACTCTCTGACCTGCTGTCATCTTCTTCCTCTCTGCCCCATTCTCCTCCTACACATTGGCCCTTCTGTTCTCTTCCATCTCCTTTCTTACTCTACTGTTCTCCTACTTCTCCTCTCTGGCCTTTCTGTTTTTCTCCTTCTTTCTCTGATTCTATAGTTCTTCTTCTCCTCTCTGGCTCTACTGTTTTCCTCCTTCTCCTCTCTGGCCCTTCTGGTCTCCTCCTCATCCTCTCTAACCCTTCTGTTCTCCTCCTTCTCCTCTCTGGCCCTTCTGTTCTCCTCCTTCTCCTCTCTGGCCCTTCTGTTCTCCTCCTTCTCCTCTCTGGCCCTCCAGTTTTCCTCCTTCTCCTCTCTAACCCTGCTGTTCTTCTCCTTCTCCTCTCTGGCCTTTCTGTTCTCCTTCTCCTCTCTGGCTCTACTGTTCTCGTCCTTCTCCTCTCTGGCCTTTCTATTCTCCTCTCTGGCCTTTCTATTCTCCTCTCTGGCTCTACTGTTCTCCTCCTTCTCCTCTATGGCCCTCCTGTTCTCCTCCTTCTCCTCACTAGATATACTGTTCTCCTTCTCCTCTCTGACCCTTCTGTTCTCATCCTCCTCCTCTTTGACCCTTCTGTTCTCCTCCTTCTCCTCTCTGGCCCTTCTGTTCTGCGCCTTCTCTTCTCTGGCTCTACTGTTCTCCTTCTTCTCCTCTATAGCTTTTCTGTTTTCCTCCTTTTCCTCTCTGGCTCTACTGTTCTCCTCTTTCTCCTCTCTGGCCCTTCTGGTCTCCTCCTCCTACTCTCTAGCCCTTCTGGTCTCCTCCTCCTCCTCTCTGGCCCTCTTGTTCTCCTCCTTCTCCTCTCTGGCCCTTCTGTTCTCCTCCTCCTCTTCTCTGACCCTCTTGTTCTCCTCCTTCTCCTCTCTGGCCCTTCTGTTCTCCTCCTTCTGCTCTCTGGACCTTATGTTCCCCTCCTTCTCTTCTCTGGCCTTTCTGTTCTCCTCCTTCTCCTCTCGGGCTCTACTGTTCTCATCCTTCTCATCTCTGGCCTTTTTGTTCTCCTCCTTCTCCTGTCTGGCTCTACTGTTCTCCTCCTTCTCCTCTACGGCCCTCCTGTTCTCGTCCTTCTCCTGTCTGGCTCTACTGTTCTCCTCCTTCTCCTTTCTGGCCTTTCTATTCTCCTCCTTCCCTTCTCTGGCTATACTGTTCTCCTCCTCCTCTCTGACCCTCCTGTTATCGTCCTTCTTCTCTCTAGCTCTACTGTTCTACTCCTTATCCTCTCTGGCTCCACTGTTCTCCTCCTCCTCTCTGACCCTTCTGTTCTCCTCCATCTTCTCTCTGGCCCATCTGTTCTCCTCCTTCTCCTCTCTGGCCTTTATGTTCTCATCCATCTCCTCTCTGGCCTTTCTGTTCTCCTCCTTCTCCTCTCTGGCCCTTCTGTTCTCCTCCTTCTCCTCTCTGGCCCTTCTGGTCTCCTCCTAATCCTCTCTGGCCCTCATTTTCCTCCTTCTCCTCTCTGGCCCTTCTGTTCTCCTCCTTCTGCTCTCTGGTCATTCTGTTCTCCTCCTTCTCCTCTCTGGCCTTTCTGTTCTTCTCCTTCTTCTCTCTGGCCCTTCTGTTCTGCACCTTCTCCTCTCTTGCTCTGCTGTACTCCTCCTTCTCCTCTCTGGCCTTTATGTTCTCATCCATCTCCTCTCTGGCCTTTCTGTTCTCCGCCTTCTCCTCTCTGGCCCTTCTGTTCTCCTCCTTCTCCTCTCTGGCCTTTCTATTCTCCTCTCTGGCTCTACTGTTCTCCTCCTTCTCCTCTCTGGCCATTCTGTTCTGCGCCTTCTCTTCTCTGGTTCTACTGTTCTCCTCCTTCTCCTCTATAGCTTTTCTGTTTTCCTCCTTCTCCTCTCTGGCTCTACTGTTCTCCTCTTTCTCCTCTCTGGCCCTTCTGGTCTCCTCCTCCTACTCTCTGGCCCTTCTGGTCTCCTCCTCCTCCTCTCTGGCCCTCTTGTTCTCCTCCTTCTCCTCTCTGGCCCTTCTGTTCTCCTCCTTCTGCTCTCTGGACTTTATGTTCTCCTCCTTCTCTTCTCTGGCCTTTCTGTTCTCATCCATCTCCTCTCTGGCCTTTCTGTTCTTCTCCTTCTTCTCTCTGGCTCTACTGTTCTTATCCTTCTCATCTCTGGCCCTTCTCTTCTCCTCCTTCTTCTCTCTGGCTCTACTGTTCTACTCCTTATTCTTTCTGACTCTACTCTTCTCCTCCTTCTACTCTCTGGCTCTACTGTTCTCCCCCTTCTCCTTTATGACTCCAGTGTTCTCCTCCTCCTCCTCCTCCTCTCTGACCCTTCTTTTCTCCTCCTTCTCCTTTCTGGCCCTTCTTTTCTCCTCCTTCTCCTCTCTTACCCTTCCTTTCTCCTCCTTCTCCTCTTTGACCTTTCTGTTCTCCTCCTTCTCCTCTCTGGCTTTTCTGTTCTCCTCTTTCTGGCCTTCCTGTTCTCCTACTTCTTATCCTATCTTACCCTTCTGTTCTTCTCCTTCTCCTCTCTGGCTCTACTGTTCTATTCCTTCTCCTCTCTGGCTCTACTGTTCTCCTCTTCCTTCTCTCCCACGGCCTTTCTATTATCCTCCTTCTCCTCTCTGGCTTTCTGTCTTCCTCCTTTTCCTCTCTGGGTTTCTGTTTTCCTCCTTCTCCTCTCTGGCCCTTCTGTTCTACTCCTCCTCCTCTGACCCTTCTGTTCTACTCCTCCTCCTCTGACTTTTCTGTTCTCTTCCTTCTCCTCTCTGACCCTTCTGTTCTCCTATTTCTCCTCTCTGGCCTTTTTGTTCTGCTCCTTCTCCTCTCTGGCTCTACTGTTCTCCTCCTTCTCATCTATGGCCCTCTTTTCTGCTCCTTCTCCTCTCTGGCCCTTCTGTTCTCCTACTTCTCCTCTCTGGCCCTTCTGTTTTCCTCCTCTATAGAGGCCTCATTGATGCCAGAGTTATGGCTGGTAAACCTGAGGAAATATATATTTTTTTGATTTTTTGAGATTCTGGATTAAGCATACAGGACCGAGCGTAGATGAAGTATTTTCAGTGTTTGCTGCTGATAATCTGGGAGGCGGTCAGAGGTTGGCACGTGGAGGTCAGATGTCGGCACGAGTTTCTGTGTTTACTTAACAGAAAGATCAATAAATTACAGCAGAATTTTGTTGGAAGTTCTTGTGTAATTCTCAAGTGTGGTGAGATCCCCATAAATCCTCCATAGTGAGGACATGGATGATGGGGTTGTCATGCTGTGGATGAGAGGAGTAGAGCTCCGCCCCTTTATATATGACTAGCCTGTCATATGGTCAACCGGGAGCAGTCTATGAATATAATAACATGTCACATGTAAGTCAGAAAAAGGGAGTGTTACTGCAGCCACAGACTACACTGGGGCTGCCTGTAGTGTGTAACCATGGAGACACATGGGCCTGTATAGGAGCTGTATACACAGCACACAGGATCGTTCGGTATCTTCCATGTTATGTAACTTTCTGATTCAGGAGATCTGGCTGAGGCCAGTTGTCTTACTGGCGATGCTCTATGGGAAAAGAGTAGGCAAATTACCAGGAGGACAGCCGACTCGCTGGAGCCACCGTTACCCATAATTATTGTAGAATATTTGAGCGAGAGTGATGACATCACTGACCGCAAATATCACTGCGGTAGAAACTTCACAATTCTAAGAAAATTCTAAGATAATTTTATTAAAAATGCAATAATCCCAGAAAAAACTTCAATCCTGGGAAAGCTGGGTGACATCTCTATGACCACCATACAGGGTTTGTCACCCAGCTTTCCCAGAGCCCTGAGTGGCAGGGATGTCACCTAGAATAATCCAGCAGATTAACCAGTTGGAGTCCCTTTGCGATTTTCCTGTAGATATCACTCAACTCTCCGAGAACCCTGCACAGCACGATGGCCGGGTATCTAGGGATAATTAGACTGGGTTTAGGAAAGTTAAGAGTGGATACCCAGCTCGCCCAGGGTCCTGCATGCCACTGGGGATGCTCCTGCCGCCTACGGCGTCATCCTCCTGCGCTCTGATTGGCTCTCGCCTATTGTTATGATCTACAGGAGCGGCCATTGCTCAGCGTCATCCGGTTTTCGTGATTGTGCGGGGGTAGGTGCACTAGAGGCGGGTCTCCTTCTGTGACCAGTAGCGGGACTGCAGCAGGTGGACATTACTGACCAGGTTGGAGGGCCGGGCGGAGCTCTTGCAGGATGCGGCGCTCTCTCTGGTTGGACACTGCTTCGTCAGTAGGTAGAGAACAACGGTGCACAGGCCAAGGAAGACCACGCCCAGCGCCAGCGTCATCCCCAGGTAGATGAACCTGTAGAGAAATGGCCGGAAATACTTAACGGAACGCTCCAAGCAAAACTGATGAACACTGGTCCCTGTATCAGGCTCCACCCCCCGGACCCTGCGCTAGTCAGGTCTGCACTGATACAGATTAAAGGGCCGGCGCCCAATATCCAGGACAGGATGATGCCTCCGACATTGTACTCACCGGAGGGCGTCCGTGTTGTACAGTCTGCAGGATCCTTTCCCGCTGCATGTCCGGCTGCTCCACTTCAGGCAAACGCTGTCAATCAGGGCCCCAAAATACATGGGGGCAGGAACCCCGGCTGTAAGATACAAGCAGCCATATTATTACCCCCATCATTCAGGCTGTAGCTGTGCAGGGTGACATGTAAAGGAGTGACCCATCCCTGACAATGGAGGAATCTGCAACATCTTATTACACAGCTGCTAAATATGGTGGCCCCCATCAGCAGAAGAGAGGAGCCCCCCACACCAGATGTCAGCACACCCTGCTCTAATCCTTCTCACAGCTGAGCATTGTTACCATGTACAATTATATAACCAAGACTACAGACTGATACATATTACCTGCACTGGTACATTGTAACGAACTATCAGCACAGGAGAGAGACCAAAGCTGTTGACAACCCGCAGAGAACAGTCCGACCACAGTGAGGCGCCGCGCTCTTACCTAAAACTCTGACCGTCATAGTGTAAATCCCCAGAGCCAGAGACTTCAGCTCAGGTCTAACACACATCTAAGGAGGAAGAGGAAAAGACAGTGACAGTGCCCGCCCGTAACACACCTTAAAAAAACCCCCTTTAGAAAAAAAAAAAAACAAAAAAACAAACAGAGTTTAAAAAAATTTTCCCTCCCTAAAAAAAAAAAATTTTTTTTATCTGACAAAAAAACCAACTGTACAGTACACTGTCTCTCCATACTACACAGACTGTATTATCTCTGTACTGTAGACTGTCTCTCCATACTACACAGACTGTATTATCTCTGTACAGTAGACTGTCTCTCCATACTACACAGACTGTATTATCTCTGTACAGTAGGCTGTCTCTCCATACTACACATACTGTATTATCTCTGTACAGTAGACTGTCTCTCCATACTACAGACTGTATTATCTCTGTACAGTAGACTGTCTCTCCATACTACACAGACTGTATTATCTCTGTACAGTACACTGTCTCTCCATACTACACAGACTGTATTATCTCTGTACAGTACACTGTCTCTCCATACTACACAGACTTGTATTATCTCTGTACAGTAGACTGTCTCTCCATACTACACAGACTGTATTATCTCTGTACAGTAGACTGTCTCTCCATACTACACAGACTGTATTACCTCTGTACAGTAGACTGTCTCTCCATACTACACAGACTGTATTATCTCTGTACAGTAGACTGTCTCTCCATACTACAGACTGTATTATCTCTGTACAGTAGACTGTCTCTCCATACTACACAAACTGTATTATCTCTGTACAGTAGACTGTCTCTCCATACTACACAGACTGTATTATCTCTGTACAGTAGACTGTCTCTCCATACTACACAGACTGTATTATCTCTGTACAGTAGGCTGTCTCTCCATACTACACAGACTGTATTATCTCTGTACTGTAGACTGTCTCTCCATACTACAGACTGTATTATCTCTGTACAGTAGACTGTCTCTCCATACTACACAGACTGTATTATCTCTGTACAGTAGACTGTCTCTCCATACTACAGACTGTATTATCTCTGTACAGTAGACCGTCTCTCCATACTACACAGACTTATATTATCTCTGTACAGTAGACTGTCTCTCCATACTACACAGACTGTATTATCTCTGTACAGTAGACTGTCTCTCCATACTACACAGACTGTATTATCTCTGTACAGTAGACCGTCTCTCCATACTACACAGACTGTATTATCTCTGTACAGTAGACTGTCTCTCCATACTACACAGACTGTATTATCTCTGTACAGTAGACTGTCTCTCCATACTACACAGACTGTATTATCTCTGTACAGTAGGCTGTCTCTCCATACTACACAGACTGTATTATCTCTGTACAGTAGACTGTCTCTCCATACTACACAGACTGTATTATCTCTGTACAGTAGACTGTCTCTCCATACTACACAGACTGTACTATCTCTGTACAGTAGACTGTCTCTCCATACTACACAGACTGTATTATCTCTGTACAGTAGACTGTCTCTCCATACTACAGACTGTATTATCTCTGTACAGTAGACTGTCTCTCCATACTACACAGACTGTATTATCTCTGTACAGTAGACTGTCTCTCCATACTACACAGCCTGTATTATCTCTGTACAGTAGACTGTCTCTCCATACTACAGACTGTATTATCTCTGTACAGTAGACTGTCTCTCCATACTACACAGACTGTATTATCTCTGTACAGTAGACTGTCTCTCCATACTACACAGACTGTACTATCTCTGTACAGTAGACTCTCTCTCCATTCTACACAGACTGTATTATCTCTGTACAGTAGACTGTCTCTCCATACTACACAGACTGTATTATCTCTGTACAGTAGACTGTCTCTCCATACTACACAGACTGTATTATCTCTGTACAGTAGACTGTCTCTCCATACTACAGACTGTATTATCTCTGTACAGTAGACTGTCTCTCCATACTACACAGATTGTATTATCTCTGTACAGTAGACTGTCTCTCCATACTACACAGACTGTATTATCTCTGTACAGTAGACTGTCTCTCCATACTACAGACTGTATTATCTCTGTACAGTAGACTGTCTCTCCATACTACAGACTGTATTATCTCTGTACAGTAGACTGTCTCTCCATACTACACAGCCTGTATTATCTCTGTACAGTAGACTGTCTCTCCATACTACACAGACTTGTATTATCTCTGTACAGTAGACTGTCTCTCCATACTACACAGACTGTATTATCTCTGTACAGTAGACTGTCTCTCCATACTACACAGACTGTATTATCTCTGTACAGTAGACTGTCTCTCCATACTACATAGACTTGTATTATCTCTGTACAGTAGACTCTCTCTCCATACTACACAGACTGTATTATCTCTGTACAGTAGACTGTCTCTCCATACTACAGACTGTATTATCTCTGTACAGTAGACTCTCTCCATACTACACAGACTGTATTATCTCTGTACAGTAGACTGTCTCTCCATGCTACACAGACTGTATTATCTCTGTACAGTAGACTGTCTCTCCATACTACACAGACTTGTATTATCTCTGTACAGTAGACTGTCTCTCCATACTACACAGACTTGTATTATCTCTGTACGGTAGACTGTCTCTCCATACTACACAGACTTGTATTATCTCTGTACAGTAGACTGTCTCTCCATACTACACAGACTTGTATTATCTCTGTACAGTAGACGGTCTCTCCATACTACACAGACTGTATTATCTCTGTACAGTAGACTGTCTCTCCATACTACACAGACTGTATTATCTCTGTACAGTAGACTGTCTCTCCATACTACAGACTGTATTATCTCTGTACAGTAGACTGTCTCTCCATACTACACAGACTGTATTATATCTGTACAGTACACTGTCTCTCCATACTACACAGACTGTATTATCTCTGTACAGTAGACTGTCTCTCCATACTACTGTAGGGAACTGCCATTTCTACTAGTATATAATGTATCTGGCTTCTTTGCCCCTGCAGTTTGGCTTCAGAGACCCCAGGCATTTAGTGCAAGTTTTGTTTTGTAAATACAGTGAGTCAGACACATGTGAGGCAGAGCTGCTGGGGGGAGAGATGTGAGCAGAGCTGCTGAGACAGACATGTTATGTCTGGGGGAGTCTAAGAGCCACTTGTTCCTCTTTACTTCACAGTATATAGTTAGGTATGTGTTACCCCCTATATACTCACAGGACCTAGCTAGTAACTGTAGTTAGGGATCCATATATATATATAGTTCAGGGCAGTGATAGGTTAGGCTTCCGAAGGCCAACTAGCTAGTTAGAGGCCCGGTGGCACTAGTAGTTTAGCTGGCAGGTTAAGGACTCAGTGTTAGGGTAGTCAGGCCTGCATCTACTGCCGTCACCGTCGCCCTGTTTGCTGCCTGTGAAGAATCTCACCATCATCATCATCATCTCCTGATCGGCTGTCTGTCATCTCCTGGAAGAATCCGAGGATCCACAGTCATCCACAGGGGCCCCTGCATCTCTTCTGTTGCCTGGAGGTATTGTGCACCGGAATCTTGCTATATATCTATATATATATACCCGGGTATATAACCTAAGACGGTTGAGGACTTGCTGGTTGTTGTAGTATTGCTGTGTTCTGAGTATATTGTATGTATGTATTATTACCCTGTTGATTCTTATAAAGCTACTGTTATAACCTTATGTGATATCTGTATGTATTCTTCAGACTGCGAGATTAGTACAGTGATCCTTGTTAAGGCTACTAACTGTACTTCATGGGTAAGTCCCAGGAGGAGACCGCACTGTAATACAGAGGCTCTATCCTGGGTGGAGGCACTGATATATTTCATATATGTTCCCATTATACACACAGGTCAGCGCCAGAGTCTGTTGCGGGAGGGATAATACTCATACCCCCCCCCAAATAGGGCTACACTACACAGACTGTATTATCTCTGTACAGTAGACTCTCTCTCCATACTACACAGACTGTATTATCTCTGTACAGTAGACTGTCTCTCCATACTACACAGACTGTATTATCTCTGTACAGTAGACTGTCTCTCCATACTACACAGACTGTATTATCTCTGTACAGTAGACTGTCTCTCCATACTACACAGACTGTATTATCTCTGTACAGTAGACTGTCTCTCCATACTACAGACTGTATTATCTCTGTACAGTAGACTGTCTCTCCATACTACACAGACTGTATTATCTCTGTACAGTAGACTGTCTCTCCATACTACACAGACTGTATTATCTCTGTACAGTAGACTGTCTCTCCATACTACACAGACTGTATTATCTCTGTACAGTAGACCGTCTCTCCATACTACACAGACTGTATTATCTCTGTACAGTAGACTGTCTCTCCATACTACACAGACTGTATTATCTCTGTACAGTAGACTCTCTCCATACTACAGACTGTATTATCTCTGTACAGTAGACTGTCTCTCCATACTACAGAATGTATTATCTCTGTACAGTAGACCGTCTCTCCATACTACACAGACTGTATTATCTCTGTACAGTAGACTGTCTCTCCATACTACAGAATGTATTATCTCTGTACAGTAGACCGTCTCTCCATACTACACAGACTGTATTATCTCTGTACAGTAGACTCTCTCCATACTACAGACTGTATTATCTCTGTACAGTAGACTGTCTCTCCATACTACAGACTGTATTATCTCTGTACAGTACACTGTCTCTCCATACTACACAGACTGTATTATCTCTGTACAGTAGACTGTCTCTTCATACTACACAGACTGTATTATCGCTGTACAGTACACTGTCTCTCCATACTACACAGACTGTATTATCTCTGTACAGTAGACCGTCTCTCCATACTACACAGACTGTATTATCTCTGTACAGTAGACTGTCTCTCCATACTACACAGACTGTATTATCTCTGTACAGTACACTGTCTCTCCATACTACACAGACTGTATTATCTCTGTACAGTAGACTGTCTCTCCATACTACACAGACTGTATTATCTCTGTACAGTAGACTGTCTCTCCATACTACACAGACTGTATTATCTCTGTACAGTAGACTCTCTCCATACTACACAGACTGTATTATCTCTGTACAGTAGACTGTCTCTCCATACTACACAGACTTGTACTATCTCTGTACAGTAGACTGTCTCTCCATACTACACAGACTGTATTATCTCTGTACAGTAGACTCTCTCTCCATACTACACAGACTGTATTATCTCTGTACAGTAGACTGTCTCTCCATACTACACAGACTGTATTATCTCTGTACAGTAGACTGTCTCTCCATACTACACAGACTGTATTATCTCTGTACAGTAGACTGTCTCTCCATACTACACAGACTGTATTATCTCTGTACAGTAGACTGTCTCTCCATACTACAGACTGTATTATCTCTGTACAGTAGACTGTCTCTCCATACTACACAGACTGTATTATCTCTGTACAGTAGACTGTCTCTCCATACTACAGAATGTATTATCTCTGTACAGTAGACTGTCTCTCCATACTACGCAGACTGTATTATCTCTGTACAGTAGACTCTCTCTCCATACTACACAGACTGTATTATCTCTGTACAGTAGACTGTCTCTCCATACTACACAGACTGTATTATCTCTGTACAGTAGACTGTCTCTCCATACTACACAGACTGTATTATCTCTGTACAGTAGACTGTCTCTCCATACTACACAGACTGTATTATCTCTGTACAGTAGACTGTCTCTCCATACTACACAGACTGTATTATCTCTGTACAGTAGACTGTCTCTCCATACTACAGACTGTATTATCTCTGTACAGTAGACTGTCTCTCCATACTACACAGACTGTATTATCTCTGTACAGTAGACTGTCTCTCCATACTACACAGACTGTATTATCTCTGTACAGTAGACTGTCTCTCCATACTACACAGACTGTATTATCTCTGTACAGTAGACTGTCTCTCCATACTACAGAATGTATTATCTCTGTACAGTAAGACCGTCTCTCCATACTACACAGACTGTATTATCTCTGTACAGTAGACTCTCTCCATACTACAGACTGTATTATCTCTGTACAGTAGACTGTCTCTCCATACTACAGACTGTATTATCTCTGTACAGTACACTGTCTCTCCATACTACACAGACTGTATTATCTCTGTACAGTAGACTGTCTCTTCATACTACACAGACTGTATTATCGCTGTACAGTACACTGTCTCTCCATACTACACAGACTGTATTATCTCTGTACAGTAGACCGTCTCTCCATACTACACAGACTGTATTATCTCTGTACAGTAGACTGTCTCTCCATACTACACAGACTGTATTATCTCTGTACAGTACACTGTCTCTCCATACTACACAGACTGTATTATCTCTGTACAGTAGACTGTCTCTCCATACTACAGACTGTATTATCTCTGTACAGTAGACTGTCTCTCCATACTACACAGACTGTATTATCTCTGTACAGTAGACTCTCTCCATACTACACAGACTGTATTATCTCTGTACAGTAGACTGTCTCTCCATACTACACAGACTTGTACTATCTCTGTACAGTAGACTGTCTCTCCATACTACACAGACTGTATTATCTCTGTACAGTAGACTCTCTCTCCATACTACACAGACTGTATTATCTCTGTACAGTAGACTGTCTCTCCATACTACACAGACTGTATTATCTCTGTACAGTAGACTGTCTCTCCATACTACACAGACTGTATTATCTCTGTACAGTAGACTGTCTCTCCATACTACACAGACTGTATTATCTCTGTACAGTAGACTGTCTCTCCATACTACACAGACTGTATTATCTCTGTACAGTAGACTGTCTCTCCATACTACAGACTGTATTATCTCTGTACAGTAGACTGTCTCTCCATACTACACAGACTGTATTATCTCTGTACAGTAGACTGTCTCTCCATACTACAGAATGTATTATCTCTGTACAGTAGACCGTCTCTCCATACTACACAGACTGTATTATCTCTGTACAGTAGACTGTCTCTCCATACTACAGACTGTATTATCTCTGTACAGTAGACTGTCTCTCCATACTACAGACTGTATTATCTCTGTACAGTAGACTGTCTCTCCATACTACACAGACTGTATTATCTCTGTACAGTAGGCTGTCTCTCCATACTACACAGACTGTATTATCTCTGTACAGTAGACTGTCTCTCCATACTACACAGACTGTATTATCTCTGTACAGTAGACTGTCTCTTCATACTACACAGACTGTATTATCGCTGTACAGTACACTGTCTCTCCATACTACACAGACTGTATTATCTCTGTACAGTAGACCGTCTCTCCATACTACACAGACTGTATTATCTCTGTACAGTAGACTGTCTCTCCATACTACACAGACTGTATTATCTCTGTACAGTAGACTGTCTCTCCATACTACACAGACTGTATTATCTCTGTACAGTAGACTGTCTCTCCATACTACACAGACTGTATTATCTCTGTACAGTAGACTCTCTCCATACTACACAGACTGTATTATCTCTGTACAGTAGACTGTCTCTCCATACTACACAGACTTGTACTATCTCTGTACAGTAGACTGTCTCTCCATACTACACAGACTTATATTATCTGTTCTTGGCAGTCACTGGGATGGTGTAATTTTGGTGACATCCAGGCCCATATAGCTTCTCTCCTTTATGTTGTCTCTTATGCTGACCCCCCATTGTGAGGCCGGGTCACTGACCTCTGTGCGGCGCGGGCTGCCTTATAGCGCTGGTGCAGTGGGGTCACCTGAGAAGAAGGATGTATCCCGGGGTCCCTCCGAAGGACAAGGTGAAGGAGGCAATAACAGAGATGACCACAAAGTACAGGAACTTCCTGGAGCATGAGCTCCCCCTGGAGCATGGACCGGGCACTGCGGAGCTGCCACCAGACAGCACAGGCGTTGCCATCACACAGCTGCAGTTATAATACACCTGGAGGATAGAAGACATCAGTATCATCGCCGGGGGTTGTCACGCTGCGTCTCCTGCGCGATTCTACTTACTGATGACTTTCCCGTCCCGTTAATCAGGTGACAGCCAGCGAAGCAGGCGGAGTAATAGGTGACGTCATTCTCCCCACAGACCGGCTCCCACTCATTCGGAGGACACAGACAGTGTACATTGCACTTCGCGAGTGCGCCCTCCTCCTGTGAGATGTGTGCGTACCTGGGGGGAGGTCACATGATTAGCAGAGCACAGCTATAGCGCTGCACCTATACTGAGGGGTTGTGGGGGAGGAACATACCCTGTATACGAGACAGTCAGCCCGGCCACCAGGGGGCGCTCACATCCTAGACCAAACAGAGACATCAAGATGGCGTATCCAATCACAGATGAAGACAGCAGAATCCTCGCCGCACCAACAATATTAATCCGGAACTTCTTCATCACCAACCCCCCCAAGAAAATCCCAAGAGCCACGGCCGGCACGTTAATGAGACCTAAGGGGATAGAATTAGTATCAGCATCCTAAGATACTCTGTGCTGCTGGGGACCCTGCTCCTCCCACTATGTAACTCTCACCCTGTGACCTCCTCTATAAGATCAGCACACTCCTCTCCTGAAATACTCTGTGCTGCTGGAGACCCTGCTCCTCCCACTATGTAACTCTCACCCTGTGACCTCCTCTATAAGATCAGCACACTCCTCTCCTGAAATACTCTGTGCTGCTGGGGACCCTGCTCCTCCCACTATGTAACTCTCACCCTGTGACCTCCTCTATAAGGTCAGCACACTCCTCTCCTGAAATACTCTGTACTGCTGGGGACCCTGCTCCTCCCACTATGTAACTCTCACCCTGTGATCTCCTCTATAAGATCAGCACACTCCTCTCCTGAAATACTCTGTGCTGCTGGGGACCCTGCTCCTGCCACTATGTAACTCTCACCCTGTGACCTCCCCTATAAGATCAGCACACTCCTCTCCTGAAATACTCTGTGCTGCTGGGGGCCTGCTCCTCCCACTATCTAACTCTCACTCTGTGACCTCCTCTATAAGATCAGCACACTCCTCTCCTGAAATACTCTGTACTGCTGGGGACACTGCTCCTCCCACTATGTAACTCTCACCCTGTGACCTCCCTATAAGATCAGCACACTCCTCTCCTGAAATACTCTGTACTGCTAGGGACCTGCTCCTGCCACTATGTAACTCTCACCCTGTGACCTCCTCTATAAGATCAGCACACTCCTCTCCTGAAATACTCTGTACTGCTGGGGACCCTGCTCCTCCCACTATGTAACTCTCACCCTGTGACCTCCCTATAAGATCAGCACACTCCTCTCCTGAAATACTCTGTACTGCTAGGGACCTGCTCCTCCCACTATGTAACTCTCACCCTGTGACCTCCCTATAAGATCAGCACACTCCTCTCCTGAAATACTCTGTACTGCTGGGGACCCTGCTCCTCCCACTATGTAACTCTCACCCTGTGACCTCCCTATAAGATCAGCACACTCCTCTCCTGAAATACTCTGTACTGCTGGGGACCCTGCTCCTCCCACTATGTAACTCTCACCCTGTGACCTCCCTATAAGATCAGCACACTCCTCTCCTGAAATACTCTGTACTGCTGGGGACCCTGCTCCTCCCACTATGTAACTCTCACCCTGTGACCTCCCTATAAGATCAGCACACTCCTCTCCTGAAATACTCTGTGCTGCTGGGGACCTGCTCCTCCCACTATGTAACTCTCACCCTGTGACCTCCCCTATAAGATCAGCACACTCCTCTCCTGAAATACTCTGTGCTGCTGTGACCCTGCTCCTCCCACTATGTAACTCTCACCCTGTGACCTCCTCTATAAGATCAGCACACTCCTCTCCTGAAATACTCTGTACTGCTGGGGACCCTGCTCCTCCCACTATGTAACTCTCACCCTGTGACCTCCCTATAAGATCAGCACACTCCTCTCCTGAAATACTCTGTACTGCTGGGGACCCTGCTCCTCCCACTATGTAACTCTTACCCTGTGACCTCCCCTATAAGATCAGCACACTCCTCTCCTGAAATACTCTGTGCTGCTGGGGACCCTGCTCCTCCCACTATGTAACTCTCACCCTGTGACCTCCTCTATAAGATCAGCACACTCCTCTCCTGAAATACTCTGTACTGCTGAGGACCCTGCTCCTCCCACTATGTAACTCTCACCCTGTGACCTCCCCTATAAGATCAGCACACTCCTCTCCTGAAATACTCTGTGCTGCTGGGGACCTGCTCCTCCCACTATGTAACTCTCACCCTGTGACCTCCCTATAAGATCAGCACACTCCTCTCCTGAAATACTCTGTACTGCTGGGGACCCTGCTCCTCCCACTATGTAACTCTCATCCTGTGACCTCCCTATAAGATCAGCACACTCCTCTCCTGAAATACTCTGTACTGCTGGGGACCTGCTCCTCCCACTATAACTCTCACCCTGTGACCTCCCTATAAGATCAACACACTCCTCTCCTGAAATACTCTGTACTGCTGGGGACCCTGCTCCTCCCACTATGTAACTCTCACCCTGTGACCTCTATAAGATCAGCACACTCCTCTCCTGAAATACTCTGTACTGCTGGGGACCCTGCTCCTCCCACTATGTAACTCTCACCCTGTGACCTCCCTATAAGGTCAGCACACTCCTCTCCTGAAATACTCTGTACTGCTGGGGACCCTGCTCCTCCCACTATGTAACTCTCACCCTGTGACCTCCCTATAAGATCAGCACACTCCTCTCCTGAAATACTCTGTACTGCTGGGGACCCTGCTCCTCTCACTATGTAACTCTCACCCTGTGACCTCCCTATAAGATCAGCACACTACTCTCCTGAAATACTCTGTACTGCTGGGGACCCTGCTCCTCCCACTATAACTCTCACCCTGTGACCTCCTCTATAAGATCAGCACACTCCTCTCCTGAAATACTCTGTGCTGCTGGGACCCTGCTCCTCCCACTATGTAACTCTCACCCTGTGACCTCCCTATAAGATCCGCACACTCCTCTCCTGAAATACTCTGTACTGCTGGGGACCCTGCTCCTGCCACTATGTAACTCTCACCCTGTGACCTCCTCTATAAGGTCAGCACACTCCTCTCCTGAAATACTCTGTACTGCTGGGGACCCTGCTCCTCCCACTATGTAACTCTCACCCTGTGACCTCCTCTATAAGATCAGCACACTCCTCTCCTGAAATACTCTGTACTGCTGGGGACCCTGCTCCTCCCACTATGTAACTCTCACCCTGTGACCTCCTCTATAAGATCAGCACACTCCTCTCCTGAAATACTCTGTACTGCTGGGGACCCTGCTCCTCCCACTATGTAACTCTCACCCTGTGACCTCCCTATAAGATCCGCACACTCCTCTCCTGAAATACTCTGTACTGCTGGGGACCTGCTCCTCCCACTATGTAACTCTCACCCTGTGACCTCCTCTATAAGATCAGCACACTCCTCTCCTGAAATACTCTGTACTGCTGGGGACCTGCTCCTCCCACTATGTAACTCTCACCCTGTGACCTCCCCTATAAGATCAGCACACTCCTCTCCTGAAATACTCTGTGCTGCTGGGACCCTGCTCCTCCCACTATGTAACTCTCACCCTGTGACCTCCCTATAAGATCCGCACACTCCTCTCCTGAAATACTCTGTACTGCTGGGGACCCTGCTCCTCCCACTATGTAACTCTCACCCTGTGACCTCCTTATATGATCAGCACACTCCTCTCCTGAAATACTCTGTGCTGCTGATGAGCAGTGAAGCGCATTACTCCTCGGTTGATGTTTCCTCCACTGGGACAGTTCACACTAATAACATTATTCTGTTTCCATCATGTTAGTTTCAGATGTAATAGGGGGGATTTTCTCAGAAGTATAACCCCTCTGAATCAGCAGATGGCACTAGTTCTCTCAGGGCGGAGGGGCTTATTATGTGTGATACACCCCATGTGGTGTATCTAATCATGTGCAATGAACATCAGCTATGATGGCTGTACAACAGGAAAACTAAGAACTAGGATGATGAAACACAGCGAGAGAGGTCTGAGGTGCTCCAGGTGGTGCCTGATATTGTGCGCAGCAGCAAGTAGGTAGGTGAGCAGCCTAGTATTTATGTGGATTGATTAGTTCTGGTGACACTAACCTGTCTATCTGCAGGGCTGGGGTGATATGCCGGTTCTGGTGACACTAACCTATCTATCTGCGGGGTTGGGGTGATATGCTGGGTCTGGTGACACTAACCTGTCTATCTGCAGGGCTGGGGTGATATGCCGGTTCTGGTGACACTAACCTATCTATCTGCAGGGCTGGGGTGATATGCTGTGTCTGGTGACAGTAACCTATCTATCTGCAGGGCTGGGGTGATCTGCTGGGTCTGGTGACACTAACCTATCTATCTGCGGGGCTGGGGTGATATGCTGGTGACAGTAACCTATCTATCTGCAGGGCTGGGGTGATATGCTGGTTCTGGTGACACTAACCTATCTATCTGCAGGGCTGGGGTGATATGCTGGGTCTGGTGACTGTAACCTATCTATCTGCAGGGCTGGGGTGATATGCTGGGTCTGGTGACAGTAACCTATCTATCTGCAGGGCTGGAGTGATATGCTGGTTCTAGTGACACTAACCTGTCTATCTGCAGGGCTGGGGTGATATGCCGGTTCTGGTGACACTAACCTATCTATCTGCAGAGCTGGGGTGATATGCTGGGTCTGGTGACACTAACCTATCTATCTGCAGGGCTGAGGTGATATGCTGGGTCTGGTGACACTAACCTATCTATCTGCGGGGTTGGGGTGATATGCTGGTTCTGGTGACACTAACCTATCTATCTGCAGGACTGGGGTGATATGCTGGTTCTGGTGACAGTAACCTATCTATCTGCAGGGCTGGGGTGATATGCTGGGTCTGGTGACAGTAACCTATCTATCTGCAGGGCTGGGGTGATATGCTGGGTCTGGTGACACTAACCTATCTATCTGCAGGGCTGGGGTGATATGCTGGGTCTGGTGACAGTAACCTATCTATCTGCAGGGCTGGGGTGATCTGCTGGTTCTGGTGACACTAACCTATCTATCTGCAGGGCTGGGGTGATATGCTGGTTCTGGTGACACTAACCTATCTATCTGCAGGGCTGGGGTGATATGCTGGTTCTGGTGACACTAACCTATCTATCTGCAGGACTGGGGTGATATGCTGGTTCTGGTGACACTAACCTATCTATCTGCAGGGCTGGGGTGATATGCCGGTTCTGGTGACACTAACTTATCTATCTGCAGGGCTGGGGTGATATGCTGGGTCTGGTGACAGTAACCTATCTATCTGCAGGGCTGGGGTGATATGCTGGGTCTGGTGACACTAACCTATCTATCTGCAGGGCTGGGGTGATATGCTGTGTCTGGTGACAGTAACCTATCTATCTGCAGGGCTGGGGTGATCTGCTGGGTCTGGTGACACTAACCTATCTATCTGCGGGGCTGGGGTGATATGCTGGTGACAGTAACCTATCTATCTGCAGGGCTGGGGTGATATGCTGGTTCTGGTGACACTAACCTATCTATCTGCAGGGCTGGGGTGATATGCTGGGTCTGGTGACTGTAACCTATCTATCTGCAGGGCTGGGGTGATATGCTGGGTCTGGTGACAGTAACCTATCTATCTGCAGGGCTGGAGTGATATGCTGGTTCTGGTGACACTAACCTGTCTATCTGCAGGGCTGGGGTGATATGCCGGTTCTGGTGACACTAACCTATCTATCTGCAGGGCTGGGGTGATATGCTGGGTCTGGTGACAGTAACCTATCTATCTGCAGGGCTGAGGTGATATGCTGGGTCTGGTGACACTAACCTATCTATCTGCAGGGCTGGGGTGATATGCTGGGTCTGGTGACACTAACCTATCTATCTGCGGGGTTGGGGTGATATGCTGGTTCTGGTGACACTAACCTATCTATCTGCAGGACTGGGGTGATATGCTGGTTCTGGTGACAGTAACCTATCTATCTGCAGGGCTGGGGTGATATGCTGGGTCTGGTGACAGTAACCTATCTATCTGCAGGGCTGGGGTGATATGCTGGGTCTGGTGACACTAACCTATCTATCTGCAGGGCTGGGGTGATATGCTGGGTCTGGTGACAGTAACCTATCTATCTGCAGGGCTGGGGTGATCTGCTGGTTCTGGTGACACTAACCTATCTATCTGCAGGGCTGGGGTGATATGCTGGTTCTGGTGACACTAACCTATC
Organism: Leptodactylus fallax; assembly: GCA_947044405.1. Classification (NCBI taxonomy): domain Eukaryota; kingdom Metazoa; phylum Chordata; class Amphibia; order Anura; family Leptodactylidae; genus Leptodactylus; species Leptodactylus fallax. The sequence continues at coordinate 86,290 of CAMRHE010000950.1, forward strand.
TATCTGCAGGGCTGGGGTGATATGCTGGTTCTGGTGACACTAACCTATCTATCTGCAGGACTGGGGTGATATGCTGGTTCTGGTGACACTAACCTATCTATCTGCGGGGTTGGGGTGATATGCTGGTTCTGGTGACAGTAACCTATCTATCTGCAGGGCTGGGGTGATATGCTGGGTCTGGTGACAGTAACCTATCTATCTGCAGGGCTGGGGTGATATGCTGATACTGGTGACACTAACCTATCTATCTGCGGGGTTGGGGTGATATGCTGGTTCTGGTGACAGTAACCTATCTATCTGCAGGGCTGTGGTGATATGCTGGTTCTGGTGACACTAACCTATCTATCTGCAGGGCTGGGGTGATATGCTGGTGACACTAACCTATCTATCTGCAGGGCTGGGGTGATATGCTGGGTCTGGTGACACTAACCTATCTATCTGCAGGGCTGGGGTGATACGCTGGTTCTGGTGACACTAACCTATCTATCTGCGGGGCTGGGGTGATATGCTGGGTCTGGTGACACTAACCTATCTGCGGGGCTGGGGTGATATGCCGGTTCTGGTGACCCTAACCTATCTATCTGCAGGGCTGGGTTGATATGCTGGTTCTGGTGACACTAACCTATCTATCTGCAGGGCTGGGTTGATATGCTGGTTCTGGTGACCCTAACCTATCTATCTGCAGGGCTGGGTTGATATGCTGGTTCTGGTGACACTAACCTATCTATCTGAAGGACTGGGGTGATATGCTAGGTCTGGTGACACTAACCTATCTATCTGCAGGGCTGGGGTGATATGCTGGTTCTGGTGACACTAACCTATCTATCTGCAGGGCTGGGGTGATATGCTGGGTCTGGTGACAGTAACCTATCTATCTGCAGGGCTGGGGTGATCTGCTGGGTCTGGTGACACTAACCTATCTATCTGCAGGGCTGGGGTGATCTGCTGGGTCTGGTGACACTAACCTATCTATCTGCAGGGCTGGGGTGATATGCTGGGTCTGGTGACACTAACCTATCTATCTGCAGGGCTGGGGTGATATGCTGGGTCTGGTGACACTAACCTATCTATCACCCTGTTACATTATATTACTTCTGACTGACACAGTGATACATGCTGGGAGCCGCCTGTATCCCCTATAGTGAACGCTGCGAGCACTGATAATGGGGGGCCGCCCACCAGTCTGATGTCTGAAAACCCCACTACATCTCCCACAATACAACGCAGCAAAGCTGGAGCATTGTATCGGCAGTCGGCATACTAGTGATTGCAGCTCTGGGACTGACCGATGATGAAATTTGTCCGCGTTGCGCTCTGTCCGTACTGCTGCTCCATGTATTTGGGTTTATAGGTCACCATTCCCACCAGGGAGTTATACTGGAAGACGCTGCCGCACAGGAAGAGGAAGAAGACGGGGTTACCCAGGAGCATCCGCAGGGAGGGGAGGAAGTCTGCAAGAGAGGGGGCAATAGTCAGGAGGGGTGGGGGTATTGTACTGATAAGTATTAGCACCCCCTCTGTCCATTAGTAGCAGTCCTGGATAAGTATTAGCGCCCCTCTCTGTCCATTAGTAGCAGTCCTGGATAAGTATTAGCGCCCCTCTCTGTCCATTAGTAGCAGTCCTGGATAAGTATTAGCGCCCCTCTCTGTCCATTAGTAGCAGTCCTGGATAAGTATTAGCGCCCCTCTCTGTCCATTAGTAGCAGTCCTGGATAAGTATTAGCGCCCCTCTCTGTCCATTAGTAGCAGTCCTGGATAAGTATTAGCGCCCCTCTCTGTCCATTAGTAGCAGTCCTGGATAAGTATTAGCGCCCCTCTCTGTCCATTAGTAGCAGTCCTGGATAAGTATTAGCGCCCCTCTCTGTCCATTAGTAGCAGTCCTGGATAAGTATTAGCGCCCCTCTCTGTCCATTAGTAGCAGTCCTGGATAAGTATTAGCGCCCCTCTCTGTCCATTAGTAGCAGTCCTGGATAAGTATTAGCGCCCCTCTCTGTCCATTAGTAGCAGTCCTGGATAAGTATTAGCGCCCCTCTCTGTCCATTAGTAGCAGTCCTGGATAAGTATTAGCGCCCCTCTCTGTCCATTAGTAGCAGTCCTGGATAAGTATTAGCGCCCCTCTCTGTCCATTAGTAGCAGTCCTGGATAAGTATTAGCGCCCCTCTCTGTCCATTAGTAGCAGTCCTGGATAAGTATTAGCGCCCCTCTCTGTCCATTAGTAGCAGTCCTGGATAAGTATTAGCGCCCCTCTCTGTCCATTAGTAGCAGTCCTGGATAAGTATTAGCGCCCCTCTCTGTCCATTAGTAGCAGTCCTGGATAAGTATTAGCGCCTCTCTCTGTCCATTAGTAGCAGTCCTGGATAAGTATTAGCGCCCCTCTCTGTCCATTAGTAGCAGTCCTGGATAAGTATTAGCGCCCCTCTCAGTCCATTAGTAGCAGTCCTGGATAAGTATTAGCGCCCCTCTCTGTCCATTAGTAGCAGTCCCGGATAAGTATTAGCGCCCCTCTCTGTCCATTAGTAGCAGTCCCGGATAAGTATTAGCACCCTCTCCTACCTTTGGCCATAGTCAGCAGCCACCCCCCCTGCGGTGGAACCTTCTGGTCTCTCAGCTCCTCCAGAATGAAGCGGGACTGCTCGGAGGGGGTGCTCGAATTCTTCCGCAGCTCCGATCTTGGTTGCTCCTTTGGTAAAAACCAGAACGGAACGGTGGCGAGGACGCTTATCCCCCCGGCGACCAGATAACCGAGCCACCAGGCCCCCACCCACTGCACGTCCTTGGGGGTGATGGTCACTCTGTCTGGACACAAACATGGCGGTCAGAGAGATGACCTAAAGGTATGTTCACACAAAGCAGTTTTTACAAAAATGACTGTAAATATATCTGGAAACTGTTCACAGCTGAAGGTTTGTTACAATGTAATGATAATTCCATGTATATAGGGTAGGTAAGAACCGGAGAGGCTGCTGTGTTCACACCCCAGAGGATGGTCTACAACGATACACTGTAACAGTCCCTCAGCTGTGAGAAGAAATAGGCAGGGTGGTCAGTCTCCAGATCTTGGACATGGTGGCATGGGACTGCACCGGCCCTTTAAATCTACTACAACTCCTAGTCATCATCTATTTACCGAGATCCACCGATCCAACATCAACAAATAACGAGGCGCAGAGGGACCCCAAGAGGAAGCCGAATATGGGGCCAATGACCGCCGCCGTCTGGACGCAGCCTGCAAGACACCAGGGACACGGCTACACACTGCAGCTCTGGAGGTAACTGGAGGATCAGACATGACTGCAGCATAGGGCGTGTTGTAATGTCTGCTGTCACCCTGGGGGCGACTCCTGCTGCAGATGACTTCTTACCGATGTAGAGGGCGGCGTTCTCCTCAGTGGCGTAGTCATCGATATACGAGATCCCCAGGGGCTGGATCGGAGATTCCCCAACTCCTCGGAGCAGATTCCCCAACAAGATGCAGATCCACAAAGAACTCTCAAAATCTTGCGTACACCCTGAGAAGTGATCACAACGTGAGCAGCCTCCAGGTACAGCCCCAAATATTCCCCCCCCCCCGCAGGGAATATTAGGGTGCTGTGTGGGATGCCTCTGCTCCTCCTCAGTCCCATATCATGCAGCCTCACAGACACAACCTGCAGCTGCCCCCTCTCCTCACACACAACCTGCAGCTGCCCTCTTCTCCTCACAGACACAACCTGCAGCTGCCCTCTTCTCCTCACACACAACCTGCAGCTGCCCTCTTCTCCTCACAGACACAACCTGCAGCTGCCCTCTTCTCCTCACAGACACAACCTGCAGCTGCCCTCTTCTCCTCACAGACACAACCTGCAGCTGCCCTCTTCTCCTCACAGACACAACCTGCAGCTGCCCTCTTCTCCTCACAGACACAACCTGCAGCTGCCCTCTTCTCCTCACAGACACAACCTGCAGCTGCCCTCTTCTCCTCACAGACACAACCTGCAGCTGCCTCCTCTGCTCACAGACACAACCTGCAGCTGCCCCCTCTCCTCTCCTGGACCTGCAGCTGCCCCCTCTCCTCTCCTGGACCTGCAGCTGCCCCCTCTCCTGGACCTGCAGCTGCCCCCTTTCCTTTCCTGGACCTGCAGCTGCCCCCTCTCCTCTCCTGGACCTACAGCTGCCCCCTCTCCTCTCCTGGACCAGCCCCCCACCATGTTACGGGGCGGCTAGAGTCTAAACAGGTGCTTGTGTGTTTTCACACACCCTGACATATCAATCAGGTAATGTAATGTTCTGTGTCAGTCTTCACTGTAATTCTGACATTCTGTTCATGAACTAGGAAGCTCAGGATGAACACGTCTGCAGCCAGTTGGTTGACATAGTCTCGTACCTGATTTGCCCAAGGTGGAATATTTTTGGCTGGCGATGTCTTGCAGGCAGGGGGAGGGGCTTGAGCTGGAATTGGATGTCTGGATTGGATCACCGTCATATGTGTAGCTGCCAATTATGAGGATAGAATTAGTGACCCCTCCCCCTCTGGGAGCTCCGCCTCCACAGGTCACTTTCTCCTCCTACTATCAGGTGACCTCTGATAAATAGGACACAACTCACCGACCCATAAGAAAATGGGGCAACGCGATTAGGAAGGTTCCCAGTGACATCACCAGACACCCCATAGCGATGAGCCGCGGTCTGTGCAGCCTCGCCCCGAAATAACTGACCAGAGTGATGACCGGAAGATTCCCTGCAGGAGAGGAGGAGAGCTCGTCACAGTGTATCAGTAACACCAGACAGAGACGACAAGACAGGGGGGTGACACTGGGGGTACAGGGGGGTGACACTGGGGGTACAAGGGAGAGAACTGGGGGTACAGGGGGGTGACACTGGGGGTACAGGGGAGAGACCCTGGGGGTACAGGGGAGAGACACTGGGGGTACAGGGGGTGACACTGGGGGTACAGGGGAGAGACACTGGGGGTACATGGGAGAGACACTGGCGGTTCAGGGGGGTGACACTGGGGGTAAAGGGGGGGTGACACTGGGGGTACAGGGGAGAGAACTGGGGGTACAGGGGGTACAGGGGAGAGACACTGGGGTACAGGGGGTGACACTGGGGGTACAGGGGAGAGACACTGGCGGTTCATGGGGGTGACACTGGGGGTACATGGGGGTGACACTGGGGGTACAGGGGAGAGAACTGGGGGTACAGGGGGTACAGGGGAGAGAACTGGGGGTACAGGGGGTGACACTGGGGGTACAGGGGGGTGACACTGGGGGTACAGGGGAGAGACACTGGGGGTACAGGGGGTGACACTGGGGGTACAGGGGAGAGACACTGGGGGTACAGGGGGGGTGACACTGGTGATACAGGGGAGAGACACTGGGGGTACAGGGGGGGGTGACACTGGCGATACAGGGGAGAGACACTGGCGGTTCAGGGGGGTGACACTGGGGGTACAGGGGGGTGACACTGGGGGTACAGGGGGGGTGACACTGGGGGTACAGGGGAGAGACACTGGTGGTACAGGGGGGTGAGACTGGGGGTACAGGGGAGAGAACTGGGGGTACAGGGGTGAGACACTGGGGGTACAGGGGAGAGAACTGGGGGTACAGGGGAGAGACACTGGGGGTACAGGGGTGAGACACTGGGGGTACAAGGGAGAGACACTGGAGGTACAGGGGGGTGACACTGGGGGTACAGGGGAATGACACTGGGGGTACAGGGGAGAGAACTGGGGTACAGGGAAGAGAACTGGGGGTACAGGGGGTGACACTGGGGGTACAGGGGAATGACACTGGGGGTACAGGGGAATGACACTGGGGGTACAGGGGAGAGAACTGGGGGTACAGGGGAGAAAACTGGGGGTACAGGGGAATGACACTGGGGGTACAGGGGAGAGAACTGGGGGTACAGGGGAATGACACTGGGGGTACAGGGGAGAGACACTGGGGGTACAGGGGGTGACACTGGGGGTACAGGGGGTGACACTGGGGGTACAGGGGAGAGACACTGGGGGTACAGGGGGTGACACTGGGGGTACAGGGGAGAGACACTGGGGGTACAGGGGGTGACACTGGGGGTACAGGGGAGAGACACTGGGGGTACAGGGGGATGACACTGGGGGTACAAGGGAGAGAACTGGGGGTACAGGGGGGTGACACTGGGGGTACAGGGGAGAGACCCTGGGGGTACAGGGGAGAGACACTGGGGGTACAGGGGGTGACACTGGGGGTACAGGGGAGAGACACTGGGGGTACAGGGGAGAGACACTGGGGGTACATGGGAGAGACACTGGCGGTTCAGGGGGGTGACACTGGGGGTAAAGGGGGGGTGACACTGGGGGTACAAGGGAGAGAACTGGGGGTACAGGGGGGTGACACTGGGGGTACAGGGGAGAGACCCTGGGGGTACAGGGGAGAGACACTGGGGGTACAGGGGGTGACACTGGGGGTACAGGGGAGAGACACTGGGGGTACATGGGAGAGACACTGGCGGTTCAGGGGGGTGACACTGGGGGTAAAGGGGGGTGACACTGGGGGTACAGGGGAGAGAACTGGGGGTACAGGGGGTACAGGGGAGAGACACTGGGGTACAGGGGGTGACACTGGGGGTACAGGGGAGAGACACTGGCGGTTCATGGGGGTGACACTGGGGGTACATGGGGGTGACACTGGGGGTACAGGGGGAGAGAACTGGGGGTACAGGGGGTACAGGGGAGAGAACTGGGGGTACAGGGGGTGACACTGGGGGTACAGGGGGTGACACTGGGGGTACAGGGGAGAGACACTGGGGGTACAGGGGGTGACACTGGGGGTACAGGGGAGAGACACTGGGGGTACAGGGGGGTGACACTGGTGATACAGGGGAGAGACACTGGGGGTACAGGGGGGGGTGACACTGGCGATACAGGGGAGAGACACTGGCGGTTCAGGGGGGTGAGACTGGGGGTACAGGGGAGAGAACTGGGGGTACAGGGGTGAGACACTGGGGGTACAGGGGAGAGAACTGGGGGTACAGGGGAGAGACACTGGGGGTACAGGGGAGAGAACTGGGGGTACAGGGGTGAGACACTGGGGGTACAAGGGAGAGACACTGGAGGTACAGGGGGGTGACACTGGGGGTACAGGGGAATGACACTGGGGGTACAGGGGAGAGAACTGGGGTACAGGGAAGAGAACTGGGGGTACAGGGGGTGACACTGGGGGTACAGGGGAATGACACTGGGGGTACAGGGGAATGACACTGGGGGTACAGGGGAGAGAACTGGGGGTACAGGGGAGAAAACTGGGGGTACAGGGGAATGACACTGGGGGTACAGGGGAGAGAACTGGGGGTACAGGGGAATGACACTGGGGGTACAGGGGAGAGACACTGGGGGTACAGGGGGTGACACTGGGGGTACAGGGGGTGACACTGGGGGTACAGGGGAGAGACACTGGGGGTACAGGGGGTGACACTGGGGGTACAGGGGAGAGACACTGGGGGTACAGGGGGTGACACTGGGGGTACAGGGGAGAGACACTGGGGGTACAGGGGGATGACACTGGGGGTACAGGGGAGAGACACTGGGGGTACAGGGGGGTGACACTGGGGGTACAGGGGAGAGACACTGGGGGTACAGGGGGTGACACTGGGGGTACAGGGGAGAGACACTGGGGTTACAGGGGGTGACACTGGGGGTACAGGGGGGGTGACACTGGGGGTACAGGGGAGAGACACTGGCGGTTCAGGGGGGTGACACTGGGGGTACAGGGGGAGTGACACTGGGGGTACAGGGGGGGTGACACTGGGGGTATTGGGTGGGGTGACACTGGGGGTACAGGGGAGAGACACTGGTGGTACAGGGGGGTGAGACTGGGGGTACAGGGGAAAGAACTGGTGGTACAGGGGGGTGAGACTGGGGGTACAGGGGAAAGAACTGGTGGTACAGGGGTGAGACACTGGGGGTACAGGGGTGAGACACTGGGGGTACAGGGGTGAGACACTGGGGGTACAGGGGAGAGAACTGGGGGTACAGGGGTGAGACACTGTGGGTACAGGGGGGGAGACACTGGTGGTACAGGGGGGTGACACTGGGGGTACAGGGGAGAGAACTGGGGTACAGGGGAGAGAACTGGGGGTACAGGGGGTGACACTGGGGGTACAGGGGAGAGAACTGGGGTACAGGGGAGAGAACTGGGGGTACAGGGGGTGACACTGGGGGTACAGGGGAATGACACTGGGGGTACAGGGGAGAGAACTGAGGGTACAGGGGAGAGAACTGGGGGTACAGGGGAATGACACTGGGGGTACAGGGGAGAGACACTGGGGGTACAGGGGTGACACTGGGGGTACAGGGGGTGAGACACTGGGGGTACAGGGGAGAGACACTGGGGGTACAGGGGAGAGACACTGGGGGTACAGGGGGGTGACACTGGGGGTACAGGGGAGAGACACTGGGGGTACAGGGGAGAGACACTGGGGGTACAGGGGAGAGACACTGGGGGTACAGGGGGTGACACTGGGGGTACAGGGGAGAGACACTGGGGGTACAGGGGGTGACACTGGGGGTACAGAGGGTGACACTGGGGGTACAGGGGAGAGACACTGGGGGTACAGGGGGGTGACACTGGGGGTACATGGGGGGTGAGACACTGGGGGTACATGGGGGGTGAGACACTGGGGGTACAGGGGTGAGACACTGGGGGTACAGGGGAGAGACACTGGTGGTACATGGGGGGTGAGACACTGGGGGTACAGGGGTGAGACACTGGGGGTACAGGGGAGAGACACTGGTGGTACAGGGGGGTGAGACTGGGGGTACAGGGGAAAGAACTGGTGGTACAGGGGGGTGAGACTGGGGGTACGGGGAGAGAACTGGGGGTACAGGGGTGAGACTGGGGGTACAGGGGAAAGAACTGGTGGTACAGGGGGGTGAGACTGGGGGTACAGGGGAGAGAACTGGGGGTACAGGGGAGAGAACTGGGGGTACAGGGGTGAGACACTGGGGGTACAGGGGAGAGACACTGGGGTACAGGGGTGAGACACTGGGGGTACAGGGGAGAGACACTGGGGTACAGGGGAGAGACACTGGGGTACAGGGGAGAGACACTGGGGGTACAGGGGGGTGAGACTGGGGGTACAGGGGGTGAGACTGGGGGTACAGGGGAGAGAACTGGGGGTACAGGGGGTGACTGGGGGTACAGGGGAGAGAACTGGGGGTACAGGGGTTGACACTGGGGGTACAGGGGAGAGACACTGGGGGTACAGGGGGGTGACACTGGGGGTACAGGGGGGGGTGACACTGGGGGTACAGGGGAGAGACACTGGGGGTACAGGGGGTGACTGGGGGTACAGGGGAGAGAACTGGGGGTACAGGGGTTGACACTGGGGGTACAGGGGAGAGACACTGGGGGTACAGGGGGGTGACACTGGGGGTACAGGGGGGGTGACACTGGGAGTACAGGGGAGAGAAACTGGGGGTACAGGGGAGAGACACTGGGGGTACAGGGGGGTGACACTGGGGGTACAGGGGAGAGACACTGGGGGTACAGGGGAGAGACACTGGGGGTACAGGGGGTGACACTGGGGGTACAGGGGAGAGACACTGGGGGTACAGGGGGTGACACTGGGGGTACAGAGGGTGACACTGGGGGTACAGGGGAGAGACACTGGGGGTACAGGGGGTGACACTGGGGGTACATGGGGGGTGAGACACTGGGGGTACATGGGGGGTGAGACACTGGGGGTACAGGGGTGAGACACTGGGGGTACAGGGGAGAGACACTGGTGGTACATGGGGGGTGAGACACTGGGGGTACAGGGGTGAGACACTGGGGGTACAGGGGAGAGACACTGGTGGTACAGGGGGGTGAGACTGGGGGTACAGGGGAAAGAACTGGTGGTACAGGGGGGTGAGACTGGGGGTACGGGGAGAGAACTGGGGGTACAGGGGTGAGACTGGGGGTACAGGGGAAAGAACTGGTGGTACAGGGGGTGAGACTGGGGGTACAGGGGAGAGAACTGGGGGTACAGGGGAGAGAACTGGGGGTACAGGGGTGAGACACTGGGGGTACAGGGGAGAGACACTGGGGTACAGGGGTGAGACACTGGGGGTACAGGGGAGAGACACTGGGGTACAGGGGAGAGACACTGGGGTACAGGGGAGAGACACTGGGGGTACAGGGGGTGAGACTGGGGGTACAGGGGGTGAGACTGGGGGTACAGGGGAGAGAACTGGGGGTACAGGGGGTGACTGGGGGTACAGGGGAGAGAACTGGGGGTACAGGGGTTGACACTGGGGGTACAGGGGAGAGACACTGGGGGTACAGGGGGGGTGACACTGGGGGTACAGGGGGGTGACACTGGGGGTACAGGGGAGAGACACTGGGGGTACAGGGGAGAGACACTGGGGGTACAGGGGGTGACTGGGGGTACAGGGGAGAGAACTGGGGGTACAGGGGTTGACACTGGGGGTACAGGGGAGAGACACTGGGGGTACAGGGGGGTGACACTGGGGGTACAGGGGGGTGACACTGGGAGTACAGGGGAGAGAAACTGGGGGTACAGGGGAGAGACACTGGGGGTACAGGGGGGTGACACTGGGGGTACAGGGGTGAGACACTGGTGGTACAGGGGGGTGACACTGGTGGTACAGGGGGGTGACACTGGTGGTACAGGGGGGTGACACTGGGGGTACAGGGGTGAGACACTGGGGGTACAGGGGTGAGACACTGTGGGTACAGGGGAGAGACACTGGTGGTACATGGGGGGTGAGACACTGGGGGTACATGGGGGGTGAGACACTGGGGGTACAGGGGTGAGACACTGGGGGTACAGGGGTGAGACACTGGGGGTACATGGGGGGTGAGACACTGGGGGTACATGGGGGGTGAGACACTGGGGGTACAGGGGTGAGACACTGGGGGTACATGGGGGGTGAGACACTGGGGGTACATGGGGGGTGAGACACTGGGGGTACAGGGGTGAGACACTGGGGGTACATGGGGGGTGAGACACTGGGGGTACATGGGGGGTGAGACACTGGGGGTACAGGGGTGAGACACTGGGGGTACATGGGGGGTGAGACACTGGGGGTACAGGGGTGAGACACTGGGGGTACAGGGGTGAGACACTGGGGGTACAGGGGAGAGACACTGGTGGTACATGGGGGGTGAGACTGGGGGTACAGGGGAGAGACACTGGTGGTACGGGGGGGTGACACTGGGGGTACAGGGGAGAGAACTGGGGGTACAGGGGAGAGAACTGGGGGTACAGGGGAGAGACACTGGTGGTACATGGGGGGGTGAGACTGGGGGTACAGGGGAGAGACACTGGTGGTACATGGGGGGTGAGACTGGGGGTACAGGGGAGAGACACTGGGGGTACAGGGGGGTGACACTGGGGGTACAGGGGTGAGACACTGGTGGTACAGGGGGGTGACACTGGTGGTACAGGGGGGTGACACTGGTGGTACAGGGGTGAGACACTGGTGGTACAGGGGGGTGACACTGGTGGTACAGGGGGGTGACACTGGGGGTACAGGGGTGAGACACTGGGGGTACAGGGGTGAGACACTGTGGGTACAGGGGAGAGACACTGGTGGTACATGGGGGGTGAGACACTGGGGGTACATGGGGGGTGAGACACTGGGGGTACATGGGGGGTGAGACACTGGGGGTACAGGGGTGAGACACTGGGGGTACATGGGGGGTGAGACACTGGGGGTACATGGGGGGTGAGACACTGGGGGTACAGGGGTGAGACACTGGGGGTACATGGGGGGTGAGACACTGGGGGTACAGGGGTGAGACACTGGGGGTACATGGGGGGTGAGACACTGGGGGTACAGGGGTGAGACACTGGGGGTACATGGGGGGTGAGACACTGGGGGTACAGGGGTGAGACACTGGGGGTACAGGGGAGAGACACTGGTGGTACATGGGGGGTGAGACTGGGGGTACAGGGGAGAGACACTGGTGGTACGGGGGGGTGACACTGGGGGTACAGGGGAGAGAACTGGGGGTACAGGGGAGAGAACTGGGGGTACAGGGGAGAGACACTGGTGGTACATGGGGGGTGAGACTGGGGGTACAGGGGAGAGACACTGGTGGTACATGGGGGGTGAGACTGGGGGTACAGGGGAGAGACACTGGTGGTACAGGGGGGTGACACTGGGGGTACAGGGGGGTGACACTGGGGGTACAGGGGAGAGAACTGGGGGTACAGGGGAGAGAACTGGGGGTACAGGGGAGAGACACTGGTGGTACATGGGGGGTGAGACTGGGGGTACAGGGGAGAGACACTGGCGGTTCAGGGGGGTGACACTGGGGGTACAGGGGGGTGTCACTGGGGGTACAGGGGGGTGACACTGGGGGTACAGGGTGGGGTGACACTGGGGGTACAGGGGAGAGACACTGGTGGTACAGGGGGGTGAGACTGGGGGTACAGGGGAAAGAACTGGTGGTACAGGGGGGTGAGACTGGGGGTACAGGGGAAAGAACTGGTGGTACAGGGGTGAGACACTGGGGGTACAGGGGAGAGACACTGGGGGTACAGGGGTGAGACACTGGGGGTACATGGGAGAGAACTGGGGGTACAGGGGTGAGACACTGGGGGTACAGGGGAGAGACACTGGTGGTACAGGGGGGTGACACTGGGGGTACAGGGGAGAGAACTGGGGTACAGGGGAGAGAACTGGGGGTACAGGGGGTGACAATGGGGGTACAGGGGAGAGAACTGGGGTACAGGGTGTGACACTGGGGGTACAGGGGTGAGACACTGGGGGTACAGGGGTGAGACACTGTGGGTACAGGGGTGAGACACTGGTGGTACAGGGGGGTGACACTGGTGGTACAGGGGGGTGACACTGGTGGTACAGGGGTGAGACACTGGTGGTACAGGGGGGTGACACTGGTGGTACAGGGGGGTGACACTGGGGGTACAGGGGTGAGACACTGGGGGTACAGGGGTGAGACACTGTGGGTACAGGGGAGAGACACTGGTGGTACATGGGGGGTGAGACACTGGGGGTACATGGGGGGTGAGACACTGGGGGTACAGGGGTGAGACACTGGGGGTACAGGGCTGAGACACTGGGGGTACATGGGGGGTGAGACACTGGGGGTACAGGGGTGAGACACTGGGGGTACATGGGGGGTGAGACACTGGGGGTACAGGGGTGAGACACTGGGGGTACAGGGGAGAGACACTGGTGGTACATGGGGGGTGAGACACTGGGGGTACAGGGGTGAGACACTGGGGGTACAGGGGAGAGACACTGGTGGTACATGGGGGTGAGACTGGGGGTACAGGGGAAAGAACTGGTGGTACAGGGGTGAGACTGGGGGTACAGGGGAAAGAACTGGTGGTACAGGGGTGAGACACTGGGGGTACAGGGGTGAGACACTGGGGGTACAGGGGAGAGAACTGGGGGTACAGGGGTGAGACACTGGGGGTACATGGGGGGTGAGACACTGGGGGTACAGGGGGTGACACTGGGGGTACAGGGGAGAGAACTGGGGTACAGGGGAGAGAACTGGGGGTACAGGGGGTGACACTGGGGGTACAGGGGAGAGAACTGGGGTACAGGGGAGAGAACTGGGGGTACAGGGGGTGACAATGGGGGTACAGGGGAATGACACTGGGGGTACAGGGGAATGACACTGGGGGTACAGGGGAGAGAACTGGGGGTACAGGGGAGAGAACTGGGGGTACAGGGGAATGACACTGGGGGTACAGGGGAGAGACACTGGGGGTACAGGGGGTGACACTGGGGGTACAGGGGGTGTGACACTGGGGGTACAGGGGAGAGACACTGGGGGTACAGGGGAGAGACACTGGTGGTACAGGGGGTGACACTGGGGGTACAGGGGAGAGACACTGGGGGTACAGGGGGGTGACACTGGGGGTACAGGGGAGAGACACTGGGGGTACAGGGGGTGACACTGGGGGTACAGGGGAGAGACACTGGGGGTACAGGGGGTGACACTGGGGGTACAGGGGGTGACACTGGGGGTACAGGGGGGGTGACACTGGGGGTACAGGGGGGTGACACTGGCGGTACAGGGGAGAGACACTGGCGGTTCAGGGGTTTGACACTGGGGGTACAGGGGGTGACACTGGGGGTACAGGGGAGAGACACTGGGGGTACAGGGGGTGACACTGGGGGTACAGGGGAGAGAAACTGGGGGTACAGGGGGTGACACTGGGGGTACAGGGGGTGACACTGGGGGTACAGGGGGGTGACACTGGGGGTACAGGGGGGTGACACTGGCGGTACAGGGGAGAGACACTGGCGGTTCAGGGGTTTGACACTGGGGGTACAGGGGGCGTGACACTGGGGGTACAGGGGGGGTGACACTGGGGGTACAGGGGAGAGACACTGGTGGTACAGGGGGGTGAGACTGGGGGTACAGGGGAAAGAACTGGTGGTACAGGGGGGTGAGACTGGGGGTTCAGGGGAGAGAACTGGGGGTACAGGGGAGAGAACTGGGGGTACAGGGGTGAGACACTGGGGGTACAGGGGTGAGACACTGGGGGTACAGGGGAGAGACACTGGGGTACAGGGGAGAGACACTGGGGGTACAGGGGGTGAGACTGGGGGTACAGGGGGTGAGACTGGGGGTACAGGGGGGTGAGACTGGGGGTACAGGGGGTGACACTGGGGGTACAGGGGAGAGAACTGGGGGTACAGGGGTTGACACTGGGGGTACAGGGGAGAGACACTGGGGGTACAGGGAGGGTGACACTGGGGGTACGGGGGGGTGACACTGGGGGTACAGGGGAGAGACACTGGGGGTACAGGGGGTGACACTGGGGGTACAGGGGAGAGAAACTGGGGGTACAGGGGAGAGACACTGGGGGTACAGGGGAGAGACACTGGGGGTACAGGGGGGTGACACTGGGGGTACAGGGGAGAGACACTGGGGGTACAGGGGTGAGACACTGGTGGTACAGGGGGTGACACTGGTGGTACAGGGGTGAGACACTGGTGGTACAGGGGGGTGACACTGGTGGTACAGGGGGGTGACACTGGTGGTACAGGGGTGAGACACTGGTGGTACAGGGGTGAGACACTGGTGGTACAGGGGGTGACACTGGGGGTACAGGGGAGAGAAACTGGGGGTACAGGGGAGAGACACTGGGGGTACAGGGGAGAGACACTGGGGGTACAGGGGGGTGACACTGGGGGTACAGGGGAGAGACACTGGGGGTACAGGGGTGAGACACTGGTGGTACAGGGGGGTGACACTGGTGGTACAGGGGTGAGACACTGGTGGTACAGGGGGGTGACACTGGTGGTACAGGGGTGAGACACTGGTGGTACAGGGGGGTGACACTGGGGGTACAGGGGAGAGACACTGGGGGTACAGGGGTGAGACACTGGGGGTACAGGGGAGAGACACTGGTGGTACATGGGGGGTGAGACACTGGGGGTACAGGGGTGAGACACTGGTGGTACATGGGGGGTGAGACACTGGGGGTACAGGGGTGAGACACTGGGGGTACATGGGGGGTGAGACACTGGGGGTACAGGGGTGAGACACTGGGGGTACAGGGGAGAGACACTGGTGGTACATGGGGGGTGAGACACTGGGGGTACAGGGGTGAGACACTGGGGGTACAGGGGTGAGACACTGGGGGTACATGGGGGGTGAGACACTGGGGGTACAGGGGTGAGACACTGGGGGTACAGGGGTGAGACACTGGGGGTACATGGGGGGTGAGACACTGGGGGTACAGGGGTGAGACACTGGGGGTACAGGGGAGAGAACTGGGGGTACAGGGGAGAGAACTGGGGGTACAGGGGAGAGACACTGGGGGTACAGGGGGGTGACACTGGGGGTACAGGGTGGGGTGACACTGGGGGTACAGGGGAGAGACACTGGTGGTACAGGGGGGTGAGACTGGGGGTACAGGGGAAAGAACTGGTGGTACAGGGGGGTGAGACTGGGGGTACAGGGGAAAGAACTGGTGGTACAGGGGGGTGACACTGGTGGTACAGGGGGGTGACACTGGTGGTACAGGGGGGTGACACTGGTGGTACAGGGGTGAGACACTGGTGGTACACGGGGGTGACACTGGTGGTACAGGGGTGAGACACTGGTGGTACAGGGGGGTGACACTGGGGGTACAGGGGAGAGACACTGGGGGTACAGGGGTGAGACACTGGGGGTACAGGGGAGAGACACTGGTGGTACATGGGGGGTGAGACACTGGGGGTACAGGGGTGAGACACTGGGGGTACATGGGTGAGACACTGGGGGTACAGGGGTGAGACACTGGTGGTACAGGGGAGAGACACTGGTGGTACATGGGGGGTGAGACACTGGGGGTACAGGGGTGAGACACTGGGGGTACATGGGGGGTGAGACACTGGGGGTACAGGGGTGAGACACTGGGGGTACAGGGGTGAGACACTGGGGGTACAGGGGTGAAACACTGGGGGTACATGGGGGGTGAGACACTGGGGGTACAGGGGTGAGACACTGGGGGTACAGGGGAGAGAACTGGGGGTACAGGGGAGAGAACTGGGGGTACAGGGGAGAGACACTGGGGGTACAGGGGGGGTGACACTGGGGGTACAGGGTGGGGTGACACTGGGGGTACAGGGGAGAGACACTGGTGGTACAGGGGGGTGAGACTGGGGGTACAGGGGAAAGAACTGGTGGTACAGGGGGGTGAGACTGGGGGTACAGGGGAAAGAACTGGTGGTACAGGGGGGTGACACTGGTGGTACAGGGGGGTGACACTGGTGGTACAGGGGGGTGACACTGGTGGTACAGGGGTGAGACACTGGTGGTACACGGGGGTGACACTGGTGGTACAGGGGTGAGACACTGGTGGTACAGGGGGGTGACACTGGGGGTACAGGGGAGAGACACTGGGGGTACAGGGGTGAGACACTGGGGGTACAGGGGAGAGACACTGGTGGTACATGGGGGGTGAGACACTGGGGGTACAGGGGTGAGACACTGGGGGTACATGGGTGAGACACTGGGGGTACAGGGGTGAGACACTGGTGGTACAGGGGAGAGACACTGGTGGTACATGGGGGGTGAGACACTGGGGGTACAGGGGTGAGACACTGGGGGTACATGGGGGGTGAGACACTGGGGGTACAGGGGTGAGACACTGGGGGTACAGGGGTGAGAACTGGGGGTACAGGGGAGAGAACTGGGGGTATAGGGGAGAGACACTGGGGGTACAGGGGGGGTGACACTGGGGGTACAGGGTGGGGTGACACTGGGGGTACAGGGGAGAGACACTGGTGGTACAGGGGGGTGAGACTGGGGGTACAGGGGAAAGAACTGGTGGTACAGGGGGGTGAGACTGGGGGTACAGGGGAAAGAACTGGTGGTACAGGGGTGAGACACTGGGGGTACAGGGATGAGACACTGGGGGTACAGGGGTGAGACACTGGGGGTACAGGGGAGAGAACTGGGGGTACAGGGGTGAGACACTGGGGGTACAGGGGAGAGACACTGGTGGTACAGGGGGGTGACACTGGGGGTACAGGGGAGAGACACTGGTGGTACAGGGGGGTGACACTGGGGGTACAGGGGAGAGCCACTGGGGTACAGGGGAGAGAACTGGGGGTACAGGGGGTGACACTGGGGGTACAGGGGAGAGAACTGGGGTACAGGGGAGAGAACTGGGGGTACAGGGAGTGACACTAGGGGTACATGGGAATGACACTGGGGGTACAGGGGAGAGAACTGGGGGTACAGGGGAGAGAACTGGGGGTACAGGGGAGAGAACTGGGGGTACAGGGGAATGACACTGGGGGTACAGGGGAGAGACACTGGGGGTACAGGGGGTGACACTGGGGGTACAGGGGGTGTGACACTGGGGGTACAGGGGAGAGACACTGGGGGTACAGGGGAGAGACACTGGTGGTACAGGGGGGTGACACTGGGGGTACAGGGGAGAGACACTGGGGGTACAGGGGAGAGACACTGGGGGTACAGGGGGTGACACTGGGGGTACAGGGGGAGAGACACTGGGGGTACAGGGGGGTGACACTGGGGGTACAGGGGAGAGACACTGGGGGTACAGGGGGTGACACTGGGGGTACAGGGGAGAGACACTGGGGGTACAGGGGGTGACACTGGGGGTACAGGGGGAGAGACACTGGGGGTACAGGGGGTGACACTGGGGGTACAGGGGAGATACACTGGGGGTACAGGGGGTGACACTGGGGGTACAGGGAAGAGACACTGGGGGTACAGGGGGTGACACTGGGGGTACAGGGGAGATACACTGGGGGTACAGGGGGTGACACTGGGGGTACAGGGGAGAGACACTGGCGGTTCAGGGGTTTGACACTGGGGGTACAGGGGGGGGTGACACTGGGGGTACAGGGGTGAGACACTGGTGGTACAGGGGGGTGACACTGGTGGTACAGGGGGGTGACACTGGTGGTACAGGGGTGAGACACTGGTGGTACAGGGGTGAGACACTGGTGGTACAGGGGGGTGACACTGGTGGTACAGGGGGGTGACACTGGTGGTACAGGGGTGAGACACTGGTGGTACAGGGGGGTGACACTGGGGGTACAGGGGAGAGACACTGGGGGTACAGGGGTGAGACACTGGGGGTACAGGGGAGAGACACTGGTGGTACATGGGGGGTGAGACACTGGGGGTACAGGGGTGAGACACTGGGGGTACAGGGGAGAGACACTGGTGGTACAGGGGGGTGACACTGGGGGTACAGGGGTGAGACACTGGGGGTACATGGGGGGTGAGACACTGGGGGTACAGGGGTGAGACACTGGGGGTACAGGGGTGAGACACTGGGGGTACATGGGGGGTGAGACACTGGGGGTACAGGGGTGAGACACTGGGGGTACAGGGGAGAGAACTGGGGGTACAGGGGAGAGAACTGGGGGTACAGGGGAGAGACACTGGGGGTACAGGGGGGGGTGACACTGGGGGTACAGGGTGGGGTGACACTGGGGGTACAGGGGAGAGACACTGGTGGTACAGGGGGGTGAGACTGGGGGTACAGGGGAAAGAACTGGTGGTACAGGGGGGTGAGACTAGGGGTACAGGGGAAAGAACTGGTGGTACAGGGGGGTGAGACTGGGGGTACAGGGGAAAGAACTGGTGGTACAGGGGGGTGACACTGGTGGTACAGGGGGGTGACACTGGTGGTACAGGGGGGTGACACTGGTGGTACAGGGGTGAGACACTGGTGGTACACGGGGGTGACACTGGTGGTACAGGGGTGAGACACTGGTGGTACAGGGGGGTGACACTGGGGGTACAGGGGAGAGACACTGGGGGTACAGGGGTGAGACACTGGGGGTACAGGGGAGAGACACTGGTGGTACATGGGGGGTGAGACACTGGGGGTACAGGGGTGAGACACTGGGGGTACATGGGTGAGACACTGGGGGTACAGGGGTGAGACACTGGTGGTACAGGGGAGAGACACTGGTGGTACATGGGGGTGAGACACTGGGGGTACAGGGGTGAGACACTGGGGGTACATGGGGGGTGAGACACTGGGGGTACAGGGGTGAGACACTGGGGGTACAGGGGTGAGACACTGGGGGTACATGGGGGGTGAGACACTGGGGGTACAGGGGTGAGACACTGGGGGTACAGGGGAGAGAACTGGGGGTACAGGGGAGAGAACTGGGGGTACAGGGGAGAGACACTGGGGGTACAGGGGGGTGACACTGGGGGTACAGGGTGGGGTGACACTGGGGGTACAGGGGAGAGACACTGGTGGTACAGGGGGGTGAGACTGGGGGTACAGGGGAAAGAACTGGTGGTACAGGGGGGTGAGACTGGGGGTACAGGGGAAAGAACTGGTGGTACAGGGGGGTGACACTGGTGGTACAGGGGGGTGACACTGGTGGTACAGGGGGGTGACACTGGTGGTACAGGGGTGAGACACTGGTGGTACACGGGGGTGACACTGGTGGTACAGGGGTGAGACACTGGTGGTACAGGGGGGTGACACTGGGGGTACAGGGGAGAGACACTGGGGGTACAGGGGTGAGACACTGGGGGTACAGGGGAGAGACACTGGTGGTACATGGGGGGTGAGACACTGGGGGTACAGGGGTGAGACACTGGGGGTACATGGGTGAGACACTGGGGGTACAGGGGTGAGACACTGGTGGTACAGGGGAGAGACACTGGTGGTACATGGGGGGTGAGACACTGGGGGTACAGGGGTGAGACACTGGGGGTACATGGGGGGTGAGACACTGGGGGTACAGGGGTGAGACACTGGGGGTACAGGGGTGAGACACTGGGGGTACAGGGGTGAGAACTGGGGGTACAGGGGAGAGAACTGGGGGTATAGGGGAGAGACACTGGGGGTACAGGGGGGGTGACACTGGGGGTACAGGGTGGGGTGACACTGGGGGTACAGGGGAGAGACACTGGTGGTACAGGGGGGTGAGACTGGGGGTACAGGGGAAAGAACTGGTGGTACAGGGGGGTGAGACTGGGGGTACAGGGGAAAGAACTGGTGGTACAGGGGTGAGACACTGGGGGTACAGGGATGAGACACTGGGGGTACAGGGGTGAGACACTGGGGGTACAGGGGAGAGAACTGGGGGTACAGGGGTGAGACACTGGGGGTACAGGGGAGAGACACTGGTGGTATAGGGGGTGACACTGGGGGTACAGGGGAGAGACACTGGTGGTACAGGGGGGTGACACTGGGGGTACAGGGGAGAGCCACTGGGGTACAGGGGAGAGAACTGGGGGTACAGGGGGTGACACTGGGGGTACAGGGGAGAGAACTGGGGTACAGGGGAGAGAACTGGGGGTACAGGGAGTGACACTAGGGGTACATGGGAATGACACTGGGGGTACAGGGGAGAGAACTGGGGGTACAGGGGAGAGAACTGGGGGTACAGGGGAGAGAACTGGGGGTACAGGGGAATGACACTGGGGGTACAGGGGAGAGACACTGGGGGTACAGGGGGTGACACTGGGGGTACAGGGGGTGTGACACTGGGGGTACAGGGGAGAGACACTGGGGGTACAGGGGAGAGACACTGGTGGTACAGGGGGGTGACACTGGGGGTACAGGGGAGAGACACTGGGGGTACAGGGGAGAGACACTGGGGGTACAGGGGGTGACACTGGGGGTACAGGGGAGAGACACTGGGGGTACAGGGGGGTGACACTGGGGGTACAGGGGAGAGACACTGGGGGTACAGGGGGTGACACTGGGGGTACAGGGGAGAGACACTGGGGGTACAGGGGGTGACACTGGGGGTACAGGGGAGAGACACTGGGGGTACAGGGGGTGACACTGGGGGTACAGGGGAGATACACTGGGGGTACAGGGGGTGACACTGGGGGTACAGGGAAGAGACACTGGGGGTACAGGGGGTGACACTGGGGGTACAGGGGAGATACACTGGGGGTACAGGGGGTGACACTGGGGGTACAGGGGAGAGACACTGGCGGTTCAGGGGTTTGACACTGGGGGTACAGGGGGGGTGACACTGGGGGTACAGGGGAGAGACACTGGTGGTACAGGGGGGTGAGACTGGGGGTACAGGGGAAAGAACTGGTGGTACAGGGGGGTGAGACTGGGGGTACAGGGGAGAGAACTGGGGGTACAGGGGAGAGAACTGGGGGTACAGGGGTGAGACACTGGGGGTACAGGGGAGAGACACTGGGGTACAGGGGAGAGAACTGGAGGTACAGGGGGTGACACTGGGGGTACAGGGGGTGACACTGGGGGTACAGGGGAGAGAACTGGGGTACAGGGGAGAGAACTGGGGGTACAGGGGGTGACACTGGGGGTACAGGGGGTGACACTGGGGGTACAGGGGAGAGACACTGGGGGTACAGGGGGTGACACTGGGGGTACAGGGAGAGACACTGGGGTACAGGGAGAGACACTGGGGGTACAGGGGGTGACACTGGGGGTACAGGGGAGAGACACTGGGGGTACAGGGGAGAGACACTGGGGGTACAGGGGGTGACACTGGGGGTACAGGGGGTGACACTGGGGGTACAGGGGAGAGACACTGGGGTACAGGGGAGAGACACTGGGGGTACAGGGGCTGACACTGGGGGTACAGGGGAGAGACACTGGGGTACAGGGGAGAGACACTGGGGGTACAGGGGGGTGACACTGGGGGTACAGGGGGTGACACTGGGGGTACAGGGGGGTGACACTGGGGGTAAAGGGGAGAGACACTGGGGTACAGGGGAGAGACACTGGGGTACAGGGGAGAGACACTGGGGGTACAGGAGGGTGACACTGGGGGTACAGGGGAGAGACACTGGGGGTACAGGGGGGTGACACTGGGGGTACAGGGGAGAGACACTGGGGGTACAGGGGGGTGAGACTGGGGGTACAGGGGAGAGACACTGGTGGTACAGGGGGGTGAGACTGGGGGTACAGGGGGGGTGAGACTGGGGGTACAGGGGGGGGGTGAGACTGGGGGTACAGGGGAGAGAACTGGGGGTACAGGGGTGAGACACTGGGGGTACAGGGGAGAGACACTGGTGGTACAGGGGAGAGACACTGGTGGTACAGGGGAGAGACACTGGTGGTACAGGGGGTGACACTGGGGGTACAGGGGAGAGACACTGGTGGTACAGGGGGGTGACACTGGGGGTACAGGGGAGAGACACTGGTGGTACAGGGGGGTGACACTGGGGGTACAGGGGAGAGACACTGGGGGTACAGGGGAGAGACACTGGGGGTACAGGGGGGTGAGACTGGGGGTACAGGGGAGAGACACTGGTGGTACAGGGGGGGTGAGACTGGGGGTACAGGGGGGGTGAGACTGGGGGTACAGGGGAGAGAACACTGGGGGTACAGGGGAGAGACACTGGGGTACAGGGGAGAGACACTGGGGGTACAGGGTGGTGACACTGGGGGTACAGGGGAGAGACACTGGGGGTACAGGGGAGAGACACTGGGGGTACAGGGGGGTGACACTGGGGGTACAGGGGAGAGACACTGGGGGTACAGGAGGGGTGAGACTGGGGGTACAGGGGAGAGACACTGGTGGTACAGGGGGGTGACACTGGGGGTACAGGGGGGTGACACTGGGGGTACAAGGGGGTGACACTGGGGGTACAGGGGAGAGACACTGGTGGTACAGGGGGGTGACACTGGTGGTACAGGGGGGTGAGACTGGGGTTACAGGGGAGAGAACTGGGGGTACTGGGGAGAGAACTGGGGTACAGGGGAGAGACACTGGGGGTACAGGGGGTGAGACTGGGGGTACAGGGGAGAGACACTGGAGGTACAGGGGGGTGAGACTGGGGTTACAGGGGAGAGAACTGGGGGTACTGGGGAGAGAACTGGGGTACAGGGGAGAGACACTGGGGGTACAGGGGGTGACACTGGGGGTACAGGGGGTGACACTGGGGGTACAGGGGAGAGACACTGGTGGTACAGGGGGGTGACACTGGGGGTACAGGGGAGAGACACTGGGGGTACAGGGGGTGACACTGGGGGTACAGGGGAGAGAACTGGGGGTACAGGGGGTGACACTGGGGGTACAGGGGCGAGAACTGGGGTACAGGGGAGAGAACTGGGGGTACAGGCGGTGACACTGGGGGTACAGGGGGTGACACTGGGGGTACAGGGGGGGTGACACTGGGGGTACATGAGGGTGACACTGGGGGTACAGGGGGGTGACACTGGGGGTACAGGGGAGAGACACTGGGAGTACAGGGGGGGTGACACTGGGGGTACAGGGGAGAGACACTGGGAGTACAGGGGGTGACACTGGGGGTACAGGGGAGAGACACTGGGGGTACAGGGGGGTGACACTGGGGGTACAGGGGAGAGACACTGGGGGTACAGGGGGGTGACACTGGGGGTACAGGGGAGAGACACTGGGGGTACAGGGGGGTGACACTGGGGGTACATGAGGGTGACACTGGGGGTACAGGCGGGTGACACTGGAGGTACATGAGAGTGATACTGGGGGACAGGAGGGGTGACACTGGGGGTACATGAGAGTGATACTGGGGGTACAGGAGGGGTGACACTGGGGGTACATGAGAGTGATACTGGGGGTACGGGGTACGGGGGGGTGACACTGGGGGTACGGGGGGTGACACTGGGGGTACAGGGGGGTGACACTGGGGGTACAGGGGGGTGACACTGGGGGTACGGGGGTGACACTGGGGGTACAGGGGGTGACACTGGGGGTACGGGGGGTGATACTGGGGGTACGGGGGGTGACACTGGGGAGAAAAGTAGAGAGACACTGGGGGGTACAGGAGAGAGACTGGGGGTACAGCGGGGTGACACTGGGGGGAAAGGAGAGAGACGCTGTGGGTACAGGACAGAGACAATGAGGGTATAGGGATGAAACTGGGGGTACAGAGTGGTGACAGACTGACATCACCATTACCAATCTCAAAGCTTCCGTCGATTATGCCAACCAGGGATGATGGGAGTTCGAATCTTCTCTCTATCTGGGTGATGGAGCTTTTCAGGTAACTCCCAGTTAAAGCTTTTGCAAAATACACAAAACTGATGGAAGAAAGAAAGATCTGGGGAGACAAAGAGCGGACACACACAGTGCAAACACTAGAGGGAGCTCACTACATACAGATTATACACTCACCACTAGGGGGAGCTCACTACATACAGATTATACAGTCACCACTAGGGGGAGCTCACTATATACAGATTATGCAGTCACCACTAGAGGGAGCTCACTACATACAGATTATACAGTCACCACTAGGGGGAGCTCACTACATACACATTATACAGTCACCACTAGAGGGAGCTCACTACATACAGATTATACAGTCACCACTAGAGGGAGCTCACTACCTACAGATTATACAGTCACCACTAGAGGGAGCTCACTACATACAGATTATACAGTCACCACTAGGGGGAGCTCACTACATACAGATTATACAGTCACCACTAGAGGGAGCTCACTACATACAGATTATACAGTCACCACTAGGAGGAGCTCACTACCTACAGATTATACAGTCACCACTAGAGGGAGCTCACTACATACAGATTATACAGTCACCACTAGAGGGAGCTCACTACATACAGATTATACAGTCACCACTAGAGGGAGCTCACTACATACAGATTATACAGTCACCACTAGAGGGAGCTCACTACCTACAGATTATACAGTCACCACTAGAGGGAGCTCACTACATACAGATTATACAGTCACCACTAGGGGGAGCTCACTATATACAGATTATGCAGTCACCACTAGAGGGAGCTCACTACATACAGATTATACAGTCACCACTAGGGGGAGCTCACTACATACAGATTATACAGTCACCACTAGAGGGAGCTCACTACATACAGATTATACAGTCACCACTAGAGGGAGCTCACTACCTACAGATTATACAGTCACCACTAGAGGGAGCTCACTACATACAGATTATACAGTCACCACTAGGGGGAGCTCACTACATACAGATTATACAGTCACCACTAGAGGGAGCTCACTACATACAGATTATACAGTCACCACTAGGAGGAGCTCACTACCTACAGATTATACAGTCACCACTAGAGGGAGCTCACTACATACAGATTATACAGTCACCACTAGGAGGAGCTCACTACATACAGATTATACAGTCACCACTAGGAGGAGCTCACTACATACAGATTATACAGTCACCACTAGAGGGAGCTCACTACATACAGATTATACAGTCACCACTAGAGGGAGCTCACTACATACAGATTATACAGTCACCACTAGGGGGAGCTCACTACATACAGATTATACAGTTACCACTAGGGGGAGCTCACTACATACAGATTATACAGTCACCACTAGGAGGAGCTCACTACATACAGATTATACAGTCACCACTAGGAGGAGCTCACTACATACAGATTATACAGTCACCACTAGGAGGAGCTCACTACATACAGATTATACAGTCACCACTAGAGGGAGCTCACTACATACAGATTATACAGTCACCACTAGGGGGAGCTCACTACATACAGATTATACAGTTACCACTAGGGGGAGCTCACTACATACAGATTATACAGTCACCACTAGGAGGAGCTCACTACATACAGATTATACAGTCACCACTAGAGGGAGCTCACTACATACAGATTATACAGTCACCACTAGGGGGAGCTCACTACATACAGATTATACAGTCACCACTAGGGGGAGCTCACTATATACAGATTATGCAGTCACCACTAGAGGGAGCTCACTACATACAGATTATACAGTCACCACTAGGGGGAGCTCACTACATACAGATTATACAGTCACCACTAGAGGGAGCTCACTACATACAGATTATACAGTCACCACTAGAGGGAGCTCACTACCTACAGATTATACAGTCACCACTAGAGGGAGCTCACTACATACAGATTATACAGTCACCACTAGGGGGAGCTCACTACATACAGATTATACAGTCACCACTAGGGGGAGCTCACTACATACAGATTATACCGTTACCACTAGGGGGAGCTCACTACATACAGATTATACAGTCACCACTAGGAGGAGCTCACTACATACAGATTATACAGTCACCACTAGGAGGAGCTCACTACATACAGATTATACAGTCACCACTAGGAGGAGCTCACTACATACAGATTATACAGTCACCACTAGAGGGAGCTCACTACATACAGATTATACAGTCACCACTAGGGGGAGCTCACTACATACAGATTATACAGTTACCACTAGGGGGAGCTCACTACATACAGATTATACAGTCACCACTAGGAGGAGCTCACTACATACAGATTATACAGTCACCACTAGAGGGAGCTCACTACATACAGATTATACAGTCACCACTAGGGGGAGCTCACTACATACAGATTATACAGTCACCACTAGGGGGAGCTCACTATATACAGATTATGCAGTCACCACTAGAGGGAGCTCACTACATACAGATTATACAGTCACCACTAGGGGGAGCTCACTACATACAGATTATACAGTCACCACTAGAGGGAGCTCACTACATACAGATTATACAGTCACCACTAGAGGGAGCTCACTACCTACAGATTATACAGTCACCACTAGAGGGAGCTCACTACATACAGATTATACAGTCACCACTAGGGGGAGCTCACTACATACAGATTATACAGTCACCACTAGAGGGAGCTCACTACATACAGATTATACAGTCACCACTAGGAGGAGCTCACTACCTACAGATTATACAGTCACCACTAGAGGGAGCTCACTACATACAGATTATACAGTCACCACTAGAGGGAGCTCACTACATACAGATTATACAGTCACCACTAGAGGGAGCTCACTACATACAGATTATACAGTCACCACTAGAGGGAGCTCACTACCTACAGATTATACAGTCACCACTAGAGGGAGCTCACTACATACAGATTATACAGTCACCACTAGGGGGAGCTCACTATATACAGATTATGCAGTCACCACTAGAGGGAGCTCACTACATACAGATTATACAGTCACCACTAGGGGGAGCTCACTACATACAGATTATACAGTCACCACTAGAGGGAGCTCACTACATACAGATTATACAGTCACCACTAGAGGGAGCTCACTACCTACAGATTATACAGTCACCACTAGAGGGAGCTCACTACATACAGATTATACAGTCACCACTAGGGGGAGCTCACTACATACAGATTATACAGTCACCACTAGAGGGAGCTCACTACATACAGATTATACAGTCACCACTAGGAGGAGCTCACTACCTACAGATTATACAGTCACCACTAGAGGGAGCTCACTACATACAGATTATACAGTCACCACTAGGAGGAGCTCACTACATACAGATTATACAGTCACCACTAGGAGGAGCTCACTACATACAGATTATACAGTCACCACTAGAGGGAGCTCACTACATACAGATTATACAGTCACCACTAGAGGGAGCTCACTACATACAGATTATACAGTCACCACTAGGGGGAGCTCACTACATACAGATTATACAGTTACCACTAGGGGGAGCTCACTACATACAGATTATACAGTCACCACTAGGAGGAGCTCACTACATACAGATTATACAGTCACCACTAGGAGGAGCTCACTACATACAGATTATACAGTCACCACTAGGAGGAGCTCACTACATACAGATTATACAGTCACCACTAGATGGAGCTCACTACATACAGATTATACAGTCACCACTAGAGGGAGCTCACTACATATAGATTATACAGTCACCACTAGGAGGAGGTCACTACATACAGATTATACAGTCACCACTAGGGGGAGCTCACTACATACAGATTATACAGTCACCACTAGAGGGAGCTCTCTACATACAGATTATACAGTCACCACTAGGAGGAGGTCACTACATACAGATTATACAGTCACCACTAGAGGGAGCTCACTACATACGGATTATACAGTCACCACTAGAGGGAGCTCTCTACATACAGATTATACAGTCACCACTAGAGGGAGCTCACTACATACAGATTATACAGTCACCACTAGGGGGAGCTCACTACATACAGATTATACAGTCACCACTAGAGAGAGCTCACTACATAAAGATTATGCAGTCACCACTAGGGGGAGCTCACTACATACAGATTATACAGTCACCACTAGAGGGAGCTCACTACATACAGATTATACAGTCACCACTAGGGGGAGCTCACTACATACAGGTTATACAGTCACCACTAGGAGGAGCTCACTACATACAGATTATACAGTCACCACTAGGGGGAGCTCACTACATACAGATTATACAGTCACCACTAGGGGAAGCTCACTACATACAGATTATACAGTCACCACTAGGAGGAGCTCACTACATACAGATTATACAGTCACCACTAGGAGGAGCTCACTACATACAGATTGTACAGTCACCACTAGGAGGAGCTCACTACATACAGATTATACAGTCACCACTAGGAGGAGCTCACTACATACAGATTATACAGTCACCACTAGGGGGAGCACACTACATACAGATTATACAGTCACCACTAGGAGGAGCTCACTACATACAGATTATACAGTCACCACTAGAGGGAGCTCACTACATACAGATTATACAGTCACCACTAGAGGGAGCTCACTACATACAGATTATACAGTCACCACTAGAGGGAGCTCACTACATACAGATTATACAGTCACCACTAGAGGGAGCTCACTACATACAGATTATACAGTCACCACTAGGGGGAGCTCACTACATACAGATTATACAGTCTCCACTAGGAGGCGCTCACTACATATTATACAACTACAGATTATACAATCATAACATGTACATCTGATCCTGTAATACGCACCGTTAGTCCTCTGTAGCGGCTTCTCTTGGTCTGGAGCACAGGACACTGACACACAGATGTCGTTCGTCCTTGTGCAGCTCCGGAACATAACTGAGCACTCTCTCTGTTCAATGGATCCATCGCTACAGAATCAAATCTTTAGAATTATAAAGGATATGATAGCACCAACATGTCTTGTGGCCTGGTACACAAGTGTCCAGAATCAACTGAGCCCCAGACCCAAACAATGGCTTCAATTTGTACACCCGCACTGCTTAATGACCTGTGGTTATAAGTATGTAAGCAGTACAGAGTATTTCAGGAGAGGAGTGTGCTGACCTTATAGAGGAGGTCACAGGGTGAGAGTTACATAGTGGGAGGAGCAGGGTCCTCAGCAGTACAGAGTATTTCAGGAGAGGAGTGTGCTGATCTTATAGGGGAGGTCACAGGGTGAGAGTTACATAGTGGGAGGAGCAGGGTCCTCAGCAGTACAGAGTATTTCAGGAGAGGAGTGTGCTGATCTTATAGAGGAGGTCACAGGGTGAGAGTTACATAGTGGGAGGAGCAGGTCCCCAGCAGCACAGAGTATTTCAGGAGAGGAGTGTGCTGATCTTATAGAGGAGGTCACAGGGTGAGAGTTACAAAGTGGGAGGAGCAGGGTCCCCAGCAGCACAGAGTATTTCAGGAGAGGAGTGTGCTGACCTTATAGAGGAGGTCACAGGGTGAGAGTTACATAGTGGGAGGAGCAGGGTCCCCAGCAGCACAGAGTATTTCAGGAGAGGAGTGTGCTGACCTTATAGAGGAGGTCACAGGGTGAGAGTTACATAGTGGGAGGAGCAGGGTCTCCAGCAGCACAGAGTATTTCAGGAGAGGAGTGTGCTGATCTTATAGAGGAGGTCACAGGGTGAGAGTTACATAGTGGGAGGAGCAGGTCCCCAGCAGCACAGAGTATTTCAGGAGAGGAGTGTGCTGATCTTATAGAGGAGGTCACAGGGTGAGAGTTACATAGTGGGAGGAGCAGGGTCCCCAGCAGCACAGAGTATTTCAGGAGAGGAGTGTGCTGGTCTTATAGAGGAGGTCACAGGGTGAGAGTTACATAGTGGGAGGAGCAGGGTCAGCAGTACAGAGTATTTCAGGAGAGGAGTGTGCTGATCTTATAGGGGAGGTCACAGGGTGAGAGTTACATAGTGGGAGGAGCAGGGTCACAGCAGCACAGAGTATTTCAGGAGAGGAGTGTGCTGATCTTATAGAGGAGGTCACAGGGTGAGAGTTACATAGTGGGAGGAGCAGGTCCCCAGCAGTACAGAGTATTTCAGGAGAGGAGTGTGCTGATCTTATAGGGAGGTCACAGGATGAGAGTTACATAGTGGGAGGAGCAGGGTCCCAGCAGCACAGAGTATTTCAGGAGAGGAGTTTGCTGATCTTATAGAGGAGGTCACAGGGTGAGAGTTACATAGTGGGAGGAGCAGGGTCCGCAGCAGTACAGAGTATTTCAGGAGAGGAGTGTGCTGATCTTATAGGAGGTCACAGGATGAGGGTTACATAGTGGGAGGAGCAGGGTCCCAGCAGCACAGAGTATTTCAGGAGAGGAGTTTGCTGATCTTATAGAGGAGGTCACAGGGTGAGAGTTACATAGTGGGAGGAGCAGGGTCCGCAGCAGTACAGAGTATTTCAGGAGAGGAGTGTGCTGATCTTATAGGAGGTCACAGGGTGAGAGTTACATAGTGGGAGGAGCAGGTCCCCAGCAGTACAGAGTATTTCAGGAGAGCAGTGTGCTGATCTTATAGAGGAGGTCACAGGGTGAGAGTTACATAGTGGGAGGAGCAGGGTCCGCAGCAGTACAGAGTATTTCAGGAGAGGAGTGTGCTGGTCTTATAGAGGAGATCACAGGGTGAGAGTTACATAGTGGGAGGAGCAGGTCCCCAGCAGCACAGAGTATTTCAGGAGAGGAGTGTGCTGATATTTTGGGGAGGCTTTCTCTCTTTGTGGCGCTGCCATGTATTTTCCTCCCTGTACTGCGCTCTGTCACATGATGGCGATATGTCAGTAAGCTCTGGTGCGTGTCCTGTGCTGGGGGGTCAGTCTGTGTGGGGTATTTACCTTGCAGCTCTCGGTGTAGCCTCAGACCTTGGAGCACATGTTGGGCAGGCGGAGGCGGTGAGGCTTTTGAGTTCTCGCCTTATATTGGCGGCCACACACTGGCTGATCCCTGGATAATACACCTTTTTCTTCCCCAATTAGCGGGGGACATTGCTGACATTCCCTCGCTGACGTCGCCTCCCCATGAGATAGAGGCCATACAAGAAGGTGACGTCCAGTGAGCAGCTCGGCGCTGTTGCCCCATTGTCTGACCGTCACCCTACTGCATCTGACTGTCACACATTGCCCTCTAGAGGTGCATGCAGAGCATTGCATGGAGTGAGCCTCCAGTCACTGCCAGAGCTGCAGTCAGTATTCTGCTGATACATCAGGTGTTCTACTCCAGTCACACCCAGAGGGTTATTAACTGCCCAAAGTGATATACGGCGCCCCCTGGACAATGTTTACAGCTCTATAGACACAGTAAGGTCATTGTTTAACCATTACACTCTAGGTAATAACCCCTCCAATACCCCAGGCCACCAGGGATGATGATAATAACCCCTCCAATACCGCAGACCACCAGGGATGATGATAATAACCCCTCCAATACCCCAGGCCACCAGGGATGATGATAATAACCTCTCCACTACCCCAGACCACCAGGGATGATGATAATAACCCCTCCAATACTGCAGACCACCAGGGATGATGATAATAACCCCTCCAATACTGCAGACCACCAGGGATGATGATAATAACCCCTCCAATACCGCAGACCACCAGGGATGATGATAATAACCCCTCCACTACCCCAGACCACCAGGGATGATGATAATAACCCCTCTACTACCCCAGACCACCAGGGATGATGATAACCCCTCCAATACCGCAGACCACAAGAGATGATGATGATAACCCCTCCACTACCCCAGGCCACCAGGGATGATGATTCTAGTCGCTCTTTGGTCACCAGTTGGAGGTATTTATTGGTTGCTGTAGGTGCCCCCTCCCTCCCTGTCTATATTCTCTAGGATCGGCTGTGACTGTGGGCCTGGGTCTTGTAGTACATCTCTCCTCCTGCTGCAGTGGGTTTGGACCTCGGTTTCTCTGGATTTGTTATTTTGTGTTTCTTAGATTTTCAGTAATTTTGGACATTAGGATGCTGAGGGGCATAAAGCACTTGTGCACAATCCTCTTATAAACCTCACTGCCTCCTGCCCTGAGGAGCAACAGATTACCCTCACTAACCGCTCCTGACAAAGACAAACTATTCTGCTCCACCTGAGGATTACCTGCTGGGCACCAGGGGCAGTAGCTATATACTGGGGACTGGGGTAATGCAGCACTGGACACTGGAATAGTATATATCATGGGCTATAAAACCAGAGGATTTCTGGGGCAGTTATCTACTTGACTCCTGGGGCACTTATCTGCTGCACTCCCAGCTCACTTATCAGCTGGACTCCTGGGACTGTTATCTGCTGGACTCCTGGGGCATTTATCTACTGGACTCCCAGGGCACTTATCTACTGGACTCCCAGGACACTTATCTGCTGGACTCCTGAGGCATTTATCTACTGGACTCCTGGGGCATTTATCTACTGGACTCCCGGAGCAGTTATCTACTGGACTCCCAGGACACTTATCTGCTGGACTCCTGAGGCATTTATCTACTGGACTCCTGGGGCATTTATCTACTGGATTCCCAGGGCACTTATCTGCTGGACTCCTGGAGCACTTTTCTGCTGGACTCCTGGGGCACTTATCTGCTGGAGTGCTGGGTACAGTTATCTGCTGGACTCCTAGGGCATTTATCTGCTGGTCTCCCAGGACACTTATCTACTGGACTCCTGGGGCAGTTATCTGCTGGAGTGCTGGAGCACTTATCTGCTGGACTCCCGGGGCACTTATCTGCTGGACTCCTGGGGCAGTTATCTGCTGGATTCCCAGGGCACTTATCTGCTGGACTCCTGGGGCACTTATCTGCTGGACTCGTGTGGCACTTATCTGCTGGACTCCCAGGATACTTATCTATTGGACTCCCGGGACACTTATCTGCTGGACTCCTGGGGCAGTTATCTGCTGGAGTGCTGGGGCACTTATCTGCTGGACTCCCGGGGCAGTTATCTGCTGGACTCCTGGGGCACTTATCTGCTGGACTCGTGTGGCACTTATCTGCTGAACTCCTGGGGCAGATTTCTGCTGGACTCCTGGGGCACTTATCTGCTGGACTCCTGGGGCACTTATCTGCTGGACTCGTGTGGCACTTATCTGCTGGACTCCCAGGATACTTATCTATTGGACTCCCGGGACACTTATCTAGTGGACTCCTGGGGCACTTATCTGCTGGACTCCCGGGGCAGTTATTTGCTGGGGTGCTGGGGCAGTTATCTGCTGGACTCCTAGGGCATTTATCTGCTGGACTCCCAGGACACTTATCTACTGGACTCCTGGGGCAGTTATCTGCCGGAGTGCTGGGGCACTTATCTGCTGGACTCCCGGGGCAGTTATCTGCTGGACTCCCGGGGCAGTTATCTATTGGACTCCCGGGGCACTTATCTGCTGAACTCCTGGGGCAGTTTTCTGCTGGACTCCTGGGGCAGTTATCTACTGGAGTGTTGGGGCACTTATGTGCTGGACTCCCGGGGCAGTTATCTGCTGGACTCCCGGAGCACTTATCTGCTGGACTCCTGGGGAAGTTATCTGCTGGACTCCCGGGGCACTTATCTGCTGGACTCGTGGGGCAGTTATCTGCTGGATTCCTGGGGCACTTATCTGCTGGAGTGCTGGGGCAGTTATCTGCTGGACTCCCGGAGCAGTTATCTGCTGGACTCCTGGGGCACTTATCTGCTGGAGTGCTGGGGCAGTTATCTGCTGGACTCCTGGGGCAGTTATCTGCTGGATTCCTGGGGCACTTATCTGCTGGACTCCTGGAGCACTTTTCTGCTGGACTCCTGGGGCACTTATCTGCTGGAGTGCTGGGGCAGTTATCTGCTGGACTCCTAGGGCATTTAATTGCTGGTCTCCCAGGACACTTATCTACAGCGATCCTGGGGCAGTTATCTGCTGGAGTGCTGGGGCACTTATCTGCTGGACTCCCGGGGCAGTTATCTGCTGCACTCCTGGGGCACTTATCTGCTGGACTCCCGGGGCAGTTATCTGCTGGACTCCTGGGGCACTTATCTGCTGGACTCCCGGGGCAGTTATCTGCTGGACTCCCGGGGCACTTATCTGCTGGAGTGCTGGGGCAGTTATCTGCTGGACTCCTAGGGCAGTTATCTGCTGGACTCCCGGGGCACTTATCTGCTGGACTCCTGGGGCAGTTATCTGCTGGACTCCCGGGGCACTTATCTGCTGGACTCGTGGGGCAGTTATCTGCTGGACTCCCGGAGCAGTTATCTGCTGGACTCCTGGGGCACTTATCTGCTGGAGTGCTGGGGCAGTTATCTGCTGGACTCCTGGGGCAGTTATCTGCTGGTCTCCCAGGACACTTATCTACTGCACTCCTGGGGCAGTTATCGGCTGGACTCCTGGGGCACTTATCTGCTGGACTCCTGGGGCAGTTATCTGCTGGACTCCTGGGGCACTTATCTGCTGGACTCCCGGGGCAGTTATCTGCTGGACTCCCGGGGCAGTTATCTGCTGGACTCCCGGGGCACTTATCTGCTGGACTCCTGGGGCACTTATCTGCTGGACTCGTGTGGCACTTATCTGCTGGACTCCCAGGATACTTATCTATTGGACTCCCGGGACACTTATCTGCTGGACTCCTGGGGCACTTATCTGCTGGACTCCCGGGGCAGTTATCTGCTGGACTCCTGGGGCACTTATCTGCTGGAGTGCTGGGGCAGTTATCTGCTGGACTCCTAGGGCATTTATCTGCTGGACTCCCAGGACACTTATCTACTGGACTCCTGGGGCAGTTATCTGCTGGAGTGCTGGGGCACTTATCTGCTGGACTCCCGGGGCACTTATCTGCTGAACTCCTGGGGCAGTTTTCTGCTGGACTCCTGGGGCAGTTATCTGCTGGAGTGTTGGGGCACTTATGTGCTGGACTCCCGGGGCAGTTATCTGCTGGACTCCCGGGGCACTTATCTGCTGGACTCCTGGGGCAGTTATCTGCTGGACTCCCGGGGCACTTATCTGCTGGACTCCTGGGGAAGTTATCTGCTGGAGTGCTGGGGCACTTATCTGCTGGACTCCTGGGGCACTTATCTGCTGGAGTGCTGGGTACAGTTATCTGCTGGACTCCTAGGGCATTTATCTGCTGGTCTCCCAGGACACTTATCTACTGGACTCCCGGGGCAGTTATCTGCTGGACTCCTGGGGCAGTTATTTGCTGGACTCCTGGGGCAGTTATCTGGACTCCCGGGGCAGTTATCTGCTGGTCTCCTGGGGCACTTATCTGCTGGACTCCTAGGGCATTTATCTGCTGGACTCCCAGGACACTTATCTACTGGACTCCTGGGGCAGTTATCTGCTGGACTCCCGGGGCAGTTATCTGCTGGACTCCTGGGGCACTTATCTGCTGGACTCCCGGGGCAGTTATCTGCTGGACTCCCGGGGCACTTATCTGCTGGACTCCTGGGGCACTTATCTGCTGGACTCCTGGGGCACTTATCTGCTGGACTCGTGTGGCACTTATCTGCTGGACTCCCAGGATACTTATCTATTGGACTCCCGGGACACTTATCTGCAGGACTCCTGGGGCACTTATCTGCTGGACTCCCCGGGGAAGTTATCTGCTGGACTCCTGGGGCACTTATCTGCTGGAGTGCTGGGGCAGTTATCTGCTGGACTCCTAGGGCATTTATCTGCTGGACTTCCAGGACACTTATCTACTGGACTCCTGGGGCAGTTATCTGCTGGAGTGCTGGGGCACTTATCTGCTGGACTCCCGGGGCACTTATCTGCTGGACTCCCGGGGCACTTATCTGCTGGACTCCTGGGGAAGTTATCTGCTGGACTCCTGGGGCACTTATCTGCTGAACTCCTGGGGCAGTTTTCTGCTGGACTCCTGGGGCAGTTATCTGCTGGAGTGTTGGGGCACTTATGTGCTGGACTCCCGGGGCAGTTATCTGCTGGACTCCCGGGGCACTTATCTGCTGGACTCCTGGGGCAGTTATCTGCTGGACTCCCGGGGCAGTTATCTGCTGGACTCCCGGGGCACTTATCTGCTGGACTCCTGGGGCAGTTATCTGCTGGACTCCCGGGGCACTTATCTGCTGGACTCCCGGGGAAGTTATCTGCTTGACTCCCGGGGCACTTATCTGCTGGACTCCTGGGGCAGTTATCTGCTGGACTCCCGGGGCACTTATCTGCTGGACTCCTGGGGAAGTTATCTGCTGGAGTGCTGGGGCAGTTATCTGCTGGACTCCTGGGGCAGTTATCTGCTGGATTCCTGGGGCACTTATCTGCTGGACTCCTGGGGCACTTATCTGCTGGAGTGCTGGGTACAGTTATCTGCTGGACTCCTAGGGCATTTATCTGCTGGTCTCCCAGGACACTTATTTACTGGACTCCCGGGGCAGTTATCTGCTGGACTCCTGGGGCAGTTATTTGCTGGACTCCTGGGGCAGTTATCTGCTGGACTCCTGGGGCAGTTATTTGCTGGACTCCTGGGGCAGTTATCTGCTGGACTCCTAGGGCATTTATCTGCTGGTCTCCCAGGACACTTATTTACTGGACTCCCGGGGCAGTTATCTGCTGGACTCCTGGGGCAGTTATTTGCTGGACTCCCGGGGCAGTTATCTGCTGGTCTCCTGGGGCACTTATCTGCTGGACTCCTAGGGCATTTATCTGCTGGACTCCCAGGACACTTATCTACTGGACTCCTGGGGCAGTTATCTGCTGGACTCCCGGGGCAGTTATCTATTGGACTCCTGGGGCAGTTATCTGCTGGAGTGCTGGGGCACTTATCTGCTGGACTCCCAGGGCAGTTATCTGCTGGACTCCTGGGGCACTTATCTGCTGGACTCGTGTGGCACTTATCTGCTGGACTCCCAGGATACTTATCTATTGGACTCCCGGGGCACTTATCTGCTGAACTCCTGGGGCAGTTATCTGCTGGACTCCCGGGGCACTTATCTGCTGGACTCCTGGGGCACTTATCTGCTGGAGTGCTGGGGCAGTTATCTGCTGGACTCCTGGGGCAGTTATCTGCTGGATTCCGGGGGCACTTATCTGGTGGACTCCTGGAGCTCTTTTCTGCTGGACTCCTGGGGCACTTATCTGCTGGAGTGCTGGGGCAGTTATCTGCTGGACTCCTAGCACATTTATCTGCTGGTCTCCCAGGACACTTATCTACTGGACTCCCGGGGCAGTTATCTGCTGGACTCCTGGGGCAGTTATCTGCTGGACTCCCAGGGCACTTATCTGCTGGACTCCTGGGGCACTTATCTGCTGGACTCGTGTGGCACTTATCTGCTGGCCTCCCAGGATACTTATCTATTGGACTCCCGGGACACTTATCTGCTGGACTCCTGGGGCACTTATCTGCTGGACTCCCGGGGCAGTTATCTGCTGGACTCCTGGGGCACTTATCTGCTGGAGTGCTGGGGCAGTTATCTGCTGGACTCCTAGGGCATTTATCTGCTGGACTCCCAGGACACTTATCTACTGGACTCCTGGGGCAGTTATCTGCTGGAGTGCTGGGGCACTTATCTGCTGGACTCCCGGGGCAGTTATCTATTGGACTCCCGGGGCACTTATCTGCTGAACTCCTGGGGCAGTTTTCTGCTGGACTCCTGGGGCAGTTATCTGCTGGAGTGTTGGGGCACTTATGTGCTGGACTCCCGGGGCAGTTATCTGCTGGACTCCCGGGGCACTTATCTGCTGGACTCCTGGGGAAGTTATCTGCTGGACTCCCGGGGCACTTATCTGCTGGACTCGTGGGGCAGTTATCTGCTGGATTCCTGGGGCACTTATCTGCTGGAGTGCTGGGGCAGTTATCTGCTGGACTCCCGGAGCAGTTATCTGCTGGACTCCTGGGGCACTTATCTGCTGGAGTGCTGGGGCAGTTATCTGCTGGACTCCTGGGGCAGTTATCTGCTGGATTCCTGGAGCACTTTTCTGCTGGACTCCTGGGGCACTTATCTGCTGGAGTGCTGGGGCAGTTATCTGCTGGACTCCTAGGGAATTTATCTGCTGGTCTCCCAGGACACTTATCTACTGCACTCCTGGGGCAGTTATCTGCTGGACTCCTGGGGCACTTATCTGCTGGACTTCTGGGGCAGTTATCTGCTGGACTCCTGGGGCACTTATCTGCTGGACTCCCGGGGCAGTTATCTGCTGGACTCCCGGGGCACTTATCTGCTGGACTCCTAGGGCACTTATCTGCTGGACTCCTGGGGCACTTATCTGCTGGACTCCTGGGGCACTTATCTGCTGGACTCGTGTGGCACTTATCTGCTGGACTCCCAGGATACTTATCTATTGGACTCCCGGGACACTTATCTGCTGGACTCCTGGGGCACTTATCTGCTGGACTCCCGGGGCAGTTATCTGCTGGACTCCTGGGGCACTTATCTGCTGGAGTGCTGGGGCAGTTATCTGCTGGACTCCTAGGGCATTTATCTGCTGGACTCCCAGGACACTTATCTACTGGACTCCTGGGGCAGTTATCTGGTGGAGTGCGGGGGAACTTATCTGCTGGACTCCCGGGGCAGTTATCTATTGGACTCCCGGGGCACTTATCTGCTGAACTCCTGGGGCAGTTTTCTGCTGGACTCCTGGGGCAGTTATCTGCTGGAGTGTTGGG
Organism: Leptodactylus fallax; assembly: GCA_947044405.1. Taxonomy (NCBI): domain Eukaryota; kingdom Metazoa; phylum Chordata; class Amphibia; order Anura; family Leptodactylidae; genus Leptodactylus; species Leptodactylus fallax. The sequence goes on from CAMRHE010000950.1 coordinate 125,369, forward strand.
GCACTTATGTGCTGGACTCCCGGGGCAGTTATCTGCTGGACTCCCGGGGCACTTATCTGCTGGACTCCTGGGGCAGTTATCTGCTGGACTCCCGGGGCACTTATATGCTGGACTCCTGGGGAAGTTATCTGCTGGACTCCCGGGGCACTTATCTGCTGAACTCCTGGGGCAGTTTTCTGCTGGACTCCTGGGGCAGTTATCTGCTGGAGTGTTGGGGCACTTATGTGCTGGACTCCCGGGGCAGTTATCTGCTGGACTCCCGGGGCAGTTATCTGCTGGACTCCCGGGGCAGTTATCTGCTGGACTCCTGGGGCACTTATCTGCTGGAGTGCTGGGGCAGTTATCTGCTGGACTCCTAGGGCATTTATCTGCTGGACTCCCAGGACACTTATCTACTGGACTCCTGGGGCAGTTATCTGGTGGAGTGCGGGGGAACTTATCTGCTGGACTCCCGGGGCAGTTATCTATTGGACTCCCGGGGCACTTATCTGCTGAACTCCTGGTGCAGTTTTCTGCTGGACTCCTGGGGCAGTTATCTGCTGGAGTGTTGGGGCACTTATGTGCTGGACTCCCGGGGCAGTTATCTGCTGGACTCCCGGGGCACTTATCTGCTGGACTCCTGGGGCAGTTATCTGCTGGACTCCCGGGGCATTTATCTGCTGGACTCCTGGGGAAGTTATCTGCTGGACTCCCGGGGCACTTATCTGCTGAACTCCTGGGGCAGTTTTCTGCTGGACTCCTGGGGCAGTTATCTGCTGGAGTGTTGGGGCACTTATGTGCTGGACTCCCGGGGCAGTTATCTGCTGGACTCCCGGGGCAGTTATCTGCTGGACTCCTGGGGCACTTATCTGCTGGAGTGCTGGGGCAGTTATCTGCTGGACTCCTAGGGCATTTATCTGCTGGACTCCCAGGACACTTATCTACTGGACTCCTGGGGCAGTTATCTGCTGGAGTGCTGGGGCACTTATCTGCTGGACTCCCGGGGCAGTTATCTATTGGACTCCCGGGGCACTTATCTGCTGAACTCCTGGGGCAGTTTTCTGCTGGACTCCTGGGGCAGTTATCTGCTGGAGTGTTGGGGCACTTATGTGCTGGACTCCCGGGGCAGTTATCTGCTGGACTCCCGGGGCACTTATCTGCTGGACTCCTGGGGCAGTTATCTGCTGGACTCCCGGGGCTCTTATCTGCTGGACTCCTGGGGAAGTTATCTGCTGGACTCCCGGGGCACTTATCTGCTGAACTCCTGGGGCAGTTTTCTGCTGGACTCCTGGGGCAGTTATCTGCTGGAGTGTTGGGGCACTTATGTGCTGGACTCCCGGGGCAGTTATCTGCTGGACTCCCGGGGCACTTATCTGCTGGACTCCTGGGGCAGTTATCTGCTGGACTCCCGGGGCACTTATCTGCTGGACTCCTGGGGCAGTTATCTGCTGGACTCCCGGGGCACTTATCTGCTGGACTCCTGGGGCAGTTATCTGCTGGACTCCCGGGGCACTTATCTGCTGGACTCCTGGGGAAGTTATCTGCTGGACTCCCGGGGCACTTATCTGCTGGACTCGTGGGGCAGTTATCTGCTGGATTCCTGCGGCACTTATCTGCTGGAGTGCTGGGGCAGTTATCTGCTGGACTCCCGGAGCAGTTATCTGCTGGACTCCTGGGGCACTTATCTGCTGGAGTGCTGGGGCAGTTATCTGCTGGACTCCTGGGGCAGTTATCTGCTGGATTCCTGGGGCACTTATCTGCTGGACTCCTGGAGCACTTTTCTGCTGGACTCCTGGGGCACTTATCTGCTGGAGTGCTGGGGCAGTTATCTGCTGGACTCCTAGGGCATTTATCTGCTGGTCTCCCAGGACACTTATCTACTGGACTCCTGGGGTAGTTATCTGCTGGAGTGCTGGGGCACTTATCTGCTGGACTCCCGGGGCAGTTATCTGCTGGACTCCTGGGGCAGTTATCTGCTGGAGTGCTGGGGCACTTATCTGCTGGACTCCCAGGGCAGTTATCTGCTGGACTCCTGGGGCACTTATCTGCTGAAGTGCTGGGGCACTTATCTGCTGGACTCCTGGGGCACTTATCTGCTGGACTCCTGGGGCACTTATCTGCTGGACTCGTGTGGCACTTATCTGCTGGACTCCCAGGATACTTATCTATTGGACTCCCGGGACACTTATCTGCTGGTCTCCTGGGGCACTTATCTGCTGGACTCCCGGGGCACTTATCTGCTGGACTCCTGGGGCAGTTATCTGCTGGACTCCCGGGGCAGTTATCTGCTGGACTCCTGGGGAAGTTATCTGCTGGAGTGCTGGGGCACTTATCTGCTGGACTCCCAGGGCAGTTATCTGCTGGACTCCTGGGGCACTTATCTGCTGGACTCCTGGGGCACTTATCTGCTGTACTCCTGGGGCACTTATCTGCTGGACTCGTGTGGCACTTATCTGCTGGCCTCCCAGGATACTTATCTATTGGACTCCCGGGACACTTATCTGCTGGACTCCTGGGGCACTTATCTGCTGGACTCCCGGGGCAGTTATCTGCTGGACTCCTGGGGCACTTATCTGCTGGAGTGCTGGGGCAGTTATCTGCTGGACTCCTAGGGCATTTATCTGCTGGACTCCCAGGACACTTATCTACTGGACTCCTGGGGCAGTTATCTGCTGGAGTGCTGGGGCACTTATCTGCTGGACTCCCGGGGCAGTTATCTATTGGACTCCCGGGGCACTTATCTGCTGAACTCCTGGGGCAGTTTTCTGCTGGACTCCTGGGACAGTTATCTGCTGGAGTGCTGGGGCACTTATCTGCTGGACTCCCAGGACACTTATCTACTGGACTCCTGGGGCAGTTATCTGCTGGAGTGCTGGGGCACTTATCTGCTGGACTCCCGGGGCAGTTATCTATTGGACTCCCGGGGCACTTATCTGCTGAACTCCTGGGGCAGTTTTCTGCTGGACTCCTAGGGCATTTATCTGCTGGACTCCCAGGACACTTATCTACTGGACTCCTGAGGCAGTTATCTGCTGGAGTGCTGGGGCACTTATCTGCTGGACTCCCGGGGCAGTTATCTGCTGGACTCCTGGGGCACTTATCTGCTGGACTCCTGGGGCACTTATCTGCTGGACTCCTGGGGCACTTATCTGCTGGACTCCTGGGGCACTTATCTGCTGGACTCCTGGAGCACTTTTCTGCTGGACTCCTGGGGCACTTATCTGCTGGAGTGCTGGGGCAGTTATCTGCTGGACTCCTAGGGCATTTATCTGCTGGTCTCCCAGGACACTTATCTACTGGTCTCCTGGGGTAGTTATCTGCTGGAGTGCTGGGGCACTTATCTGCTGGACTCCCGGGGCAGTTATCTGCTGGACTCCTGGGGCAGTTATCTGCTGGAGTGCTGGGGCACTTATCTGCTGGACTCCCGGGGCATTTATCTGCTGGACTCCTGGGGCACTTATCTGCTGGACTCCTGGGGCACTTATCTGCTGGACTCCTGGGGCACTTATCTGCTGGACTCTTGGGGCACTTATCTGCTGGACTCGTGTGGCACTTATCTGCTGGACTCCCAGGATACTTATCTATTGGACTCCCGGGACACTTATCTGCTGGTCTCCTGGGGCAGTTATCTGCTGGACTCCTGGGGCACTTATCTGCCGGAGTGCTGGGGCAGTTATCTGCTGGACTCCTAGGGCATTTATCTGCTGGACTCCCAGGACACTTATCTACTGGACTCCTGTGGCAGTTATCTGCTGGAGTGCTGGGGCACTTATCTGCTGGACTCCCGGGGCAGTTATCTATTGGACTCCCGGGGCACTTATCTGCTGAACTCCTGGGGCAGTTTTCTGCTGGACTCCTGGGGCAGTTATCTGCTGGAGTGTTGGGGCACTTATGTGCTGGACTCCCGGGGCAGTTATCTGCTGGACTCCTGGGGCACTTATCTGCTGGACTCCTGGGGCACTTATCTGCTGGACTCCTGGGGCACTTATCTGCTGGACTCCCGGGGCACTTATCTGCTGGACTCCTGGGGAAGTTATCTGCTGGACTCTCGGGGCACTTATCTGCTGGACTCGTGGGGCAGTTATCTGCTGGATTCCTGGGGCACTTATCTGCTGGACTCCTGGGGCAGTTATCTGCTGGATTCCTGGGGCACTTCTCTGCTGTACTCCTGGGGCAGTTATTTGCTGGACTCCCGGGGCAGTTATTTGCTGGACTCCTGGGGCAGTTATTTGCTGGACTCCCGGGGCAGTTATTTGCTGGACTCCTGGGGCAGTTATCTGCTGGACTCCCGGGGCAGTTATTTGCTGGACTCCTTGGGCAGTTATCTGGACTCCCGGGGCAGTTATTTGCTGGACTCCTTGGGCAGTTATCTGCTGGACTCCCGGGGCAGTTATTTGCTGGACTCCTTGGGCAGTTATCTGGACTCCCGGGGCAGTTATTTGTTGGTCTCTCAGTCCGGTCTCTACCCCTTTATTTGCTGCCTCAGACAATACGATGGAATTCTCACTTGATATATTTAGCAACAGGAAGTGATTTCGTCGCGGCCTCAATAATACGGAAAATGGCGAAATTAATGACATTTCATTAGCGCTAAATCTCACCCACTGAATGGAGGTTTTGTCACAACATCTAATCCCTGACTGTAATCTGCTCTGTGTGTACTGCGTCCAAAGGAACAGAATGTGACAGACCAACCATGGCCGATGATAGCCCACATGACGGGGACAATACAACTCCTCCTGTCACTGATCTCACAGCCTCGCCTCTCCTGGAATCTTGTGCATGGAAATTAAAACTGGTGAGAATAAAATAAAGGGAAAAAAAAGAATTTGCCCCCCCCCCTTGTAATAATTAAAAAACAAAAACAAATAAACCCCACCCCGGGGTCTCCTCCCTCCTATAAATTTCAGTGACTCATTTACTGTATGGTTCTAAGTTTACCCCTCTCACTGCCCGAGACCACCGGGGGGTGCAGTTATTAAGCCTTTCCTATACCATCAGGGGTCCTGTAATTAACCCTCACATTTCCCTAGACAACCAGGGTTGCTGTTATTAACCCTCTCATTACCCTAGACCACCAGTGATGCAGATATTAACCCTATTACTGCCCTAGACCACAAGTGGTACTGATATTAACCCTCTCACTGCTCTAGATCACCAAGGGTTACTGGAATGAAATCTCCCACTGCCCTAAACCACCAGGGATGCTAATATTTAAACCCTTTCACTGTTCTAGACCAACAGGGGTGCTGTTTTTAACCCTCTCACTGCCCTAGACCACCAAGTAATTCTGATAATAAACCTCCCACTGCCCTAGACCAGCAGGGGTGCTTATTTTGATACTCTCACTGGTCTAGACCACCAGGAGTGCTGTTATTAACCTTCTCACTGCCCTTGACCACCTGTTGTGCTGATATTAACACTCTCACTGCTTTAGACCACCAGTGATGCTGATTTTAACCCTCTCACTACCCTAGACCACCAGGGTTGCTGATTTGAACCGTTTCACTGCCCTAGACCACCAGGGGTGCTAATATTAACCCTCTCACTGCCTTAGACCACCAGGAGTTCTGTTGTTAACCCGCTCACTGCCCTACACCACCAGGGGTTGCTGATATTTACCCTCACACTGCCCTAGAACACCAGGGGTGCTTATTTTAACCCCCTCACTGCTCTAGACGACTAAGAGTATTGATATTAACCCTTTCTTTTTCCTAGACCACCAGGGGTCCTGTTATTAACCCTCACATTGCCCTAGACAACCAGGGTTGCTGATATTAACCCCCTCACTACCCTAGACCATCAGTAATGCAGATATTGACCCTCTTACTGCCCTAGGCCACCAGTGACGCTGAAATTATCCCTCTCACTGCCCTAGACCACCAAGGGTTACTGATATTAAATCTCCCATTGCCTTAGACCACCAGGGATGTTTATTTTAACCCTATCACTGCTCTAGACCACCAAGGGTTACTGGAATTAAACTTCCCACTACCCTAAACCACCAGGAATGCTAATATTTAACCCTTTAACTGCCCTAGACCACCAGGGTTGCTGATTTTAACCGTTTCACTGCCCTAGACAACCATTGGTGCCGTTATTAACCCTCTCACTGCCTTGGACCCCCAATGATGCTGGTATTAAACCTTACTGCCCTAGTCCACCAGGAGTGCTGATATGAACCGTCCCACTGCCCTAGAATACCAGGGGGTACTATTATTAACCCACTCACTTCCCTAAACCACCATTGAGTGCTGATATTAACTCTTTCACTGCCCTAGTCCACCAGTGTTGCTGATATTAACCCTCTGACTGCCCTAGACCACCAGTGATGCTGATTAGAGATGAGCGAATCGGTTCTGCAGAAGTGGAATTCGATCCGAGTTTCAGGAAATCTTTGATTCTCCACGATTCCGGATTTCCTGATGCTTCGCGGTAACGAATATTTAGTAAGGACCTTTGTGACATCAGAGGGGTGATGTGATTGGGTAGGCGCGTCTTTGCTTGTTAGCAGATCCTTCCACATGAATAAAACTTGTCCGTGCTGGAGAGAGCGAGAGAGACATGACCGCGGCATCCAAGGGCTTCCGCCATTTTGCCGCCTACCCTGGCTCTCTGCAGACAGGAAATAGCTGTTTATTCACCGTGAATTAATTAAGATCGAAGAGAATTGTATCGGAAAATTTGGCGAAGTTGCTGAATCGAATTTTTGTAAACTTCATTCATCTCTAATGCTGCTATTAACCCTCTCACTGCCTTAGTCCACCAGTGATGCTGATATTAACCCCCTCACTGCCTAGGCTACCAGTGGGTGCTAATATTAACCCTTTCACTGCTTTAAACCACCAGCAGTTCTGTTATTAACCCTCCCACTGCCCTAGACCACCAGTAATGCTGATCTTAACGCTCTCACTTCACTAGACGACCAGGGGTGCCTATATTAACATCTTAATGTCCTAGTCCACCAAGGGTTACTGATATTAACCCTCCCACTGCCCTAGACTACCAGGGGAGCTAATATTATTCATTTCACTGCCTTAGACCATGAGGGCTGCTGTTATTAACCCTCTCACTGTCCTAGACCACCAGTGATGCTGATATTAACTCTCTCATTTCCCTAGACTTCCAGGGGTGCCTATATTAACCGTCTCACTGTCCTAGACAACCAAGGGTTACTGATATTTACCCTCCAACTGTCCTAGATGACCAGGGGGTGCTAATAATAACCCTTTCACTGCCTTAGACTACCAGAGGTAGCTGATATTAACCCTCTCACCACCCTAGACCACCAGTGGGTGCTGATATTAACCTTGCCACTGCCCTAGATCACCAATGATGCCTAGGCCACTAGTGATGTCGAAATGATCCCTCACTGCCTTAGACCATCAGGGGTGCTGACATTTAATGTACATCATTACCTGGACACTAGGAGGCGCTATCTAGTTGGTAATTTTAGGTGTAGCTGATGTTTTGGATGTTGTGACTTAGAGGGCACCCTGCTCACTAGCTCCAGCAGTTTAGGGGGTACCTGGGCTGTAACAGCCTCTCCCCCTCCCCCCAGTCTGTCTTTTATCAAGAGCTGAATCTGCTGTAAATAACGACAGGTCAGACGGCGATCTGGTGAAATAGAATTTCATGTCTTTATTTAGGTCTCAGCACTGGCACCATCTCTGCTACATTATTATGAATGGAACTCTAGGCAGTCAGTCAATTCTGACACTTCCTATTTGCATAAAAAATAGAAACAACAAAAACAAAAAAATCCGTAGAAATCATCCCGGAGGATTCCCTGCTCCACCCGTGGGTTCTGCTTCCCATATATAACGACTGCTGTCATGTGTGCAGGGGCCCCTGGTGTGCAGCAGGGGCCACAATACTGAGGTTATACTATTGCTTACATGGCATTGTGGTCGGCCGAGTGCTAGAAGCGCAGCCGTGTCGCCTCACGTAGAAAATAACCTGAGATTAGGCGTCTACGATTCTACAGTGCGCGACATGAGTACGAAGCTCAGTGATTGGTTACTTACAGTGATATTGCTCAACATATGGAAAGATACATCTTCTATAGGCACAACTGGATTGGGGGGCCCCTATAAGATCCCCAATAATCCATCCTGGCATTTCTGTTACTATCACATGTCCATGGACACATTTCACCTGCTGAGAGGGTCAGACACAAAGCTGCAAGAAGGAAAAGGAGCAGTGCAAGAGTGGAGGCCAGGGGGGCAGCAGTGAGCTCATACTTATGTGACAGCAGGGGGCAGCAGTGAGCTCATACTTATGTGACAGCAGGGGGCAGCAGTGAGCTCATGGTCATGTGACAGCAGGGGGCAGCAGTGAGCTCATACTTATGTGACAGCAGGGGGCAGCAGTGAGCTCATACTTATGTGACAGCAGGGGGCAGCAGTGAGCTCATACTTATGTGACAGCAGGGGGCAGCAGTGAGCTCATGGTCATGTGACAGCAGGGGGGCAGCAGTGAGCTCATACTTATGTGACAGCAGGGGGCAGCAGTGAGCTCATACTTATGTGACAGCAGGGGGCAGCAGTGAGCTCATACTTATGTGACAGCAGGGGGGCAGCAGTGAGCTCATACTTATGTGACAGCAGGGGGCAGCAGTGAGCTCATACTTATGTGACAGCAGGGGGCAGCAGTGAGCTCATACTTATGTGACACCAGGGGGCAGCAGTGAGCTCGTGGTCATGTGACAGCAGGGGGCAGCAGTGAGCTCATACTTATGTGACAGCAGGGGGCAGCAGTGAGCTCATACTTATGTGACAGCAGGGGGGCAGCAGTGAGCTCATACTTATGTGACAGCAGGGGGCAGCAGTGAGCTCATACTTATGTGACAGCAGGGGGCAGAAGTGAGCTCATGGTCATGTGACAGCAGGGGGCAGCAGTGAGCTCATACTTATGTGACAGCAGGGGGCAGCAGTGAGCTCGTGGTCATGTGACAGCAGGGGGCAGCAGTGAGCTCATACTTATGTGACAGCAGGGGGCAGCAGTGAGCTCATACTTATGTGACAGCAGGGGGCAGCAGTGAGCTCATACTTATGTGACAGCAGGGGGGCAGCAGTGAGCTCATGGTCATGTGACACCAGGAGGCAGCAGTGAGCTCATACTTATGTGACAGCAGGGGGCAGCAGTGAGCTCATACTTATGTGACAGCAGGGGGGCAGCAGTGAGCTCATGGTCATGTGACACCAGGGGGCAGCAGTGAGCTCATACTTATGTGACAGCAGGGGGCAGCAGTGAGCTCATACTTATGTGACACCAGGGGGCAGCAGTGAGCTCGTGGTCATGTGACAGCAGGGGGCAGCAGTGAGCTCATACTTATGTGACACCAGGGGGCAGCAGTGAGCTCGTGGTCATGTGACAGCAGGGGGCAGCAGTGAGCTCGTGGTCATGTGACAGCAGGGGGCAGCAGTGAGCTCATACTTATGTGACACCAGGGGGCAGCAGTGAGCTCGTGGTCATGTGACAGCAGGGGGCAGCAGTGAGCTCATACTTATGTGACACCAGGGGGCAGCAGTGAGCTCGTGGTCATGTGACACCAGGGGGCAGCAGTGAGCCTGCTCAGTGCATATTAATAAAGATTGTGATATAATTAGTGTAATATAATATATAATAGGCTGCAGTACACACTAAGGACACCAGGGGCAGTAGGGAGTGACTGTGCCCATAAATAAGGGGAGAAGCTAAATCAAAATAAAAAACAAACAAATAAAACCTTAAAATAAAATAAAAGCAAATTCAACAGTCAAAATTAGGCGACCCCCCCCCCCTTCCCCCCACCGGTCACATGACATTGAGTCACTGAACTGTGCACTGAGGGTCGTAACAGATGGATAAATGGGCGGAGCTTTCATAAATCACGTGACCCTGAAGCATTTTATCTGCTGCACTGGCCCTTTAAGACTGACCTCAGTCTGCGCCATATTGCGCCGGCGATCTCGCCGCGTCCGATTGATATAAAAACTGGTGATTAAAAAATCTTTACTAAAAATTCCCTTTAATTTGTCGTATAAAAGGCGTTTCCTGCTGGTAAAAATGTCGCAGAATTATCGTAGAATTAATATCACTCTTGTACGGCGACTTTCCGGTAACGGGGTAAGAACGCTGCCTTCATTTGTCTCCACGACCAAAGAGCGCAAGGGGCGGGGCCATGGCTGTCTGCACGGAGGACGTCGCCTAAGCTCCGCCTAATTGCCATTTACATCTAGCAATGATAGAATAAATGCTGAGATACATCACAACTCCAGTCCCATCCAGAGCTGCAAGCACAATTCTGCTCTAACATCATGTCTCTTCCTCTGGTCACATCCAGAGCTGCAGCCACAATTCTGCTGAATTCCATGATGTGTGGACAGCTCTGGCCAGGACTGGAGTATACCTTATACCTGTAGCTGCTCTCAGTGTGACTGGAGTGCTGTACAGAATAGTGACTGTAGCTCTGCATGTGACAATATTGTGAATGCAGCTTTGGGTGTGATTAGAGTATAAGACATGATGGTGCCCTTTGGCTTGGCTCCGCCCTGTGCCACGCCCACTTGCCCACCAATTCACTGCAGATTGTTTGAATTTTAGCCAATTTTTTTTCTATCTGCTAAGAGGAAGCCCCGCCCCCGCTGGTTACCATGTGCCCTCCCAGGAGGAGCCGAATATCCCCCCCTGCCGACATTGCATCCAAACCCTGGAGGGTGACAACTAGCATGGCTGCCAACACAGCACAGACAGGGGCTCACCCAGATTTCCCAAGATCCTGATCAGCAAATCTGCCATCTTACTGAATAATGGGGAGGGGCTTATGAGAAAGACAACAACCCTCATTCTCTGCTATGTGCAGGTGAGCGGCGCCACGCTGCGCAGACATTACGTGTTTGTTCACAGTGACCGTTACATATACATATATATATATAATATATGTGTGTGAGTGTGTGAGGCTCCGCCCCTGCGGAGCGCCCCCATCAGGCAGATACAGGATAGAGCTATTAAATATATCATAGACTTCAGAAATGTGCGGCTGTACCCCCCCCCTGAAGTCTCTGGGGGCGGGAGGGGGGTCACAGCGGTGGGCTTGCGTCCTTGAGCGTCGGAGGTCACGGGGACCTGGCGGTATATACTGGGTGGAGGCACAGCGTCGTCGTCTACAGTGTTGTGTATAAGCTTTGTGCTGGCTGGAGGTGGCAGCGCGCACAGTCCTCACGCCTCGCCCTCCGAGTCCTCCGCCTTCTGGGCGGCTTTCTCCTCCTCCTCCTCCCTGATGGCGGCGATTTGTTCGGAGGCGGGGTGTAGGGTGGGAGCCTCCTTCTCCTCCTCGATGACCTTCTTCCACATCTGGTGGTTCTCCAGGAGGTGCTGAGTCATCTGGCAGAAGATTTTTCTTTTACATTTCTTCTTTTCTGCGAAAGAAAAAAAAAACGGGAAAAATTCAGAACGAAAAAAACCCTGAAAAACAAAAAATAAAACCAGAAATGAGTGAAAAACACCACAAATAAGCCGAGGAGGAAAGATACATCCTGCAGACTATTACACCACTGACCTCTCTGCAGAGCATCGCTCCTCTATTACCTGATACATAGTGATCTATCCTGCAGACTATTACACCACTGACCTCTCTGCAGAGCATCGCTCCTCTACCTCCTGATACATAGTGATCTATCCTGCAGACTATTACACCACTGACCTCTCTGCAGAGCATCGCTCCTCTACCTCCTGATACATAGTGATCTATCCTGCAGATTATTACACCACTGACCTCTCTGCAGAACATCGCTCCTCTACCTCCTGATACATAGTGATCTATCCTGCAGACTATTACACCACTGACCTCTCTGCAGAGCATCGCTCCTCTACCTCCTGATACATAGTGATATATCCTGCAGACTATTACACCACTGACCTCTCTGCAGAGCATCGCTCCTCTATTACCTGATACATAGTGATCTATCCTGCAGACTATTACACCACTGACCTCTCTGCAGAGCATCGCTCCTCTACCTCCTGATACATAGTGATATATCCTGCAGACTATTACACCACTGACCTCTCTGCAGAACATCGCTCCTCTATTACCTGATACATAGTGATCTATCCTGCAGACTATTACACCACTGACCTCTCTGCAGAACATCACTCCTCTACCTCCTGATACATAGTGATCTATCCTGCAGATTATTACACCACTGACCTCTCTGCAGAGCATTGCTCCTCTACCTCCTGATACATAGTGATATATCCTGCAGATTATTACACCACTGACCTCTCTGCAGAGCATCGCTCCTCTATTACCTGATACATAGTGATACATGCTGCAGATTATTACACCACTGACCTCTCTGCAGAGCATCGCTCCTCTACCTCCTGATACATAGTGATATATCCTGCAGATTATTACATCACTGACCTCTCTGCAGAACATCGCTCCTCTACCTCCTGATACATAGTGATCTATCCTGCAGATTATTACACCACTGACCTCTCTGCAGAACATCGCTCCTCTACCTCCTGATACATAGTGATATATCCTGCAGATTATTACACCACTGACCTCTCTGCAGAACATCGCTCCTCTACCTCCTGATACATAGTGATATATACTGCAGATTATTACACCACTGACCTCTCTGCAGAGCATCGCTCCTCTACCTCCTGATACATAGTGATATATCCTGCAGATTATTACACCACTGACCTCTCTGCAGAACATCGCTCCTCTACCTCCTGATACATAGTGATCTATCCTGCAGATTATTACACCAATGACCTCTCTGCAGAGCATCACTCCTCTACCTCCTGATACATAGTGATCTATCCTGCAGACTATTACACCACTGACCTCTCTGCAGAGCATCGCTCCTCTACCTCCTGATACATAGTGATCTATCCTGCAGATTATTACACCACTGACCTCTCTGCAGAGCATCGCTCCTCTACCTCCTGATACATAGTGATATATACTGCAGATTATTACACCACTGACCTCTCTGCAGAGCATCGCTCCTCTACCTCCTGATACATAGTGATATATCCTGCAGACTATTACACCACTGACCTCTCTGCAGAACATCGCTCCTCTATTACCTGATACATAGTGATACATGCTGCAGATTATTACACCACTGACCTCTCTGCAGAGCATCGCTCCTCTATTACCTGATACATAGTGATACATCCTGCAGACTATTACACCACTGACCTCTCTGCAGAACATCGCTCCTCTATTACCTGATACATAGTGATCTATCCTGCAGACTATTACACCACTGACCTCTCTGCAGAACATCGCTCCTCTATTACCTGATACATAGTGATCTATCCTGCAGATTATTACACCACTCACCTCTCCTGCTGCAGAACATCGCTCCTCTACCTCCTGATACATAGTGATATACCCTGCAGATTATTACACCACTGACCTCTCTGCAGAGCATCGCTCCTCTACCTCCTGATACATAGTGATCTATCCTGCAGATTATTACACCACTGACCTCTCTGCAGAGCATCGCTCCTCTACCTCCTGATACATAGTGATATATACTGCAGATTATTACACCACTGACCTCTCTGCAGAGCATCGCTCCTCTACCTCCTGATACATAGTGATATATCCTGCAGATTATTACACCACTGTCCTCTCTGCAGAACATCGCTCCTCTACCTCCTGATACATAGTGATCTATCCTGCAGATTATTACACCACTCACCTCTCTGCAGAACATCGCTCCTCTACCTCCTGATACATAGTGATCTATCCTGCAGACTATTACACCACTGACCTCTCTGCAGAGCATCGCTCCTCTACCTCCTGATACATAGTGATCTATCCTGCAGATTATTACACCACTGACCTCTCTGCAGAGCATCACTCCTCTACCTCCTGATACATAGTGATCTATCCTGCAGACTATTACACCACTGACCTCTCTGCAGAGCATCGCTCCTCTACCTCCTGATACATAGTGATCTATCCTGCAGATTATTACACCACTGACCTCTCTGCAGAGCATCGCTCCTCTACCTCCTGATACATAGTGATATATACTGCAGATTATTACACCACTGACCTCTCTGCAGAACATCGCTCCTCTACCTCCTGATACATAGTGATATATCCTGCAGACTATTACACCACTGACCTCTCTGCAGAACATCGCTCCTCTATTACCTGATACATAGTGATACATGCTGCAGATTATTACACCACTGACCTCTCTGCAGAGCATCGCTCCTCTATTACCTGATACATAGTGATACATCCTGCAGACTATTACACCACTGACCTCTCTGCAGAACATCGCTCCTCTATTACCTGATACATAGTGATCTATCCTGCAGACTATTACACCACTGACCTCTCTGCAGAACATCGCTCCTCTATTACCTGATACATAGTGATATATCCTGCAGATTATTACACCACTCACCTCTCCTGCTGCAGAACATCGCTCCTCTACCTCCTGATACATAGTGGTATACCCTGCAGATTATTACACCACTGACCTCTCTGCAGAACATCGCTCCTCTACCTCCTGATACATAGTGATACATCCTGCAGATTATTACACCACTGACCTTTCTGCAGAGCATCGCTCCTCTACCTCCTGATACATAGTGATCTATCCTGCAGATTATTACACCACTGACCTCTCTG
>CAMRHE010000950.1:155000-315542 GCA_947044405.1 Leptodactylus fallax
GAGTGAAAGATGGAGGGAAGGCAGGGGATAGAAGGAGGGCAGAGGTGGGAAAGAGAGCAGAAGATGGAAAGAGAGCAGAGGATGAAGGAGAGTGGAAGACAGAAGGAGGGCGAATGACAGATGGAGGGGAGGTGGGAAAGAGAGTGAAAGATGGAGGGAGGGAGGGTGGTGGACAGAAGGAAGGCTGAGGTGTTAAAGAGTGTAGAAGATGGAAGGGGGGACGGAGGATGGAGAAGAGCGGAAGACAGAAGGAGGACGGAAGACAGGAGGGTACAGGAGGGAAAGAGAGTGGAAGATAGAGGGAGGATGGAAGGAGGGCAGAGGGCAAGGACAGAAAGAGGAAGAGGTGGGAAAGAGAGCAGAAGACAGAAGCAGGGCAAAGGACAGAAGGAAAGAGGAGGACAAAAGGAGGGCAGAGGAGGGAAAGAAAGAGCAAGATAGAGGGAAGGTGGAGGAGAGAAAGAGAGTGGAAGATGGCGGTAGGGCGAAGGAGAGAAGGAGGGCTGCGGTGGGGAAAGAGCAAAAGACGGAGAGAGGGCACTGGAGGGAAGTAGGTTGGATGATAGAAGGGGGCAGAGGACAGAAAGAGGGTGGAGGAGGAAAGGAGGGCAGAAAATGGAAGGAGGAGGGAAAGAGAATGGAAGACGAAGTGACGGTGGAGGAGGTAAGACAAAGGGGAGTACAGTAAGTCTGGGGATGTGCCTGCACCAGATCTCAGACTACCTACCTTTGCATTGAACTCTGCCAGGAAATCAAAGTGCTTCTTGAGGTCAGTGGCCAGAATCGCCTCGATCACCAGGAAGCGAAACCTCTTAAACTCCATGTGGTCTAAATTGACTAAAAAGTTATATTCAGGTCTAGAGAGGAAGAGGTTCCAGGCGGCGGCAGCGTGGTGATTCTCCAGGACTGAGCGGTCATTGTACAGCACTGCCTAGAAGACAAGGCCGCATGTAAAATAAAGGTAGCCCCTCCCACGTGGTGGATATGATATAATGTAGCCCCTCCCATATGGTGGTGATATTATAATTTATCCCCTCTCACATGGAGGTGATATAATGACGTAGCCCCTCCCATATGATATTATAATGTAGACCCTCTCATATGGTGATGATGATGATATAATATAGCCCTGCCCATATGGTGCTGATATAACGTAGCCCCTCCCACATGAGATTATAATATAGCGCCTCCTATATAGTGTTATATAATGAATGCTCTCTGGTCTGGTGCGCTTACCTGGGGGGCATTAGTAGCGACTAGGAAGGCGTTGGTTCTCCCTGGGTGGTCGTAGTCATGCATGGCTGCCGCCACATACAGCGCCATCAACTCTAAGGAGGGAATGTTCCCCGACAGACAGCCGTACGTGTCTTCAGAGGGATTGTACGTCTTGGAGAAGACATAGCCCATGTGACCATGTGTGATGCCACTGTCAGAATCTACAGGAAAGACACTTCAATGTAAACGACAACTACTAAGAGCCTGGTTGTCAGACTCCACCCATAATAACAGCAGAGAGATGACAACTTCTGGCTGAAATTATACAGCGGATACCATGTATAATCTACACCTATAGAGCCTGGCCACTAGGGGGCAGCACTGGAGTCCAGGGGTGATAACATTCAGTATAATCTATACCACTAGGGGGCAGTACCACAGTCCGGGGGTGATAACATTCAGTATAATCTACACCACTAGGGGGCAGTACCAGAGTCCGGGGGTGATAACTTACAGTATAATATACACCACTAGGGGGCAGTACCAGAGTCCGGGGGTGATAACATTCAGTATAATCTACACCACTAGGGGGCAGTACCAGAGTCCGGGGGTGATAACATACAGTATAATCTACACCACTAGGGGGCAGTACCAGAGTCCGGGGGTGATAACATACAGTATAATCTACACCACTAGGGGGCAGTACCAGAGTCCGGGGGTGATAACATACAGTATAATCTAAACCACTAGGGGGCAGTATCAGAGTCCGGGGGTGATAACATACAGTATAATATACACCACTAGGGGGCAGTACCAGAGTCCAGGGGTGATAATTTACAGTATAATATACACCACTAGGGGGCAGTACCAGAGTCCGGGGGTGATAACATTCAGTATAATATACACCACTAGGGGGCAGTACCAGAGTCCAGGGGTGATAACATACAGTATAATATACACCACTAGGGGGCAGTACCAGAGTCCGGGGGTGATAACATACAGTATAATATACACCACTAGGGGGCAGTACCAGAGTCCAGGGGTGATAATTTACAGTATAATATACACCACTAGGGGGCAGTACCTGAGTCCGGGGGTGATAACATACAGTATAATCTACACCACTAGGGGGCAGTACCAGAGTCCAGGGGTGATAACATTCAGTATAATCTACACCACTAGGGGGCAGTACCAGAGTCCGGTGGTGATAACATACAGTATAATCTACACCACTAGGGGGCAGTACCAGAGTCCGGGGGTGAAAACATTCAGTATAATCTACACCACTAGGGGGCAGTACCAGAGTCCGGGGGTGATAACATTCAGTATAATCTACACCACTAGGGGGCAGTACCAGAGTCCAGGGGTGATAACATTCAGTATAATCTACACCACTAGGGGGCAGTACCAGAGTCCAGGGGTGATAACATTCAGTATAATCTATACCACTAGGGGGCAGTACCAGAGTCCGGGGGTGATAACATACAGTATAATATACACCACTAGGGGGCAGTACCAGAGTCCGGGGGGTGATAACATACAGTATAATCTACACCACTAGGGGGCAGTACCAGAGTCCGGGGGTGATAACATACAGTATAATCTACACCACTAGGGGGCAGTACCAGAGTCCGGGGGTGATAACATATAGTATAATCTACACCACTAGGGGGCAGTACCAGAGTCCAGGGGTGATAACATTCAGTATAATCTATACCACTAGGGGGCAGTACCAGAGTCCGGGGGTGAAAACATTCAGTATAATATACACCACTAGGGGGCAGTACCAGAGTCCAGGGGTGATAACATTCAGTATAATCTATACCACTAGGGGGCAGTACCAGAGTCCAGGGGTGATAACATACAGTATAATCTACACCACTAGGGGGCAGTACCAGAGTCCGGGGGTGATAACATACAGTATAATCTACACCACTAGGGGGCAGTACCAGAGTCCGGGGGTGATAACATACAGTATAATCTACACCACTAGGGGGCAGTACCAGAGTCCAGGGGTGATAACATACAATATAATCTACACCACTAGGGGGCAGTACCAGAGTCCGGGGGTGATAACATACAGTATAATCTACACCACTAGGGGGCAGTACCAGAGTCCGGGGGTGATAACATACAATATAATCTACACCACTAGGGGGCAGTACCAGAGTCGCTGGCGGAGCTGTGGTCGTTCACCACGGTTGTGAGTCCTGGGATCGCCTGCGTGCTCAGATACCAGACGGCGTGCAAGACATCGGTAGCGTGAATGCGATTGTGGTCTGAGGAATACAAGGAGGAGAGTCTGCCACCTGTTGGTCACAGCCTGTACCTGCACCCACACTACAATCACTCCCATCATCTGTGCACTCACAGGGGATGTCTCTGTAGCCGTTCTCCAGGGCGTGGAAGTAGTTCATGAATTCCTTCAGGGGGATCTTAAAGGTCTCCAGGAGGTTCATGTCATCGAACAGCCGGTAGGACATCTGGAGGAGAGGAAGAGTGAAGAAATCAGGCGATACCTTTTAGAGGCTAACTGAGTATATTTATAAGTAAGCTTTCAGGAGTACTCGCTCCCTTCATCAGACATGGTGTGATACAAGAACTGAAAATTCACAGATTTTTATACACATGGTCTTCAAAGCATTTTAGAGTCCTTAAAAAAAATTGCAATCTAAGTAGAGAAGTTATTTACAACAGGTCAAAAAACAATCTGGAAAGTTGTGGTGCGTGATGGAGGGATCAGTAATTCTTGCTGTTATCTGTTTGCTATCAGGAGGTGATTTGTGACCCTCACAGGTCATACATAGTGTGATATGAAGCTGGCATGAATATTAAGTCCAAATTGCAGAGTTTGATATTTTTGCATAAATTTGTACTCCCATTCTTTCCTTTCCTCCTGCGTCTTAAACTGTCCCATGAAAACCACAACCCGCAAATCTTCAATAGAGTGGTTTTCTCCGGAGAAATGTGCGGCCACTGGGAGATCGGTTCTGCTGTTATTAATGGTGGATCTGTGTGAGTTCATTCGTTGACTGAGTCTCTACCCTGTTTCCCCCACATAGAGGCCTGTGGTGGGACATTGCACACACATTATGAGGTACACCACATTGGAAGACCTGCAGGAAAATGTCCCCCTAATTCTGTGCACCTGTTGTGACTGTGGGATAGGTACACTGTCAGCGGTGTGGATGTGCCGGCAGGTCATGCACCTTTTATGTAGGCAAGGTGAGGCGCCATTTTCAGTTGGGGCCTTCAGGGCACTCCGGACGATAATGCGCCTCAGGTTTGGTGGTTGTCGAAAGGAGAGGAGAGGGGGGACTGGAAATATGTCCTTGAGTCTGTTGTCCCTATGTAGTACAGGTTGGAGCTCCTTGGCAATCCTTCGTAGGATCTCCAGCTGTGGGTTGTAGGTGACGACTAGGGGCACTCGGGCATCTTTCTGGGTCTCTCTATATGTGAGCAGACTGTCTCTGGTAATGGCTGCTGCTTTGTTTAATTGGTTGTCTGTTACTTTTGGTTTGTATCCCAATCTGAGAAATTTCGTCCTCAGATCCAGGAGGTGCTTGTCCAGGTCTGATTGTTGGAGCAAATACGATTGTATGGTATAGCCTGGCTGTAGATTATAGATTGTCTTGTGTGCTTGGGGTGGAAGCTGTCGTTTCTCAGGTAGGCCGTTCTGTCTGTGGGTTTGTGGTATATTGATGTGAGTAGCCGGTGGTCTTTAATGTATATTGTGGTATCCAGAAAGTGAATTTCACTCCCTGAATAGCTAAGTTTAAGGTTGATGGTCGGGTGAAAGTCATTGAAGTCATTATGGAATTGAAGTAGGGCCTCCTCACCTGCAGTCCAGATGACAAGGATATCATCGATATAACGAAGGTAAATCATAGGTTTGGTGGCGCATGTTGATAAATATGTTCCTTCCAGTTCTGCCATAAAGAGATTTGCATATTGGGGTGCACATCTGGTCCCCATTGAAGTTCCCATTCGCTGTAGCTATAGATCCTCTCCAAAGGTAAAATGGTTGTGGCTAAGGATGAATTGTATGAGCTGCGTTACTGGTTCTGTTGGGAGGTTTTGTTTTGCCAGGTGTACCTGACATGCTGCAACGCCATCCTTGTGGGGAATGTTAGTATACAGGGATTCCACATCCATGGTGGCCAAAATGGTACCCTCAGGTAGAGGGCCCAGGGCATTCAGTTTGTTAAGAAGGTCAGTGGTGTCCTAGATATAGCTTGGAGTATCCCTGACAAGGGGTTTTAGGAGATTTTCCACCCAACCTGAGATGTTTTCTGTCAGTGTCCCAATGCCAGAAATGATAGGCCTCCCAGGGTTGCCATCTTTGTGTATCTTTGGGAGCATATAGAAGCAGCCCGGCCTGGGATCTTGTGGGATAAGCCCTTTTACCTGATTCTGGATCTGGATTGGAAACTTTAGAAATGTGCGGCCACTGGGAGATCGGTTCTGCTGTTATTAATATTGGATCTGTGTGAGTTCATGCGCTGACTAAGTCTCTGCCCTGTTTCTCCCAGGAGGAGCGGGGTGAGCGGCCCTACTCCAGTCACACACGGAGCAGCAGCAACAAAGCATCCATAAACCCCCTCCCTGGTTTACCTGGCTGAGGATCCTTCCGCACTTCTGTCCTGTATTCTCCACCAGGTCGAATATCGGAAAGTTCCAATTGTTGATGTCCCCCATGAGGAGCTCGAGGTTCTCCATGACCAGGGGCTCCGGGGCCAGAAGGGGGTTGTCCTGAGGAGGAGAGGGGTAGTAGTCAGTAGCAGTGATTATATCTACTGCCAGGAATCACAACCTGAGGCTCAAACATCTCCCATGACAAAACACTCCAGTCTGTGGTAGTCTGAGAGCCGGCCCCTCTGTACTTTACACTGCAGCTCTGCTCTATCAGTGCACTGTCTACAGGAGCCTGTGGTAGTCTGAGAGCCGTCCCCTGTCTCTCCCGGCCCCTCTGTACTTTACACTGCAGCTCTGCTCTATCAGTGCACTGTCTACAGGAGCCTGTGGTAGTCTGAGAGCCGTCCCCTGTCTCACCCGGCCCCTCTGTACTTTACACTGCAGCTCTGCTCTATCAGTGCACTGTCTACAGGAGCCTGTGGTAGTCTGAGAGCCGCCCCTGTCTCTCCCGGCCCCTCTGTACTTTACACTGCAGCTCTGCTCTATCAGTGCACTATCTACAGGAGCCTGTGGTAGTCTGAGAGCCGCCCCCTGTCTCTCCCGGCCCCTCTGTACTTTACACTGCAGCTCTGCTCTATCAGTGCACTGTCTACAGGAGCCTGTGGTAGTCTGAGAGCCGTCCCCTGTCTCTCCCGGCCCCTCTGTACTTTACACTGCAGCTCTGCTCTATCAGTGCACTGTCTACAGGAGCCTGTGGTAGTCTGAGAGCCGTCCCCTCTGTACTTTACACTGCAGCTCTGCTCTATCAGTGCACTGTCTACAGGAGCCTGTGGTAGTCTGAGAGCCGTCCCCTGTCTCTCCCGGCCCCTCTGTACTTTACACTGCAGCTCTGCTCTATCAGTGCACTGTCTACAGGAGCCTGTGGTAGTCTGAGAGCCGTCCCCTGTCTCTCCCGGCCCCTCTGTACTTTACACTGCAGCTCTGCTCTATCAGTGCACTGTCTACAGGATCCTGTGGTAGTCTGAGAGCCGCCCCCTCTGTACTTTACACTGCAGCTCTGCTCTATCAGTGCACTGTCTACAGGAGCCTGTGGTAGTCTGAGAGCCGTCCCCTCTGTACTTTACACTGCAGCTCTGCTCTATCAGTGCACTGTCTACAGGAGCCTGTGGTAGTCTGAGAGCCGCCCCCTGTCTCACCCGGCCCCTCTGTACTTTACACTGCAGCTCTGCTCTATCAGTGCACTGTCTACAGGAGCCTGTGGTAGTCTGAGAGCCGCCCCCTCTGTACTTTACACTGCAGCTCTGCTCTATCAGTGCACTGTCTACAGGAGCCTGTGGTAGTCTGAGAGCCGTCCCCTCTGTACTTTACACTGCAGCTCTGCTCTATCAGTGCACTGTCTACAGGAGCCTGTGGTAGTCTGAGAGCCGCCCCCTCTGTGCTTTACACTGCAGCTCTGCTCTATCAGTGCACTGTCTACAGGAGCCTGTGGTAGTCTGAGAGCTGCCCCCTGTCTCTCCCGGCCCCTCTGTACTTTACACTGCAGCTCTGCTCTATCAGTGCACTGTCTACAGGAGCCTGTGGTAGTCTGAGAGCCGCCCCCTCTGTGCTTTACACTGCAGCTCTGCTCTATCAGTGCACTGTCTACAGGAGCCTGTGGTAGTCTGAGAGCCGTCCCCTCTGTGCTTTACACTGCAGCTCTGCCTGTCATGGAGAGGGCTATGTCTCCGGGGACCACTGACCTCGGCCAGGATGGTGTGGAGGTCGATGCTGTCGGATCGGTACGTCCTGCACACAAGTGTCTTCCTGGACACTGTTCGCTCCGCCTCGGGATCGTCGTCGTTCTGCAGGATGTCGCTGCTGTCACTGTTGTTGGTCTCATGCGTGCTGTCGTAGTCAGACGTGGTGTGCGCCGCTTCATCTGTAATCGGAGGTTATACCCACCAATAATCACCAGATACCGGGGATACCAGAGGGCGGCACCAATAACCCGCCACCTACCTGCTCTGCCCCCGGGGTGCGGCGCCTCCTCCTGGCCATCCGGCGTCCGATCCGCTGGAGTCCCCTGGCCGTACGCCCGCCCGCAGCTGGAACATACAATATACCATCACAGACATGCCTGTACTGACCCTGAGCTCTGGACTGCAGCTCTGGAGGTGACTAGAGTACAAGACCCGATGTAAGAGCAGTAGTGTTACTGCAGCCTCAGGGGTCATAATGGGGACATAAAGTGAATACTGCGCTGGATGTGACCAGAGTCAGACAGGATGTTACTGCAGCTTTAGAGGTTACTAGAGCATAGTAGAATAGTGTGTGCTGCTCTGGATGTAACTAGAGCACACAGCCTGGCTCAGTACCCCACCGCCCGCACACTCACCTGTTACACACCAGCGGAGCTTCATGCAGCGGTTCGGGGATTTCGGGGGCGCTCTTGGAACACGTCAGGGCCTTGTGCAGGTTCACGCCCACCCGACCACCATCAGCCGTGTCCGTGAACTGCTGGGGGAAGGATTTCAATGTCGGACTGGGGGCGGGGGGTCCCATGAAGGGGAGACTGAGACGGGGAGGTGAGCGGAGAAATGCTGGGGGGAAGACCTGAGGAACAGCAGAGACAACACAGTGTAACGACACATCAGCATAACTGTGACTGCAGCTCTGGATGTGACTGGAGTATAAGAGCTGAGGAACTGCAGAGACAACACAGTGTAACGACACATCAGCATAACTGTGACTGCAGCTCTGGATGTGACTGGAGTATAATATTTAGCGTCTTACCTTGTCTTCTCTTAGAGTTCAGGTGATTGACATTGGACACAACAAATGATGTGGAGAAGGAGCGGCTTTTACTGATCCCCCCCAGGAGGGCGCTATTCCATGTATCAGGGGTAACACTGCAGGAAATCAGGGGAGAAAGACAATCATCACCCCACAGGAAACAATGTAACAAATCCTCAGCTGTGACAAGCATCCGCTCAGGACCGAGCACAGCACTGCTCAGACTGGATACATTGTAACACACCCTCAGCTGTGAGAAGTATCTGCTAAGGACCTGGCTCAACACAGTGCAGACTGGATACATTGTAACACAACCTCAGCTGTGACAAGTATCCACTCAGGACCGAGTGCAGCACTGCTCAGACTGGATACATTGTAACACACTCTCAGCTGTGTAGGGCAGGGAGACGTACCTTGCAGGAGGGGTGTCGGTGGGCTTAATGCTGCCACTGCGATCTCTACGGACCGGCGCCGGCTCTAGGGTGGGCAGTCCCGTGGCGGAGGTCGTGGTCGTCCATGTGGAGGAGACTCTGCGCAGCAATCCTGATGGAAGACTTCTCCGTAATCGCTGCAAACAACAAAATACCAGTGACTCCAGTCACAGCCAAAGCTGCGAGCCCACTGTCTGAATAGAGAGGTAATGAGGTCGCTTATACAGCAGCTTAAAGAAGTGACTAGAGGATAAGATGCAGCTTCAGAGCAGGAGGGTTTGGGCCTTACCTTTGGGATCGTCATCTTGTCCCCTTTCTCGGACCCCTCCTCAGAGTCAGAGCAGGCGAAGTTCTCGCTGAAGTTCACTCTGGGCCGGTGGATTGGCTGGAAGTTCAGCTGCGCGCTCAGGAGATTACTGACCGCCCGGAGGGACGTGCAGACGTGGGGGGGCAGCGAGGGGTCAGCGAGGAGGTCAGTGATGAGACCGTGAGCCTCCCCCATAACAGCGATGTCTACAGTGATGGTGGTACCTGAGGACTGGAGGGGAGGAGCAAATGTTATATAACAGTACAAGGGCCGAGCAACACAGACCACCCAACAGAATAACAAAGGGAGCTCACTACATACAGATTATACAGTCACCACTAGAGGGAGCTCACTACATACAGATTATACAGTCACCACTAGAGGGAGCTCACTACATACAGATTATACAGTCACCACTAGAGGGAGCTCACTACATACAGATTATACAGTCACCACTAGGGGGAGCTCACTACATACAGATTATACAGTCAGCACTAGAGGAAGCTCACTACATACAGATTATACAGTCACCACTAGAGGGAGCTCACTACATACAGATTATACAGTCACCACTAGAGGGAGCTCACTACATACATATTATACAGTCACCACTAGGAGGAGCTCACTACATACAGATTATACAGTCACCACTAGAGGGAGCTCACTACATACAGATTATACAGTCACCACTAGGGGGAGCTCACTACATACAGATTATACAGTCACCACTAGAGGGAGCTCACTACATACAGATTATACAGTCACCACTAGGAGGAGCTAACTACATACAAATTATACAGACACCACTAGAGGGAGCTCACTACATACAGATTATACAGTCACCACTAGAGGGAGCTCACTACATACAGATTATACAGTCACCACTAGAGGGAGCTCACTACATACAGATTATACAGTCACTACTAGAGGGAGCTCACTACATACAGATTATACAGTCACCACTAGGAGGAGCTCACTACATACAGATTATACAGTCATCACTAGAGGGCACTCACTACATATAGATTATACAGTCACCACTAGGGGGAGCTCACTACATACAGATTATACAGTCACCACTAGAGGGAGCTCACTACATACAGATTATACAGTCACCACTAGGAGGAGCTCACTACATACAGATTATACAGTCACCACTAGAGGGAGCTCACTACATACAGATTATACAGTCACCACTAGAGGGAGCCCACTACATACAGATTATATAGTCACCACTAGGGGGAGCTCACTACATACAGATTATACAGTCACCACTAGAGGGAGCTCACTACATACAGATTATACAGTCACCACTAGAGGGAGCTCACTACATACAGATTATACAGTCACCACTAGAGGGAGCTCACTACATACAGATTATACAGTCACCACTAGAGGGAGCTCACTACATACAGATTATACAGTCACCACTAGAGGGAGCTCACTACATACAGATTATACAGTCACCACTAGGAGGAGCTCACTACATACAGATTATACAGTCACCACTAGGGGGAGCGCACAACATACAGATTATACAGTCACCACTAGGAGGAGCTCACTTCATACAGATTATACAGTCACCACTAGGGGGAGCTCACTACATACAGATTATACAGTCACCACTAGGAGGAGCTCACTACATACAGATTATACAGTCACCACTAGGAGGAGCTCACTACATACAGATTATACAGTCACCACTAGAGGGAGCTCACTACATACAGATTATACAGTCACCACTAGGAGGAGCTAACTACATACAAATTATACAGTCACCACTAGAGGGAGCTCACTACATACAGAATATACAGTCACCACTAGAGGGCACTCACTATATACAGATTATGCAGTCACCACTAGAGGGAGATCACTACATACAGATTATACAGTCACCACTAGGGGGAGCTCACTACATACAGATTATACAGTTACCACAAGGAGGAGCTCACTACATACAGATTATACAGTCACCACTAGGGGGAGCTCACTACATACAGATTATACAGTCACCACTAGGAGGAGCTCACTACATACAGATTATACAGTCACCACTAGAGGGAGCTCACTACATACAGATTATACAGTCACCACTAGGGGGAGCACACTACATACAGAATATACAGTCACCACTAGAGGGCACTCACTACATACAGATTATGCAGTCACCACTAGAGGAAGATCATTACATACAGATTATACAGTCACCACTAGGGGGAGCTCACCACATACAGATTATACAGTCACCACTAGAGGGAGCTCACTACATACAGATTATACAGTCACCACTAGTGGGAGCTGACTACATACAGATTATACAGTCACCACTAGGGGGAGCTCACCACATACAGATTATACAGTCACCACTAGAGGGAGCTCACTACATACAGATTATACAGTCACCACTAGAGGGAGCTCACTACATACAGATTATACAGTCACCACTAGGAGGAGCTCACTACATACAGATTATACAGTCACCACTAGGGGGAGCGCACTACATACAGATTATACAGTCACCACTAGGAGGAGCTCACTACATACAGATTATACAGTCACCACCAGGGGGAGCTCACTACATACAGATTATCCAGTCACCACTAGGAGGAGCTCACTACATACAGATTATACAGTCACCACTAGGAGGAACTAACTACATACAAATTATACAGTCACCACTAGAGGGAGCTCACTACATACAGATTATACAGTCACCACTAGGAGGGGCTCACTACATACAGATTATACAGTCACCACTAGAGGGAGCTCACTACATACAGATTATACAGTCACCACTAGGAGGAGCTCACTACATACAGATTATACAGTCACCACTAGGAGGAGCTCACTACATACAGATTATACAGTCACCACTAGAGGGAGCTCACTACATACAGATTATACAGTCACCACAAGGAGGAGCTCACTACATACAGATTATACAATCACCACTAGAGAGAGCTCACTACATACAGATTATACAGTCACCACTAGGAGGAGCTCACTACATACAGATTATGCAGTCACCACTAGAGGAAGATCACTATATACAGATTATACAGTCACCACTAGGAGGAGCTCACTACATACACACTATACAGTCACCACTAGGGGGGAGCTCACTACATACAGATTATACAGTCACCACTAGGAGGAGCTCACCACATACAGATTATAGAGTCACCACTAGAGGGAGCTCACTACATACAGATTATACAGTCACCACTAGTGGGAGCTGACTACATACAGATTATACAGTCACCACTAGGAGGAGCTCACTACATACAGATTATACAGTCACCACTAGGAGGAACTCACTACATACATATTATACAGTCACCACTAGGAGGAGCTCACTACATACAGATTATACAATCACCACTAGAGGGAGCTCACTACATACAGATTATACAGTCACTGCTGAACTCCCTTACTGGCAGTAGAAGTTAGATGTTAGGAGATAGAGTTAAGTGTTACGATGTATATACCATAGGTGTAGCAGATATGTAGTGATTTATCCAGCAGATTATTGCTCCTTCACTTGTTTTAGGACTGGTCAGTGACTAATGTATGGCGTCAGGTGTCCTATATGACTGTGCTGTTAGTGTGTCAGCTGTGACTAGGCCTGAATATATTAGTATCTCCTTTGCAGTTACTTTACCCTTTGATACCTGTGAAGCCGACCCTGCAGGGGCGGAGTCACGAGGCAGCGTGATCTCATTACAAGAGGTCTTGTGTGATCATTTCTTGCTGCATTTCCTTCTCCCTCCCTCTCTGCATTGTGGGGTCCTCTCTGTATTGTGGGGTCTTCTCTGTATTGTGGGGTCCTCGCTGTATTGTGGGGGTCCTCTCTGTATTGTGGGGTCCTCTCTGCATTGTGGGGTCCTCTCTGTATTGTGGGGGTTCTCTCTGTATTGTGGGGTCCTCGCTGTATTGTGGGGGTCCTCTCTGTATTGTGGGGTCCTCTCTGCATTGTGGGGTCCTCTCTGTATTGTGGGGGTCCTCTTTGCATTTTGGGGTCTTCTCTGTATTGTGGGGTCCTCTCTGCATTGTGGGGTCTTCTATGTATTGTGGGGGTCCTCTCTGTATTGGGGGGGTCATCCCTGTATTGTCGGGGTCCTCTCTGTATTGTGGGGGTCCTCTCTGTATTGTGGGGGTCCTCGCTGTATTGTGGGGGTCCTCTCTGTATTGTGGGGGTCCTCTCTGTAT
Organism: Leptodactylus fallax; assembly: GCA_947044405.1. Lineage (NCBI taxonomy): Eukaryota > Metazoa > Chordata > Amphibia > Anura > Leptodactylidae > Leptodactylus > Leptodactylus fallax. The sequence continues at coordinate 168,570 of CAMRHE010000950.1, forward strand.
TGTGGGGTCCTTGCTGTATTGTGGGTTTCTCTCTGTATTGTGGGGTCCTCTCTGTATTGTGGGGGTCCTCGCTATATTGTGGGGGTCCTCTCTGTATTGTGGGGTCCTCTCTGTATTGTGGGGTCCTCACTGTACTGTGGGGTCATCTCTGTATTGTGGGGTCCTCTCTGTATTGTTGGGTCTTCTCTGTATTGTGGGGTCCTCGCTGTATTGTGGGGTCCTCTCTGTATTGTGGGGTCCTCTCTGTATTGTGGGGTCTTCTCTGTATTGTCGGAGTCCTCTCTGTATTGTGGGGTCCTCTCTGTATTGTGGGGTCCTCGTTGTATTGTCGGGGTCCTCTCTGTATTGTGGGGTCTACTCTGTATTGTGGGTTCCTCTCTGTATTGTGGGGTTTTCTCTGTATTGTGGGGTCCTCTCTGTATTGTGGGGTCTTCTCTGTATTGTGGGGTCTTCTCTGTATTGTGGGGTCCTCTCTGTATTGTGGGGTCCTCTCTGCATTGTGGGGTCTTCGCTGTATTGTGGGGTCCTCTCTGTATTGTGGGGTCCTCTCTGTATTGTGGTGGTCCTCTCTGTATTGTGGGGTCTTCTCTGTATTGTGGGGTCCTCTCTGCATTGTGGGGTCTTCTCTGTATTTTGGGGTCCTCTCTGTATTGTGGGGTCTTCTCTGTATTGTCGGGGTCCTCTCTGTATTGTGGGGTCCTCTCTGTAATGTGGAGTTTTCTCTGTATTGTGGGGTCCTCTCTGTATTGTGGGGGTCCTCTCTGTATTGTGGGGTCTTCTCTGTATTGTGGGGTCCTCTCTGTATTGTGGGGTCCTCTCTGTATTGTGGTGGTCCTCTCTGTATTGTGGGGTCCTCTCTGTATTGTGGGGGTCCTCTCTGTATTGTGGGGTCTTCTCTGTATTGTGGGGTCCTCTCTGTATTGTGGGGTTCCTCTCTGCATTGTGGGGTCTTCGCTGTATTGTGGGGTCCTCTCTGTATTGTGGGGTCCTCTCTGTATTGTGGTGGTCCTCTCTGTATTGTGGGGTCTACTCTGTATTGTGGGGTCCTCTCTGTATTGTGGGGTTTTCTCTGTATTGTGGGGTCCTCTCTGTATTGTGGGGTCTTCTCTGTATTGTGGGGTCCTCTCTGTATTGTGGGGTCCTCTCTGCATTGTGGGGTCTTCGCTGTATTGTGGGGTCCTCTCTGTATTGTGGTGGTCCTCTCTGTATTGTGGGGTCTTCTCTGTATTGTGGGGTCCTCTCTGCATTGTGGGGTCTTCTCTGTATTTTGGGGTCCTCTCTGTATTGTGGGGTCTTCTCTGTATTGTCGGGGTCCTCTCTGTATTGTGGGGTCCTCTCTGTAATGTGGAGTTTTCTCTGTATTGTGGGGTCCTCTCTGTATTGTGGGGGTCCTCTCTGTATTGTGGGGTCTTCTCTGTATTGTGGGGTCCTCTCTGTATTGTGGGGTCCTCTCTGTATTGTGGTGGTCCTCTCTGTATTGTGGGGTCCTCTCTGTATTGTGGGGGTCCTCTCTGTATTGTGGGGTCTTCTCTGCATTGTGGGGTCCTCTCTGTATTGTGGGGGGTCCTCTCTGCATTGTGGGGTCTTCGCTGTATTGTGGGGTCCTCTCTGTATTGTGGGGTCCTCTCTGTATTGTGGTGGTCCTCTCTGTATTGTGGGGTCTTCTCTGTATTGTGGGGTCCTCTCTGCATTGTGGGGTCTTCTCTGTATTTTGGGGTCCTCTCTGTATTGTGGGGTCTTCTCTGTATTGTCGGGGTCCTCTCTGTATTGTGGGGTCCTCTCTGTATTGTGGGGTCCTCTCTGTATTTTGGGGTCTTCTCTGTATTGTGGGGTCCTCTCTGTATTTTGGGGTCCTCTCTGTATTGTGGGGTCCTCTCTGCATTGTGGGGTCTTTGCTGTATTGTGGGGTCCAATCTGTATTGTGGGGTCCTCTCTGTATTGTGGGGTCCTCGCTGTATTGTGGGTTTCTCTCTGTATTGTGGGGTCCTCTCTGTATTGGGGGGGTCCTCTCTGTATTGTGGGGTCCTCTCTTTATTGTGGAGTCATCTCTGTATTGTGGGGTCTTCGCTGCATTGTTGAGGTCCTCTCTGTATTGTGGGGTCCTCTCTGTATTGTGGGGTCCTCTCTGTATTGTGGCGTCTTCTCTGTATTGTCTGGGTCCTCTCTGTATTGTGGGGTTCTCTCTGTATTGTGGGGTCCTCTCTGTATTGTGGGGTCTTCTCTGTATTGTCGGGGTCCTCTCTGTACTGTGGGGTCCTCTCTGTATTGTGGGGTCCTCTCTGTATTGTGGCGTCTTCTCTGTATTGTCTGGGTCCTCTCTGTATTGTGGGGTCCTCTCTGTATTGTGGGGTCCTCTTTGTATTGTGGGGTCCTCTCTGTACTGTGGGGTCTTCTCTGTATTGTCGGGGTCCTCTCTGTATTGTGGGGCCCTCTCTGTATTGTGGGGGTCCTCTCTGTATTGTGGGGTCATCTCTGTATTGTGGGGTCTTCACTGTATTGTCTGGGTCCTCTCTGTATTGTGGGGTCCTCTCTGTATTGTGGGCGTCCTCTCTGTATTGTGGGGGTTCTCTCTGTATTGTGGGGTCCTCGCTGTATTGTGGGGTCCTCTCTGTATTGTGGGGTCCTTGCTGTATTGTGGGGGTCCTCTCTGTATTGTGGGGTCCTCGCTGTATTGTGGGTTTCTCGCTATATTGTGGGGTCCTTTCTGTATTGTGGGGTCCTCTCTGCATTGTGGGGTCCTCTCTGTATTGTGGGGGTCCTCTCTGTATTGTGGGGTCCTCGCTGTATTGTCGGGGTCCTCTCTGTATTGTGGGGGGTTCTCTCTGTATTGTCGGCGTCCTCTCTGTATTGTGGGGTTTTCTCTGTATTGTGGGGGTCCTCTCTGTATTGTGGGGTCCTCGCTGTATTGTGGGGTCCTCTCTGTATTGTGGGGTCCTCGCTGTATTGTGGGTTTCTCGCTGTATTGTGGGGTCCTCTCTGTATTGTGGGGTCCTCTCTGTATTGTGGGGTCCTCTCTGCATTGTGGGGTCTTTGCTGTATTGTGGGGTCCAATCTGTATTGTGGGGTCCTCTCTGTATTGTGGGGTCCTCGCTGTATTGTGGGTTTCTCTCTGTATTGTGGGGTCCTCTCTGTATTGGGGGGGTCCTCTCTGTATTGTGGGGTCCTCTCTTTATTGTGGAGTCATCTCTGTATTGTGGGGTCTTCGCTGCATTGTTGAGGTCCTCTCTGTATTGTGGGGTCCTCTCTGTATTGTGGGGTCCTCTCTGTATTGTGGCGTCTTCTCTGTATTGTCTGGGTCCTCTCTGTATTGTGGGGTTCTCTCTGTATTGTGGGGTCCTCTCTGTATTGTGGGGTCTTCTCTGTATTGTCGGGGTCCTCTCTGTACTGTGGGGTCCTCTCTGTATTGTGGGGTCCTCTCTGTATTGTGGCGTCTTCTCTGTATTGTCTGGGTCCTCTCTGTATTGTGGGGTCCTCTCTGTATTGTGGGGTCCTCTTTGTATTGTGGGGTCCTCTCTGTACTGTGGGGTCTTCTCTGTATTGTCGGGGTCCTCTCTGTATTGTGGGGCCCTCTCTGTATTGTGGGGGTCCTCTCTGTATTGTGGGGTCATCTCTGTATTGTGGGGTCTTCACTGTATTGTCGGGGTCCTCTCTGTATTGTGGGGTCCTCTCTGTATTGTGGGCGTCCTCTCTGTATTGTGGGGGTTCTCTCTGTATTGTGGGGTCCTTGCTGTATTGTGGGGTCCTCTCTGTATTGTGGGGTCCTTGCTGTATTGTGGGGGTCCTCTCTGTATTGTGGGGTCCTCGCTGTATTGTGGGTTTCTCGCTATATTGTGGGGTCCTTTCTGTATTGTGGGGTCCTCTCTGCATTGTGGGGTCCTCTCTGTATTGTGGGGGTCCTCTCTGTATTGTGGGGTCCTCGCTGTATTGTCGGGGTCCTCTCTGTATTGTGGGGGGTTCTCTCTGTATTGTCGGCGTCCTCTCTGTATTGTGGGGTTTTCTCTGTATTGTGGGGGTCCTCTCTGTATTGTGGGGTCCTCGCTGTATTGTGGGGTCCTCTCTGTATTGCGGTGTCCTCGCTGTATTGTGGGTTTCTCGCTGTATTGTGGGGTCCTTTCTGTATTGTCGGGTCCTCTCTGCATTGTGGGATCCTCGCTGTATTGTGGGGTCCTCGCTGTATTGTCGGGGTCCTCTCTGTATTGTGGGGGGTCCTCTCTTTATTGTCGGCGTCCTCTCTGTATTGTGGGATCCTCGCTGTATTGTGGGGTCCTCGCTGTATTGTGGGATCGTCTCTGTATTGTGGGGTCCTCTCTGTATTGTGGGGGTCCTCTCTGTATTTTGGGGGTCCTCGCTGTATTGTGGGGGTCCTCTCTGTATTGTGGGGGTCCTCTCTGTATTGTGGGGTCTTCACTGTATTGTCGGGGTCCTCTCTGTATTGTGGGGTCCTCTCTGTATTGTGGGCGTCCTCTCTGTATTGTGGGGGTTCTCTCTGTATTGTGGGGTCCTTGCTGTATTGTGGGGTCCTCTCTGTATTGTGGGGTCCTTGCTGTATTGTGGGGGTCCTCTCTGTATTGTGGGGTCCTCGCTGTATTGTGGGTTTCTCGCTATATTGTGGGGTCCTTTCTGTATTGTGGGGTCCTCTCTGCATTGTGGGGTCCTCTCTGTATTGTGGGGTCCTTGCTGTATTGTGGGGGTCCTCTCTGTATTGTGGGGTCCTCGCTGTATTGTGGGTTTCTCGCTATATTGTGGGGTCCTTTCTGTATTGTGGGGTCCTCTCTGCATTGTGGGGTCCTCTCTGTATTGTGGGGTCCTCTCTGTATTGTGGGCGTCCTCTCTGTATTGTGGGGGTTCTCTCTGTATTGTGGGGTCCTTGCTGTATTGTGGGGTCCTCTCTGTATTGTGGGGTCCTTGCTGTATTGTGGGGGTCCTCTCTGTATTGTGGGGTCCTCGCTGTATTGTGGGTTTCTCGCTATATTGTGGGGTCCTTTCTGTATTGTGGGGTCCTCTCTGTATTGTGGGGGTCCTCTCTGTATTGTGGGGTCCTCTCTGCATTGTGGGGTCTTCTTCGCTGTATTGTGGGGTCCTCTCTGTATTGTGGGGTCCTCGCTGTATTGTGGGTTTCTCGCTATATTGTGGGGTCCTTTCTGTATTGTGGGGTCCTCTCTCTATTGTGGGGGTCCTCTCTGTATTGTGGGGTCCTCGCTGTATTGTCGGGGTCCTCTCTGTATTGTGGGGGGTTCTCTCTGTATTGTCGGTGTCCTCTCTGTATTGTGGGGTTTTCTCTGTATTTTGGGGTCCTCTCTGTTATGTGGGGTCCTCTCTGCATTGTGGGGTCTTTTCTGTATTGTGGGGTCCTCTCTGTATTGTGGGGTCCTCTCTGTATTGTGGTGGTCCTCTCTGTATTGTGGGGTCTTCTCTGTATTGTGGGGTCCTCTCTGCATTGTGGGGTCTTCTCTGTATTTTGGGGTCCTCTCTGTATTGTGGCGTCTTCTCTGTATTGTCGGGGTCCTCTCTGTATTGTGGGGTCCTCTCTGCATTGTAGGGTCTTCGCTGTATTGTGGGGTCCTCTCTGTATTGTGGGGGTCCTCTCTGTATTGTGGGGTCCTCTCTGTATTGTGGGGTTTTCTCTGTATTGTGGGGTCCTCTCTGTATTGTGGGGGTCCTCTCTGTATTGTGGGGTCTTCTCTGTATTGTGGGGTCCTTTCTGTATTGTGGGGTCCTCTCTGCATTGTGGGGTCTTCGCTGTATTGTGGGGTCCTCTCTGTATTGTGGGGGTCCTCTCTGTATTGTGGGATCATCTCTGTATTGTGGGGTCTTCACTGTATTGTCGGGGTCCTCTCTGTATTGTGGGGTCCTCTCTGTATTGTGGGCGTCCTCTCTGTATTGTGGGGGTTCTCTCTGTATTGTGGGGTCCTCGCTGTATTGTGGGGTCCTCTCTGTATTGTGGGGTCCTTGCTGTATTGTGGGGGTCCTCTCTGTATTGTGGGGTCCTCGCTGTATTGTGGGTTTCTCGCTATATTGTGGGGTCCTTTCTGTATTGTGGGGTCTTCCCTGTATTGTGGGGTCCTCTCTGCATTGTGGGGTCCTCTCTGTATTGTGGGGGTCCTCTCTGTATTGTGGGGTCCTCGCTGTATTGTCGGGGTCCTCTCTGTATTGTGGGGGGTTCTCTCTGTATTGTCGGCGTCCTCTCTGTATTGTGGGGTTTTCTCTGTATTGTGGGGGTCCTCTCTGTATTGTGGGGTCCTCGCTGTATTGTGGGGTCCTCTCTGTATTGTGGGGTCCTCACTGTATTGTGGGTTTCTCGCTGTATTGTGGGGTCCTTTCTGTATTGTCGGGTCCTCTCTGCATTGTGGGGTCCTCTCTGTATTGTGGGGTCCTCGCTGTATTGTCGGGGTCCTCTCTGTATTGTGGGGGGTCCTCTCTTTATTGTCGGCGTCCTCTCTGTATTGTGGGATCCTCGCTGTATTGTGGGGTCCTCGCTGTATTGTGGGATCGTCTCTGTATTGTGGGGTCCTCTCTGTATTGTGGGGGTCCTCTCTGTATTTTGGGGGTCCTCGCTGTATTGTGGGGGTCCTCTCTGTATTGTGGGGGTCCTCTCTGTATTGTGGGGTCCTCTCTGCATTGTGGAGTCTTCTTCGCTGTATTGTGGGGTCCTCTCTGTATTGTGGGGTCCTCGCTGTATTGTGGGTTTCTCGCTATATTGTGGGGTCCTTTCTGTATTGTGGGGTCTTCTCTGTATTGTGGGGTCCTCTCTGCATTGTGGGGTCTTCTCTCTATTGTGGGGGTCCTCTCTATATTGTGGGGTCCTCGCTGTATTGTCGGGGTCCTCTCTGTATTGTGGGGGGTTCTCTCTGTATTGTCGGCGTCCTCTCTGTATTGTGGGGTTTTCTCTGTATTTTGGGGTCCTCTCTGTATTGTGGGGTCCTCTCTGCATTGTGGGGTCTTTGCTGTATTGTGGGGTCCTCTCTGTATTGTGGGGTCCTCTCTGTATTGTGGTGGTCCTCTCTGTATTGTGGGGTCTTCTCTGTATTGTGGGGTCCTCTCTGCATTGTGGGGTCTTCTCTGTATTTTGGGGTCCTCTCTGTATTGTGGGGTCTTCTCTGTATTGTCGGGGTCCTCTCTGTATTGTAGGGTCCTCTCTGCATTGTGGGGTCTTCGCTGTATTGTGGGGTCCTCTCTGTATTGTGGGGGTCCTCTCTGTATTGTGGGGTCCTCTCTGTATTGTGGGGTTTTCTCTGTATTGTGGGGTCCTCTCTGTATTGTGGGGGTCCTCTCTGTATTGTGGGGTCTTCTCTGTATTGTGGGGTCCTTTCTGTATTGTGGGGTCCTCTCTGCATTGTGGGGTCTTCGCTGTATTGTGGGGTCCTCTCTGTATTGTGGGGTCCTCTCTGTATTGTGGTGGTCCTCTCAGTATTGTGGGGTCTTCTCTGTATTGTGGGGTCCTCTCTGCATTGTGGGGTCTTCTCTGTATTTTGGGGTCCTCTCTGTATTGTGGGGTCTTCTCTGTATTGTCGGGGTCCTCTCTGTATTGTGGGGTTCTCTCTGTATTTTGGGGTCTTCTCTGTATTGTGGGGTCCTCTCTGTATTTTGGGGTCCTCTCTGTATTGTGGGGTCCTCTCTGCATTGTGGGGTCTTCGCTGTATTGTGGGGCCCTCTCTGTATTGTGGGGTCCTCTCTGTATTGTGGTGGTCCTCTCTGTATTGTGGGGTCTTCTCTGTATTGTGGGGTCCTCTCTGCATTGTGGGGTCTTCTCTGTATTTTGGGGTCCTCTCTGTATTGTGGGGTCTTCTCTGTATTGTCGGGGTCCTCTCTGTATTGTGGGGTCCTCTCTGCATTGTGGGGTCTTCGCTGTATTGTGGGGTCCTCTCTGTATTGTGGGGGTCCTCTCTGTATTGTGGGGGTCCTCTCTGTATTGTGGGGTCCTCTGTATTGTGGGGTTTTCTCTGTATTGTGGGGTCCTCTCTGTATTGTGGGGGTCCTCTCTGTATTGTGGGGTCTTCTCTGTATTGTGGGGTCCTCTCTGTATTGTGGGGTCCTCTCTGCATTGTGGGGTCTTCGCTGTATTGTGGGGTCCTCTCTGTATTGTGGGGTCCTCTCTGTATTGTGGGGTCTTCTCTGTATTGTGGGGTCCTCTCTGCATTGTGGGGTCTTCTCTGTATTTTGGGGTCCTCTCTGTATTGTGGGGTCTTCTCTGTATTGTCGGGGTCCTCTCTGTATTGTGGGGTCCTCTCTGTATTGTGGGGTCTTCTCTGTATTGTGGGGTCCTCTCTGCATTGTGGGGTCTTCGCTGTATTGTGGGGTCCTCTCTGTATTGTGGGGTTCTCTCTGTATTGTGGTGGTCCTCTCTGTATTGTGGGGTCTTCTCTGTATTGTGGGGTCCTCTCTGCATTGTGGGGTCTTCTCTGTATTTTCGGGTCCTCTCTGTATTGTGGGGTCCTCTCTGTATTGTGGGGGTCCTCTCGGTATTGTGAAGGTCCTCTCTGTATTGTGGGGTCCTCTCTGTATTGTGGGGTTTTCTCTGTATTGTGGGGTCCTCTCTGTATTGTGGGGGTCCTCTCTGTATTGTGGGGTCCTCTCTGTATTGTGGGGTCTTCTCTGTATTGTGGGGTCCTCTCTGTATTGTGGGGTCCTCTCTGTATTGTGGGGTCTTCTCTGCATTGTGGGGTCCTCTCTGTATTGTGGGGTCCTCTCTGTATTGTGGGGTCTTCTCTGTATTGTGGGGTCCTCTCTGTATTGTGGGGTCCTCTCTGCATTGTGGGGTCTTTGCTGTATTGTGGGGGTCCTCTCTGTATTGTGGGGTCTTCTCTGTATTGTCGGGGTCCTCTCTATATTGTGGGGTCCTCTCTGTATTGTGGGGTCCTCTCTGTATTTTGGGGTCTTCTCTGTATTGTGGGGTCCTCTCTGTATTTTGGGGTCCTCTCTGCATTGTGGGGTCCTCTCTGTATTGTGGGGGTCCTCTCTGCATTGTGGGGTCCTCTCTGTATTCTGGGGTCCTCTCTGTATTGTGGGGGTCCTCTCTGTATTGTGGGGTCCTCTCTGTATTGTGGGGGTCCTCTCTGCATTGTGGGGTCCTCTCTGTATTCTGGGGTCCTCTCTGTATTTTGGGGTCCTCTCTGTATTGTGGGGTCCTCTCTGCATTGTGGGGTCCTCTCTGTATTGTGGGGGTCCTCTCTGCATTGTGGGGTCCTCTCTGTATTGTGGGGTCCTCTCTGTATTGTGGGGGTCCTCTCTGTATTGTGGGGTCCTCTCTGTATTGTGGGGTCCTCTCTGTATTGTGGGGTCTTCTCTGTATTGTGGGGTCCTCTCTGCATTGTGGGGTCTTCTCTGTATTTTGGGGTCCTCTCTGTGTTGTGGGGTCTTCTCTGTATTGTCGGGGTCCTCTCTGTATTGTGGGGTCCTCTCTGTATTGTGGGGTCCTCTCTGTATTTTGGGGTCTTCTCTGTATTGTGGGGTCCTCTCTGTATTTTGGGGTCCTCTCTGCATTGTGGGGTCCTCTCTGTATTGTGGGGGTCCTCTCTGCATTGTGGGGTCCTCTCTGTATTCTGGGGTCCTCTCTGTATTGTGGGGGTCCTCTCTGTATTGTGGGGTCCTCTCTGTATTGTGGGGGTCCTCTCTGCATTGTGGGGTCCTCTCTGTATTGTCGGGGTCCTCTCTGTATTTTGGGGTCCTCTCTGTACTGTGGGGGTCCTCTCTGCATTGTGGGGTCCTCTCTGTATTGTGGGGGTCCTCTCTGCATTGTGGGGTCCTCTCTGTATTGTGGGGTCCTCTCTGTATTGTGGGGGTCCTCTCTGTATTGTGGGGTCCTCTCTGTATTGTGGGGGTCCTCTCTGTATTGTGGGGTCCTCTCTGTATTGTGGGGGTCACAGGCTATTAGTCAGTCCCTGATCCTGCCATATGCGACCACCAGGTGGCGATCCACTCCCGGCCGACCTGACATTCCACATCCCCAGATCCTCCATATTTAGCAGAAGCGAAGCGGCATAAAGGGTTAATAGTGGGAGATGGAGTATTAGTTGTTAACCCTTTGTGATCCTCCACCTGTGGCCACAGGGTTAGATTTCACTGGATGGCATAAGTACCCACATAACCATCTAACCTCCAGGGTCCTCACTGTGTGATAGATTATGTGCTATTAGGGACCCCATGTATCTGCAGGGGCCACATCATGTGACAAATCAGGTGGTATTAAGGGCCCCATGTATTTGCAGAGGCCACACCATGTGATACATCAGGTAGTATTATGGGCCCCAAAGATCTGCAGGGGCCACACTGTGCACCTGGTGCTCCACCCCACCTGAACCCCACAGATAATCTCAGAAAATGTGCTCTCACCCCAAATCCGGGCCCCTGGATCCCCGCAGCCTGAGCAGCACAGGTGAGTGTCCAGGTGATGACTGTGGGAACGTCTGGTGCGGCGGGCACTGAGCGGGCAGTGGGGCGTCACACCCGCTTCCTCTTTTTCATTCAGTCCTGACATTTTTATCGCCCTCCACTTTTTTTTTTTAAAGTCAGAGACAAGGAAGTGAAATCTACAGGACAGAGCCTGAGAGGCCCCCAGCACCAGGACCCAGGAGCCCAAGGACCCCATTGGTCACCCCAGCTCCATCATTAGACTGTGCTCCCTGCTGGCTGTCAGTGAATAGAACATCCAGAGGAGACTTCTGACATCTTGCAGCAAACCCTCAGCTAACAACAAATCCCTCCCGAGGTTGTTACAATGTATCAGTGCAGAATGATTAGACCACATAGCAGAGTCAGGACTGGATGCAACTGTAACACACCTGCCTCCATATACACAGGGCAGGAGAAGTAGTACTGTGCACTGTCCATATATACAGGGGAAGAGAAGTGGTACTGTGCACTGTCCATATATACAGGAGAAGAGAAGTGGTACTGTGCACTGTCCATATATACAGGAGAAGAGAAGTGGTACTGTGCACTGTCCATATATACAGGAGAAGAGAAGTGGTACTGTGCACTGTCCATATATACAGGATAGGAGAAGTGGTACTGTGCACTGTCCATATATACAGGACAGGAGAAGTGGTACTGTGCACTGTCCATATATACAGGAGGAGAGAAGTGGTACTGTGCACTGTCCATATATACAGGAGGAGAGAAGTGGTACTGTGCACTGTCCATATATACAGGAGAAGAGAAGTGGTACTGTGCACTGTCCATATATACAGGATAAGAGAAGTGGTACTGTGCACTGTCCATATATACAGGAGGAGAGAAGTGGTACTGTGCACTGTCCATATATACAGGAGGAGAGAAGTGGTACTGTGCGCTGTGCATATATACAGGGACTAGAGAAGTGGTACTGTGCACTGTCCATATATACAGGAGAAGAGAAGTGGTACTGTGCACTGTCCATATATACAGGATAGGAGAAGTGGTACTGTGCACTGTCCATATATACAGGATAGGAGAAGTGGTACTGTGCACTGTCCATATATACAGGACTAGAGAAGTGGTACTGTGCACTGTCCATATATACAGGAGGAAAGAAGTGGTACTGTGCACTGTCCATATATACAGGATAAGAGAAGTGGTACTGTGCACTGTCCATATATACAGGAGAAAAGAAGTGGTACTGTGCACTGTCCATATATACAGAGTAAGAAAAGTGGTACTGTGCACTGTCCATATATACAGCAGTAGAGAAGTGGTACTGTGCACTGTCCATATATACAGGAGGAGAGAAGTGGTACTGTGCACTGTCCATATATACAGGATAAGAGAAGTGGTACTGTGCACTGTCCATATATACAGGAGGAGAAAAGTGGTACTGTGCACTGTCCATATATACCGGATAAGAGAAGTGGTACTGTGCGCTGTCCATATATACAGGACTAGAGAAGTGGTACTGTGCACTGTCCATATATACAGGAAGAGAAGTGGTACTGTGCACTATCCATATATACAGGAGGAGAGAAGTGGTACTGTGCACTGTCCATATATACAGGAGGAGAGAAGTGGTACTGTGCACTGTCCATATATACAGAAGAGAAGTGGTACTGTGCACTGTCCATATATACAGGAGGAGAGAAGTGGTACTGTGCACTGTCCATATATACAGGAGGAGAGAAGTGGTACTGTGCGCTGTCCATATATACAGGGTAAGAGAAGTGGTACTGTGCGCTGTCCATATATACAGGAGGAGAGAAGTGGTACTGTGCACTGTCCATATATACAGGAGGAGAGAAGTGGTACTGTGCACTGTCCCTATATACAGGAGGAGAGAAGTGGTACTGTGCACTGTCCATATATACAGGATAAGAGAAGTGGTACTGTGCACTGTCCATATATACAGTATAAGAGAAGTGGTACTGTGCACTGTCCATATATACAGGAGGAGAGAAGTGGTACTGTGCACTGTCCATATATACAGGATAAGAGAAGTGGTACTGTGCACTGTCCATATATACAGGATAAGAGAAGTGGTACTGTGCACTGTCCATATATACAGAATAAGAGAAGTGGTACTGTGCGCTGTCCATATATACAGGAGGAGAGAAGTGGTACTGTGCACTGTCCATATATACAGGAGAAGAGAAGTGGTACTGTGCACTGTCCATATATACAGGAGGAGAGAAGTGGTACTGTGCACTGTCCATATATACAGGATAAGAGAAGTGGTACTGTGCTCTGTCCATATATACAGGATAAGAGAAGTGGTACTGTGCACTGTCCATATATACAGGAGGAGAGAAGTGGTACTGTGCACTGTCCATATATACAGGATAAGAGAAGTGGTACTGTGCACTGTCCATATATACAGGATAAGAGAAGTGGTACTGTGCACTGTCCATATATACAGGATAAGAGAAGTGGTACTGTGCGCTGTCCATATATACAGGAGGAGAGAAGTGGTACTGTGCACTGTCCATATATACAGGATAAGAGAAGTGGTACTGTGCTCTGTCCATATATACAGGATAAGAGAAGTGGTACTGTGCACTGTCCATATATACAGGAGGAGAGAAGTGGTACTGTGCACTGTCCATATATACAGGAGGAGAGAAGTAGTACTGTGCACTGTCCATATATACAGGAGAAGAGAAGTGGTACTGTGCACTGTCCATATATACAGGAGGAGAGAAGTGGTACTGTGCACTGTCCATATATACAGGATAAGAGAAGTGGTACTGTGCTCTGTCCATATATACAGGATAAGAGAAGTGGTACTGTGCACTGTCCATATATACAGGAGGAGAGAAGTGGTACTGTGCACTGTCCATATATACAGGAGGAGAAGTGGTACTGTGCACTGTCCATATATACAGGACAAGAGAAGTGGTACTGTGCACTGTCCATATATACAGGACAGGAGAAGTGGTACTGTGCGCTGTCCATATATACAGGACTAGAGAAGTGGTACTGTGCACTGTCCATATATACAGGATAAGAGAAGTGGTACTGTGCGCTGTCCATATATACAGGATAAGAGAAGTGGTACTGTGCACTGTCCATATATACAGGAGGAGAGAAGTGGTACTGTGCACTGTCCATATATACAGGAGGAGAGAAATGGTACTGTGCACTGTCCATATATACAGGATAAGAGAAGTGGTACTGTGCACTGTCCATATATACAGGATAAGAGAAGTGGTACTGTGCGCTGTCCATATATACAGGATAAGAGAAGTGGTACTGTGCACTGTCCATATATACAGGAGAAGAGAAGTGGTACTGTGCACTGTCCATATATACAGAATAAGAGAAGTGGTACTGTGCACTGTCCATATATACAGGAGGAGAGAAGTGGTACTGTGCACTGTCCATATATACAGGACTAGAGAAGTGGTACTGTGCGCTGTCCATATATACAGGATAAGAGAAGTGGTACAGTGCACTGTCCATATATACAGAATAAGAGAAGTGGTACTGTGCACTGTCCATATATACAGGGTAAGAGAAGTGGTACTGTGCACTGTCCATATATACAGGGCAGGAGAAGTGGTACTGTGCACTGTCCATATATACAGGAGAAGAGAAGTGGTACTGTGCACTGTCCATATATACAGGATAAGAGAAGTGGTACTGTGCACTGTCCATATATACAGGACTAGAGAAGTGGTACTGTGCACTGTCCATATATACAGGATAAGAGAAGTGGTACTGTGCACTGTCCATATATACAGGATAGGAGAAGTGGTACTGTGCACTGTCCATATATACAGGAGGAGAGAAGTGGTACTGTGCACTGTCCATATATACAGAGTAAGAGAAGTGGTACTGTGCACTGTCCATATATACAGGAGTAGAGAAGTGGTACTGTGCACTGTCCATATATACAGGAGGAGAGAAGTGGTACTGTGCACTGTCCATATATACAGGAGGAGAGAAGTGGTACTGTGCACTGTCCATATATACAGGATAAGAGAAGTGGTACTGTGCACTGTCCATATATACAGGACTAGAGAAGTGGTACTGTGCACTGTCCATATATACAGGAGGAGAGAAGTGGTACTGTGCACTGTCCATATATACAGGATAAGAGAAGTGGTACTGTGCGCTGTCCATATATACAGGACTAGAGAAGTGGTACTGTGCACTGTCCATATATACAGAAAGAGAAGTGGTACTGTGCACTGTCCATATATACAGGAGGAGAGAAGTGGTACTGTGCACTGTCCATATATACAGGAAAGAGAAGTGGTACTGTGCACTGTCCATATATACAGGAGGAGAGAAGTGGTACTGTGCACTGTCCATATATACAGGATAAGAGAAGTGGTACTGTGCACTGTCCATATATACAGGAGGAGAGAAGTGGTACTGTGCACTGTTCATATATACAGGATAAGAGAAGTGGTACTGTGCACTGTCCATATATACAGGGTAAGAGAAGTGGTACTGTGCGCTGTCCATATATACAGGAGGAGAGAAGTGGTACTGTGCACTGTCCATATATACAGGAGGAGAGAAGTGGTACTGTGCACTGTCCATATATACAGGATAAGAGAAGTGGTACTGTGCACTGTCCATATATACAGGATAGAGAAGTGGTACTGTGCACTGTCCATATATACAGGAGGAGAGAAGTGGTACTGTGCACTGTCCATATATACAGGATAAGAGAAGTGGTACTGTGCACTGTCCATATATACAGGAGGAGAGAAGTGGTACTGTGCACTGTCCATATATACAGGATAAGAGAAGTGGTACTGTGCACTGTCCATATATACAGGATAAGAGAAGTGGTACTGTGCACTGTCCATATATACAGGAGGAGAGAAGTGGTACTGTGCACTGTCCATATATACAGGAGAAGAGAAGTGGCACTGTGCACTGTCCATATATACAGGAGGAGAGAAGTGGTACTGTGCACTGTCCATATATACAGGAGGAGAGAAGTGGTACTGTGCACTGTCCATATATACAGGATAAGAGAAGTGGTACTGTGCACTGTCCATATATACAGGATAAGAGAAGTGGTACTGTGCACTGTCCATATATACAGGAGGAGAGAAGTGGTACTGTGCACTGTCCATATATACAGGATAAGAGAAGTGGTACTGTGCACTGTCCATATATACAGGATAAGAGAAGTGGTACTGTGCACTGTCCATATATACAGGATAAGAGAAGTGGTACTGTGCGCTGTCCATATATACAGGAGGAGAGAAGTGGTACTGTGCACTGTCCATATATACAGGATAAGAGAAGTGGTACTGTGCACTGTCCATATATACAGGATAAGAGAAGTGGTACTGTGCACTGTCCATATATACAGGATAAGAGAAGTGGTACTGTGCACTGTCCATATATACAGGATAAGAGAAGTGGTACTGTGCACTGTCCATATATACAGGAGGAGAGAAGTGGTACTGTGCACTGTCCATATATACAGGAGGAGAGAAGTGGTACTGTGCACTGTCCATATATACAGGATAAGAGAAGTGGTACTGTGCACTGTCCATATATACAGAATAAGAGAAGTGGTACTGTGCACTGTCCATATATACAGGATAAGAGAAGTGGTACTGTGCACTGTCCATATATACAGGAGAAGAGAAGTGGTACTGTGCACTGTCCATATATACAGGAGGAGAGAAGTGGTACTGTGCACTGTCCATATATACAGTATAAGAGAAGTGGTACTGTGCACTGTCCATATATACAGGATAAGAGAAGTGGTACTGTGCGCTGTCCATATATACAGGACTAGAGAAGTGGTACTGTGCACTGTCCATATATACAGGACAAGAGAAGTGGTACTGTGCACTGTCCATATATACAGGACTAGAGAAGTGGTACTGTGCACTGTCCATATATACAGGACAAGAGAAGTGGTACTGTGCGCTGTCCATATATACAGGACTAGAGAAGTGGTACTGTGCACTGTCCATATATACAGGATAAGAGAAGTGGTACTGTGCACTGTCCATATATACAGGATAAGAGAAGTGGTACTGTGCACTGTCCATATATACAGGAGGAGAGAAGTGGTACTGTGCACTGTCCATATATACAGGAGGAGAGAAGTGGTACTGTGCACTGTCCATATATACAGGATAAGAGAAGTGGTACTGTGCACTGTCCATATATACAGAATAAGAGAAGTGGTACTGTGCGCTGTCCATATATACAGAATAAGAGAAGTGGTACTGTGCACTGTCCATATATACAGGAGGAGAGAAGTGGTACTGTGCACTGTCCATATATACAGGATAAGAGAAGTGGTACTGTGCACTGTCCATATATACAGGAGAAGAGAAGTGGTACTGTGCACTGTCCATATATACAGGATAAGAGAAGTGGTACTGTGCACTGTCCATATATACAGTATAAGAAGTGGTACTGTGCACTGTCCATATATACAGGAGGAGAGAAGTGGTACTGTGCACTGTCCATATATACAGGAGGAGAGAAGTGGTACTGTGCACTGTCCATATATACAGGATAAGAGAAGTGGTACTGTGCACTGTCCATATATACAGGACAGGAGAAGTGGTACTGTGCACTGTCCATATATACAGGACAAGAGAAGTGGTACTGTGCACTGTCCATATATACAGGAGGAGAGAAGTGGTACTGTGCACTGTCCCTATATACAGGAGGAGAGAAGTGGTACTGTGCACTGTCCATATATACAGGATAAGAGAAGTGGTACTGTGCACTGTCCATATATACAGGAGGAGAGAAGTGGTACTGTGCACTGTCCATATATACAGGAGGAGAGAAGTGGTACTGTGCACTGTCCATATATACAGGATAAGAGAAGTGGTACTGTGCACTGTCCATATATACAGGACGAGAGAAGTGGTACTGTGCACTGTCCATATATACAGGAGGAGAGAAGTGGTACTGTGCACTGTCCATATATACAGGAGGAGAGAAGTGGTACTGTGCACTGTCCATATATACAGGACAAGAGAAGTGGTACTGTGCACTGTCCATATATACAGGATAACAGAAGTGGTACTGTGCACTGTCCATATATACAGGATAACAGAAGTGGTACTGTGCACTGTCCATATATACAGGATAAGAGAAGTGGTACTGTGCACTGTCCATATATACAGGATAAGAGAAGTGGTACTGTGCACTGTCCATATATACAGGACAGGAGAAGTGGTACTGTGCGCTGTCCATATATACAGGAGGAGAGAAGTGGTACTGTGCACTGTCCATATATACAGGACAGGAGAAATGGTACTGTGCACTGTCCATATATACAGGAGAAGAGAAGTTGTACTGTGCACTGTCCATATATACAGGACAAGAGAAGTGGTACTGTGCACTGTCCATATATATAGAGTAAGAGAAGTGGTACTGTGCACTGTCCATATATGCAGGAGTAAGAGAAGTGGTACTGTGCACTGTCCATATATACAGGGCAGGAGAAGAGAAGTGGTACTGTGCACTGTCCTATATAAAGTAGAAGAGAAGTGGTACTGTGCACTGTCCATATATACAGGAGAAGAGAAGTGGTACTGTGCACTGTCCATATATACAGGAGGAGAGAAGTGGTACTGTGCACTGTCCATATATACAGGATAAGAGAAGTGGTACTGTGCACTGTCCATATATACAGGATAAGAGAAGTGGTACTGTGCGCTGTCCATATATACAGGACTAGAGAAGTGGTACTGTGCACTGTCCATATATACAGGAGGAGAGAAGTGGTACTGTGCACTGTCCATATATACAGGACTAGAGAAGTGGTACTGTGCACTGTCCATATATACAGGAGGAGAGAAGTGGTACTGTGCACTGTCCATATATACAGGACAAGAGAAGTGGTACTGTGCACTGTCCATATATACAGGATAAGAGAAGTGGTACTGTGCACTGTCCATATATACAGGATAAGAGAAGTGGTACTGTGCGCTGTCCATATATACAGGAGGAGAGAAGTGGTACTGTGCACTGTCCATATATACAGGATAAGAGAAGTGGTACTGTGCACTGTCCATATATACAGGATAAGAGAAGTGGTACTGTGCACTGTCCATATATACAGGAGAAGAGAAGTGGTACTGTGCACTGTCCATATATACAGGATAAGAGAAGTGGTACTGTGCACTGTCCATATATACAGGAGGAGAGAAGTGGTACTGTGCACTGTCCATATATACAGGAGGAGAGAAGTGGTACTGTGCACTGTCCATATATACAGGAGGAGAGAAGTGGTACTGTGCACTGTCCATATATACAGGATAAGAGAAGTGGTACTGTGCACTGTCCATATATACAGGATAAGAGAAGTGGTACTGTGCCCTGTCCATATATACAGGAGGAGAGAAGTGGTACTGTGCACTGTCCATATATACAGGAGGAGAGAAGTGGTACTGTGCACTGTCCATATATACAGGATAAGAGAAGTGGTACTGTGCACTGTCCATATATACAGGGTAAGAGAAGTGGTACTGTGCACTGTCCATATATACAGGATAAGAGAAGTGGTACTGTGCACTGTCCATATATATAGGATAAGAGAAGTGGTACTGTGCACTGTCCATATATACAGGATAAGAGAAGTGGTACTGTGCACTGTCCATATATACAGGAGAAGAGAAGTGGTACTGTGCACTGTCCATATATACAGGATAAGAGAAGTGGTACTGTGCACTGTCCAATATATATACAGGATAAGAGAAGTGGTACTGTGCACTGTCCATATATACAGGATAAGAGAAGTGGTACTGTGCACTGTCCATATATACAGGAGAAGAGAAGTGGTACTGTGCACTGTCCATATATACAGGACAAGAGAAGTGGTACTGTGCACTGTCCATATATACAGGATAAGAGAAGTGGTACTGTGCACTGTCCATATATACAGGACTAGAGAAGTGGTACTGTGCACTGTCCATATATACAGGAGGAGAGAAGTGGTACTGTGCACTGTC
Organism: Leptodactylus fallax; assembly: GCA_947044405.1. NCBI lineage: Eukaryota > Metazoa > Chordata > Amphibia > Anura > Leptodactylidae > Leptodactylus > Leptodactylus fallax. The sequence goes on from CAMRHE010000950.1 coordinate 187,931, forward strand.
CATATATACAGGACTAGAGAAGTGGTACTGTGCACTGTCCATATATACAGGATAAGAGAAGTGGTACTGTGCACTGTCCATATATACAGGATAAGAGAAGTGGTACTGTGCACTGTCCATATATACAGTATAAGAGAAGTGGTACTGTGCACTGTCCATATATACAGGACAGGAGAAGTGGTACTGTGCACTGTCCATATATACAGGAGGAGAGAAGTGGTACTGTGCACTGTCCATATATACAGGATAAGAGAAGTGGTACTGTGCACTGTCCATATATACAGGATAAGAGAGGTGGTACTGTGCACTGTCCATATATACAGGATAAGAGAAGTGGTACTGTGCACTGTCCATATATACAGGATAAGAGAAGTGGTACTGTGCACTGTCCATATATACAGGATAAGAGAAGTGGTACTGTGCACTGTCCATATATACAGGATAAGAGAAGTGGTACTGTGCACTGTCCATATATACAGGAGGAGAGAAGTGGTACTGTGCACTGTCCATATATACAGGACTAGAGAAGTGGTACTGTGCACTGTCCATATATACAGGATAAGAGTAGTGGTACTGTGCACTGTCCATATATACAGGACTAGAGAAGTGGTACTGTGCACTGTCCATATATACAGGACAACAGAAGTGGTACTGTGCACTGTCCATATATACAGGACTAGAGAAGTGGTACTGTGCACTGTCCATATATACAGGACAGGAGAAGTGGTACTGTGCGCTGTCCATATATACAGGACTAGAGAAGTGGTACTGTGCGCTGTCCATATATACAGGAGGAGAGAAGTGGTACTGTGCACTGTCCATATATACAGGATAAGAGAAGTGGTACTGTGCACTGTCCATATATACAGAATAAGAGAAGTGGTACTGTGCACTGTCCATATATACAGGAGGAGAGAAGTGGTACTGTGCACTGTCCATATATACAGGATAAGAGAAGTGGTACTGTGCACTGTCCATATATACAGAATAAGAGAAGTGGTACTGTGCACTGTCCATATATACAGGAGAAGAGAAGTGGTACTGTGCACTGTCCATATATACAGGATAAGAGAAGTGGTACTGTGCACTGTCCATATATACAGGAGGAGAGAAGTGGTACTGTGCACTGTCCATATATACAGGATAAGAGAAGTGGTACTGTGCACTGTCCATATATACAGGATAAGAGAAGTGGTACTGTGCACTGTCCATATATACAGGATAAGAGAAGTGGTACTGTGCACTGTCCATATATACAGGATAAGAGAAGTGGTACTGTGCACTGTCCATATATACAGGATAAGAGAAGTGGTACTGTGCACTGTCCATATATACAGGATAAGAGAAGTGGTACTGTGCACTGTCCTATATATATATACAGGATAAGAGAAGTGGTACTGTGCACTGTCCATATATACAGGATAAGAGAAGTGGTACTGTGCACTGTCCATATATACAGGAGGAGAGAAGTGGTACTGTGCACTGTCCATATATACAGGAGGAGAGAAGTGGTACTGTGCACTGTCCATATATACAGGATAAGAGAAGTGGTACTGTGCACTGTCCATATATACAGAATAAGAGAAGTGGTACTGTGCACTGTCCATATATACAGAATAAGAGAAGTGGTACTGTGCACTGTCCATATATACAGGATAAGAGAAGTGGTACTGTGCACTGTCCTATATATATACAGGATAAGAGAAGTGGTACTGTGCACTGTCCATATATACAGGATAAGAGAAGTGGTACTGTGCACTGTCCATATATACAGGAGAAGAGAAGTGGTACTGTGCACTGTCCATATATACAGGACAAGAGAAGTGGTACTGTGCACTGTCCATATATACAGGATAAGAGAAGTGGTACTGTGCACTGTCCATATATACAGGACTAGAGAAGTGGTACTGTGCACTGTCCATATATACAGGATAAGAGAAGTGGTACTGTGCACTGTCCATATATACAGGATAAGAGAAGTGGTACTGTGCACTGTCCATATATACAGGACAGGAGAAGTGGTACTGTGCACTGTCCATATATACAGGAGGAGAGAAGTGGTACTGTGCACTGTCCATATATACAGGATAAGAGAGAAGTGGTACTGTGCACTGTCCATATATACAGGAGGAGAGAAGTGGTACTGTGCACTGTCCATATATACAGGAGGAGAGAAGTGGTACTGTGCACTGTCCATATATACAGGATAAGAGAAGTGGTACTGTGCACTGTCCATATATACAGGATAAGAGAAGTGGTACTGTGCACTGTCCATATATACAGGACAAGAGAAGTGGTACTGTGCACTGTCCATATATACAGGATAAGAGAAGTGGTACTGTGCACTGTCCATATATACAGGATAAGAGAAGTGGTACTGTGCACTGTCCATATATACAGGATAAGAGAAGTGGTACTGTGCACTGTCCATATATACAGGAGGAGAGAAGTGGTACTGTGCACTGTCCATATATACAGGAGGAGAGAAGTGGTACTGTGCACTGTCCATATATACAGGAGGAGAGAAGTGGTACTGTGCACTGTCCATATATACAGGATAAGAGAAGTGGTACTGTGCACTGTCCATATATACAGGATAAGAGAAGTGGTACTGTGCACTGTCCATATATACAGGAGGAGAGAAGTGGTACTGTGCACTGTCCATATATACAGGAGAAGAGAAGTGGTACTGTGCACTGTCCATATATACAGGATAAGAGAAGTGGTACTGTGCACTGTCCATATATACAGAGTAAGAGAAGTGGTACTGTGCACTGTCCATATATACAGGATAAGAGAAGTGGTACTGTGCACTGTCCATATATATAGGATAAGAGAAGTGGTACTGTGCACTGTCCATATATACAGGATAAGAGAAGTGGTACTGTGCACTGTCCATATATACAGGATAAGAGAAGTGGTACTGTGCACTGTCCATATATACAGGATAAGAGAAGTGGTACTGTGCACTGTCCATATATATATACAGGATAAGAGAAGTGGTACTGTGCACTGTCCATATATACAGGATAAGAGAAGTGGTACTGTGCACTGTCCATATATACAGGAGAAGAGAAGTGGTACTGTGCACTGTCCATATGTACAGGAGGAGAGAAGTGGTACTGTGCACTGTCCATATATACAGGAGGAGAGAAGTGGTACTGTGCACTGTCCATATATACAGGATAAGAGAAGTGGTACTGTGCACTGTCCATATATACAGGATAAGAGAAGTGGTACTGTGCACTGTCCATATATACAGGATAAGAGAAGTGGTACTGTGCACTGTCCATATATACAGGATAAGAGAAGTGGTACTGTGCACTGTCCATATATACAGGATAAGAGAAGTGGTACTGTGCACTGTCCATATATACAGGATAAGAGAAGTGGTACTGTGCACTGTCCATATATACAGGAGGAGAGAAGTGGTACTGTGCACTGTCCATATATACAGGAGGAGAGAAGTGGTACTGTGCACTGTCCATATATACAGGAGGAGAGAAGTGGTACTGTGCACTGTCCATATATACAGGATAAGAGAAGTGGTACTGTGCACTGTCCATATATACAGGATAAGAGAAGTGGTACTGTGCACTGTCCATATATACAGGAGGAGAGAAGTGGTACTGTGCACTGTCCATATATACAGGAGGAGAGAAGTGGTACTGTGCACTGTCCATATATACAGTATAAGAGAAGTGGTACTGTGCACTGTCCATATATACAGAGTAAGAGAAGTGGTACTGTGCACTGTCCATATATACAGGATAAGAGAAGTGGTACTGTGCACTGTCCATATATACAGGATAAGAGAAGTGGTACTGTGCACTGTCCATATATACAGGATAAGAGAAGTGGTACAGTGCACTGTCCATATATACAGGATAAGAGAAGTGGTACTGTGCACTGTCCATATATACAGGATAAGAGAAGTGGTACTGTGCACTGTCCTATATATACAGGATAAGAGAAGTGGTACTGTGCACTGTCCATATATACAGGATAAGAGAAGTGGTACTGTGCACTGTCCATATATACAGGAGAAGAGAAGTGGTACTGTGCACTGTCCATATATACAGGACAAGAGAAGTGGTACTGTGCACTGTCCATATATACAGGATAAGAGAAGTGGTACTGTGCACTGTCCATATATACAGGACTAGAGAAGTGGTACTGTGCACTGTCCATATATACAGGAGGAGAGAAGTGGTACTGTGCACTGTCCATATATACAGGACTAGAGAAGTGGTACTGTGCACTGTCCATATATACAGGATAAGAGAAGTGGTACTGTGCACTGTCCATATATACAGGATAAGAGAAGTGGTACTGTGCACTGTCCATATATACAGGATAAGAGAAGTGGTACTGTGCACTGTCCATATATACAGGACAGGAGAAGTGGTACTGTGCACTGTCCATATATACAGGAGGAGAGAAGTGGTACTGTGCACTGTCCATATATACAGGATAAGAGAAGTGGTACTGTGCACTGTCCATATATACAGGATAAGAGAAGTGGTACTGTGCACTGTCCATATATACAGGATAAGAGAAGTGGTACTGTGCACTGTCCATATATACAGGATAAGAGAAGTGGTACTGTGCACTGTCCATATATACAGGATAAGAGAAGTGGTACTGTGCACTGTCCATATATACAGGATAAGAGAAGTGGTACTGTGCACTGTCCATATATACAGGAGGAGAGAAGTGGTACTGTGCACTGTCCATATATACAGGACTAGAGAAGTGGTACTGTGCACTGTCCATATATACAGGATAAGAGAAGTGGTACTGTGCACTGTCCATATATACAGGACTAGAGAAGTGGTACTGTGCACTGTCCATATATACAGGACAAGAGAAGTGGTACTGTGCACTGTCCATATATACAGGACTAGAGAAGTGGTACTGTGCACTGTCCATATATACAGGACAGGAGAAGTGGTACTGTGCACTGTCCATATATACAGGACTAGAGAAGTGGTACTGTGCACTGTCCATATATACAGGAGGAGAGAAGTGGTACTGTGCACTGTCCATATATACAGGATAAGAGAAGTGGTACTGTGCACTGTCCATATATACAGGATAAGAGAAGTGGTACTGTGCACTGTCCATATATACAGGAGGAGAGAAGTGGTACTGTGCACTGTCCATATATACAGGATAAGAGAAGTGGTACTGTGCACTGTCCATATATACAGGATAAGAGAAGTGGTACTGTGCACTGTCCATATATACAGGAGAAGAGAAGTGGTACTGTGCACTGTCCATATATACAGGATAAGAGAAGTGGTACTGTGCACTGTCCATATATACAGGAGGAGAGAAGTGGTACTGTGCACTGTCCATATATACAGGAGTAAGAGAAGTGGTACTGTGCACTGTCCATATATACAGGATAAGAGAAGTGGTACTGTGCACTGTCCATATATACAGGATAAGAGAAGTGGTACTGTGCACTGTCCATATATACAGGATAAGAGAAGTAGTACTGTGCACTGTCCATATATACAGGATAAGAGAAGTAGTACTGTGCACTGTCCATATATACAGGATAAGAGAAGTAGTACTGTGCACTGTCCTTTATATATACAGGATAAGAGAAGTGGTACTGTGCACTGTCCATATATACAGGATAAGAGAAGTGGTACTGTGCACTGTCCATATATACAGGAGGAGAGAAGTGGTACTGTGCACTGTCCATATATACAGGAGGAGAGAAGTGGTACTGTGCACTGTCCATATATATAGGATAAGAGAAGTGGTACTGTGCACTGTCCATATATACAGGAATAAGAGAAGTGGTACTGTGCACTGTCCATATATACAGGATAAGAGAAGTGGTACTGTGCACTGTCCATATATACAGAATAAGAGAAGTAGTACTGTGCACTGTCCTTATATATACAGGATAAGAGAAGTGGTACTGTGCACTGTCCATATATACAGGATAAGAGAAGTGGTACTGTGCACTGTCCATATATACAGGAGAAGAGAAGTGGTACTGTGCACTGTCCATATATACAGGACAAGAGAAGTGGTACTGTGCACTGTCCATATATACAGGATAAGAGAAGTGGTACTGTGCACTGTCCATATATACAGGACTAGAGAAGTGGTACTGTGCACTGTCCATATATACAGGATAAGAGAAGTGGTACTGTGCACTGTCCATATATACAGGATAAGAGAAGTGGTACTGTGCACTGTCCATATATACAGGACAGGAGAAGTGGTACTGTGCACTGTCCATATATACAGGAGGAGAGAAGTGGTACTGTGCACTGTCCATATATACAGGATAAGAGAGAAGTGGTACTGTGCACTGTCCATATATACAGGAGGAGAGAAGTGGTACTGTGCACTGTCCATATATACAGGAGGAGAGAAGTGGTACTGTGCACTGTCCATATATACAGGATAAGAGAAGTGGTACTGTGCACTGTCCATATATACAGGATAAGAGAAGTGGTACTGTGCACTGTCCATATATACAGGACGGGAGAAGTGGTACTGTGCACTGTCCATATATACAGGATAAGAGAAGTGGTACTGTGCACTGTCCATATATACAGGATAAGAGAAGTGGTACTGTGCACTGTCCATATATACAGGATAAGAGAAGTGGTACTGTGCACTGTCCATATATACAGGATAAGAGAAGTGGTACTGTGCACTGTCCATATATACAGGATAAGAGAAGTGGTACTGTGCACTGTCCATATATACAGGAGAGGAGAAGTGGTACTGTGCACTGTCCATATATACAGGATAAGAGAAGTGGTACTGTGCACTGTCCATATATACAGGATAAGAGAAGTGGTACTGTGCACTGTCCATATATACAGGATAAGAGAAGTGGTACTGTGCACTGTCCATATATACAGGAGAAGAGAAGTGGTACTGTGCACTGTCCATATATACAGGAGGAGAGAAGTGGTACTGTGCACTGTCCATATATACAGGATAAGAGAAGTGGTACTGTGCACTGTCCATATATACAGGATAAGAGAAGTGGTACTGTGCACTGTCCATATATACAGGATAAGAGAAGTGGTACTGTGCACTGTCCATATATACAGGATAAGAGAAGTGGTACTGTGCACTGTCCATATATACAGGAGGAGAGAAGTGGTACTGTGCACTGTCCATATATACAGGATAAGAGAAGTGGTACTGTGCACTGTCCATATATACAGGATAAGGGAAGTGGTACTGTGCACTGTCCATATATACAGGAGGAGAGAAGTAGTACTGTGCACTGTCCATATATACAGGATAAGAGAAGTGGTACTGTGCACTGTCCATATATACAGGATAAGAGAAGTGGTACTGTGCACTGTCCATATATACAGGAGAAGAGAAGTGGTACTGTGCACTGTCCATATATACAGGATAAGAGAAGTGGTACTGTGCACTGTCCATATATACAGGATAAGAGAAGTGGTACTGTGCACTGTCCATATATACAGGATAAGAGAAGTGGTACTGTGCACTGTCCATATATACAGAAGGAGAGAAGTGGTACTGTGCACTGTCCATATATACAGGACTAGACAAGTGGTACTGTGCACTGTCCATATATACAGGATAAGAGAAGTGGTACTGTGCGCTGTCCATATATACAGGACTAGAGAAGTGGTACTGTGCACTGTCCATATATACAGGACAAGAGAAGTGGTACTGTGCACTGTCCATATATACAGGACTAGACAAGTGGTACTGTGCACTGTCCATATATACAGGACAAGAGAAGTGGTACTGTGCACTGTCCATATATACAGGACAGGAGAAGTGGTACTGTGCGCTGTCCATATATACAGGACTAGAGAAGTGGTACTGTGCACTGTCCATATATACAGGAGGAGAGAAGTGGTACTGTGCACTGTCCATATATACAGGACAAGAGAAGTGGTACTGTGCACTGTCCATATATACAGGATAAGAGAAGTGGTACTGTGCACTGTCCATATATACAGAATAAGAGAAGTGGTACTGTGCACTGTCCATATATACAGGAGGAGAGAAGTGGTACTGTGCACTGTCCATATATACAGGATAAAAGAAGTGGTACTGTGCACTGTCCATATATACAGGATAAGAGAAGTGGTACTGTGCACTGTCCATATATACAGGAGAAGAGAAGTGGTACTGTGCACTGTCCATATATACAGAATAAGAGAAGTGGTACTGTGCACTGTCCATATATACAGGAGGAGAGAAGTGGTACTGTGCACTGTCCATATATACAGGAGGAGAGAAGTGGTACTGTGCACTGTCCATATATACAGGAGGAGAGAAGTGGTACTGTGCACTGTCCATATATACAGTATAAGAGAAGTGGTACTGTGCACTGTCCATATATACAGGATAAGAGAAGTGGTACTGTGCACTGTCCATATATACAGGAGGAGAGAAGTGGTACTGTGCACTGTCCCTATATACAGGAGGAGAGAAGTGGTACTGTGCACTGTCCATATATACAGGATAAGAGAAGTGGTACTGTGCACTGTCCATATATACAGAGTAAGAGAAGTGGTACTGTGCACTGTCCATATATACAGGATAAGAGAAGTGGTACTGTGCACTGTCCATATATATAGGATAAGAGAAGTGGTACTGTGCACTGTCCATATATACAGAATAAGAGAAGTGGTACTGTGCACTGTCCATATATACAGGATAAGAGAAGTAGTACTGTGCACTGTCCATATATACAGAATAAGAGAAGTGGTACTGTGCACTGTCCATATATATATACAGGATAAGAGAAGTGGTACTGTGCACTGTCCATATATACAGAATAAGAGAAGTGGTACTGTGCACTGTCCATATATACAGGAGAAGAGAAATGGTACTGTGCACTGTCCATATATACAGGACAAGAGAAGTGGTACTGTGCACTGTCCATATATACAGGATAAGAGAAGTGGTACTGTGCACTGTCCATATATACAGGACTAGAGAAGTGGTACTGTGCACTGTCCATATATACAGGAGGAGAGAAGTGGTACTGTGCACTGTCCATATATACAGGACTAGAGAAGTGGTACTGTGCACTGTCCATATATACAGGATAAGAGAAGTGGTACTGTGCACTGTCCATATATACAGGATAAGAGAAGTGGTACTGTGCACTGTCCATATATACAGGATAAGAGAAGTGGTACTGTGCACTGTCCATATATACAGGACAAGAGAAGTGGTACTGTGCACTGTCCATATATACAGGACTAGAGAAGTGGTACTGTGCACTGTCCATATATACAGGACAGAGAGAAGTGGTACTGTGCACTGTCCATATATACAGGACTAGAGAAGTGGTACTGTGCACTGTCCATATATACAGGAGGAGAGAAGTGGTACTGTGCACTGTCCATATATACAGGATAAGAGAAGTGGTACTGTGCACTGTCCATATATACAGGATAAGAGAAGTGGTACTGTGCGCTGTCCATATATACAGGAGGAGAGAAGTGGTACTGTGCACTGTCCATATATACAGGATAAGAGAAGTGGTACTGTGCACTGTCCATATATACAGGATAAGAGAAGTGGTACTGTGCACTGTCCATATATACAGGAGAAGAGAAGTGGTACTGTGCACTGTCCATATATACAGGATAAGAGAAGTGGTACTGTGCGCTGTCCATATATACAGGAGGAGAGAAGTGGTACTGTGCACTGTCCATATATACAGGAGGAGAGAAGTGGTACTGTGCACTGTCCATATATACAGGAGGAGAGAAGTGGTACTGTGCACTGTCCATATATACAGTATAAGAGAAGTGGTACTGTGCACTGTCCATATATACAGGATAAGAGAAGTGGTACTGTGCACTGTCCATATATACAGGAGGAGAGAAGTGGTACTGTGCACTGTCCGTATATACAGGAGGAGAGAAGTGGTACTGTGCACTGTCCATATATACAGGATAAGAGAAGTGGTACTGTGCACTGTCCATATATACAGAGTAAGAGAAGTGGTACTGTGCACTGTCCATATATACAGGATAAGAGAAGTGGTACTGTGCACTGTCCGTATATACAGGATAAGAGAAGTGGTACTGTGCACTGTCCATATATACAGGAGGAGAGAAGTGGTACTGTGCACTGTCCATATATACAGGATAAGAGAAGTGGTACTGTGCGCTGTCCATATATACAGGAGGAGAGAAGTGGTACTGTGCACTGTCCATATATACAGAGTAAGAGAAGTGGTACTGTGCACTGTCCATATATACAGGATAAGAGAAGTGGTACTGTGCACTGTCCATATATACAGGATAAGAGAAGTGGTACTGTGCACTGTCCATATATACAGGAGGAGAGAAGTGGTACTGTGCACTGTCCATATATACAGGAGGAGAGAAGTGGTACTGTGCACTGTCCATATATACAGGATAAGAGAAGTGGTACTGTGCACTGTCCATATATACAGGAGGAGAGAAGTGGTACTGTGCACTGTCCATATATACAGAGTAAGAGAAGTGGTACTGTGCACTGTCCATATATATAGGATAAGAGAAGTGGTACTGTTCACTGTCCATATATACAGGATAAGAGAAGTGGTACTGTGCACTGTCCATATATACAGGATAAGAGAAGTGGTACTGTGCACTGTCCATATATACAGGATAAGAGAAGTGGTACTGTGCACTGTCCATATATACAGGATAAGAGAAGTAGTACTGTGCACTGTCCAATATATATATACAGGATAAGAGAAGTGGTACTGTGCACTGTCCATATATACAGGATAAGATAAGTGGTACTGTGCACTGTCCATATATACAGGAGGAGAGAAGTGGGACTGTGCGCTGTCCATATATACAGGAGGAGAGAAGTGGTACTGTGCACTGTCCATATATACAGGATAAGAGAAGTGGTACTGTGCACTGTCCATATATACAGGATAAGAGAAGTAGTACTGTGCACTGTCCATATATACAGGATAAGAGAAGTGGTACTGTGCACTGTCCATATATACAGGATAAGAGAAGTAGTACTGTGCACTGTCCTATATATACAGGATAAGAGAAGTGGTACTGTGCACTGTCCATATATACAGGATAAGAGAAGTGGTACTGTGCACTGTCCATATATACAGGAGAAGAGAAGTGGTACTGTGCACTGTCCATATATACAGGACAAGAGAAGTGGTACTGTGCACTGTCCATATATACAGGATAAGAGAAGTGGTACTGTGCACTGTCCATATATACAGGACTAGAGAAGTGGTACTGTGCACTGTCCATATATACAGGATAAGAGAAGTGGTACTGTGCACTGTCCATATATACAGGATAAGAGAAGTGGTACTGTGCACTGTCCATATATACAGGACAGGAGAAGTAGTACTGTGCACTGTCCATATATACAGGAGGAGAGAAGTGGTACTGTGCACTGTCCATATATACAGGATAAGAGAGAAGTGGTACTGTGCACTGTCCATATATACAGGAGGAGAGAAGTGGTACTGTGCACTGTCCATATATACAGGAGGAGAGAAGTGGTACTGTGCACTGTCCATATATACAGGATAAGAGAAGTGGTACTGTGCGCTGTCCATATATACAGGATAAGAGAAGTGGTACTGTGCACTGTCCATATATACAGGACAGGAGAAGTGGTACTGTGCACTGTCCATATATACAGGATAAGAGAAGTGGTACTGTGCACTGTCCATATATACAGGATAAGAGAAGTGGTACTGTGCGCTGTCCATATATACAGGATAAGAGAAGTGGTACTGTGTACTGTCCATATATACAGGATAAGAAAAGTGGTACTGTGCACTGTCCATATATACAGGATAAGAGAAGTGGTACTGTGCACTGTCCATATATACAGGACAGGAGAAGTGGTACTGTGCACTGTCCATATATACAGGATAAGAGAAGTGGTACTGTGCACTGTCCATATATACAGGATAAGAGAAGTGGTACTGTGCACTGTCCATATATACAGGATAAGAGAAGTGGTACTGTGCACTGTCCATATATACAGGAGAAGAGAAGTGGTACTGTGCACTGTCCATATATACAGGAGGAGAGAAGTGGTACTGTGCAATGTCCATATATACAGGATAAGAGAAGTGGTACTGTGCGCTGTCCATATATACAGGATAAGAGAAGTGGTACTGTGCACTGTCCATATATACAGGATAAGAGAAGTGGTACTGTGCACTGTCCATATATACAGGATAAGAGAAGTGGTACTGTGCAATGTCCATATATACAGGAGGAGAGAAGTAGTACTGTTCACTGTCCATATATACAGAATAAGAGAAGTGGTACTGTGCACTGTCCATATATACAGAATAAGAGAAGTGGTACTGTGCACTGTCCATATATATAGGATAAGAGAAGTGGTACTGTGCACTGTCCATATATACAGGAGGAGAGAAGTGGTACTGTGCACTGTCCATATATATAGAATAAGAGAAGTGGTACTGTGCACTGTCCATATATACAGAATAAGAGAAGTAGTACTGTGCACTGTCCATATATACAGAATAAGAGAAGTAGTACTGTGCACTGTCCATATATACAGAATAAGAGAAGTAGTACTGTGCACTGTCCTTATATATACAGGATAAGAGAAGTGGTACTGTGCACTGTCCATATATACAGGATAAGAGAAGTGGTACTGTGCACTGTCCATATATACAGGAGAAGAGAAGTGGTACTGTGCACTGTCCATATATACAGGACAAGAGAAGTGGTACTGTGCACTGTCCATATATACAGGATAAGAGAAGTGGTACTGTGCACTGTCCATATATACAGGACTAGAGAAGTGGTACTGTGCACTGTCCATATATACAGGATAAGAGAAGTGGTACTGTGCACTGTCCATATATACAGGATAAGAGAAGTGGTACTGTGCACTGTCCATATATACAGGACAGGAGAAGTGGTACTGTGCACTGTCCATATATACAGGAGGAGAGAAGTGGTACTGTGCACTGTCCATATATACAGGATAAGAGAGAAGTGGTACTGTGCACTGTCCATATATACAGGAGGAGAGAAGTGGTACTGTGCACTGTCCATATATACAGGAGGAGAGAAGTGGTACTGTGCACTGTCCATATATACAGGATAAGAGAAGTGGTACTGTGCGCTGTCCATATATACAGGATAAGAGAAGTGGTACTGTGCACTGTCCATATATACAGGACAGGAGAAGTGGTACTGTGCACTGTCCATATATACAGGATAAGAGAAGTGGTACTGTGCACTGTCCATATATACAGGATAAGAGAAGTGGTACTGTGCGCTGTCCATATATACAGGATAAGAGAAGTGGTACTGTGTACTGTCCATATATACAGGATAAGAAAAGTGGTACTGTGCACTGTCCATATATACAGGATAAGAGAAGTGGTACTGTGCACTGTCCATATATACAGGACAGGAGAAGTGGTACTGTGCACTGTCCATATATACAGGATAAGAGAAGTGGTACTGTGCACTGTCCATATATACAGGATAAGAGAAGTGGTACTGTGCACTGTCCATATATACAGGATAAGAGAAGTGGTACTGTGCACTGTCCATATATACAGGAGAAGAGAAGTGGTACTGTGCACTGTCCATATATACAGGAGGAGAGAAGTGGTACTGTGCACTGTCCATATATACAGGATAAGAGAAGTGGTACTGTGCGCTGTCCATATATACAGGATAAGAGAAGTGGTACTGTGCACTGTCCATATATACAGGATAAGAGAAGTGGTACTGTGCACTGTCCATATATACAGGATAAGAGAAGTGGTACTGTGCACTGTCCATATATACAGGAGGAGAGAAGTAGTACTGTTCACTGTCCATATATACAGAATAAGAGAAGTGGTACTGTGCACTGTCCATATATACAGAATAAGAGAAGTGGTACTGTGCACTGTCCATATATATAGGATAAGGGAAGTGGTACTGTGCACTGTCCATATATACAGGAGGAGAGATGTAGTACTGTGCACTGTCCATATATACAGAATAAGAGAAGTGGTACTGTGCACTGTCCATATATATAGGATAAGAGAAGTGGTACTGTGCACTGTCCGTATATACAGGAGAAGAGAAGTGGTACTGTGCACTGTCCATATATACAGGGCAGGAGAAGTGGTACTGTGCACTGTCCATATATACAGAACAGGAGAAGTGGTACTGTGCACTGTCCATATAAACAGGAGAAGAGAAGTAGTACTGTGCACTGTCCATATATACAAGACAGGAAAAGTGACGAATAAAAGGCACGAACCCTCAGCTCTGCAGTGTCTGAAACCTCAGCAGTGGCTACACCGCACACTTGTCAGGCAGCAGAGCACACAGCTCAGTGCTCATTACAGTATGTCAGCTAAGAGGATTCATTCACTGACAGCAAACAGAGGACTCACAATACAAAAAATGTTCACTATCTACTACCAAAGCTGCAGCAAATGAAATCCTGTCTAAGTGACATCACTGGCTGGAGGTGACATCATCACCGTGTGGACATTGTCTGCTCAGTGCTGCTCTCTCTGACTGGCTCGCATAGTGCACTGTAGAACTGTGACTGCAGCTCTGGATGTGACTGGAGCTCACATGTAATCTGATGTTTCAGCAGGGATCTAGGTCCCCGGGGGCCGCTCTATAATCAGAGTCTATTCCTCATTATATTGACTAGATTGTATTTTCATGCAAAGTCAGCGCAAAACTAAGGTGATGGATCTGAGGGCGAGGACGGCGGGGTGTGGAGGAGATTTTACTTTTTAATCAGTGCCTTAAAGTGGCTGCACCAATTTACCCAGTATGTTACGTCCCATCTGCTGTGTGAGCAGGGCTGAAGGGAAAACACAGAGTGCACCATGTGACCCCGTAATGTAGCACCTGCGTCTGACCATGCCCAATATTCATGGCGCAGGAATTGTAGAACGTGGTAAATATATATATATATATAGTGATAATATAGATGTGTCTATAGGCCTAAGATATATATATATATATATACACATACACACAGTCCTATAGGCACATCTATATTATCACTATATACACACACGTGGACACAATTGTTGTTCCCCCCTCATTTAATGAAAGAAAAAACCCCAATGGTCACAGAAATAACTTGAATCTGACAAAAGTAATAATATATAACAATTCTATGAAAATGAACAAATGACAGTCAGACATTGCTTTCCAACCAAGCTTCAGCATGAAACAGGCCTGGACAGAAATGAGGGTTCCCTTAATATTTAGTTGCACAACCTTTTGAGGCAATCCCTGCAATCAGACGATTCCTGTAACTGGCAATGAGACTTCTGCACCTCTCAGCAGGGATTTTGGCCGCTCCTCATGAGCAAACTGCTCCAGTTGTCTCGGGTGTGAAGGGTGCCTTTTCCAGACGCCATGTTTCAGCTCCTTCCAATAGGATTTAGGTCCGGGCTCATAGAAGGCCACTTCAGAATAGTCAATGTTTTCCTCTTAGCCATTCTTGGGGGTTTTTAGCTGTATGTTTTGGGTCATTATCCTGTTGACCTGCGACTGAGACCAAGCTTTCTGACACTGGGCAGCACATTTCTCTGTAGAATCCCTTGATAGTCTTGAGATTTCATTGTACCCTGCACAGATTCAAGACCCCCTGTGCCAGATGCAGCAAAGCAGCCCCAGAACATAACAGAGCCTCCTCCATGTGTCACAGTAGGGACAGTGTTCTTTTCAAGATAGGCTTCATTTTTCCGTCTGTGAACATAGAGCTGATGGGCCTTGCCAAAAATTTAGATTTTTGTCTCATCTGTCCATAGGACATTCACCCAGAAGCTTTGTGGCTTGTCAACATGGAGTTTGGAAAATTCCAGTTTTGTCAGATTCCAGTTATTTCTGTGACCATTGTGGGGTTTTCTTTCATTAAACGAGGGAGGGGACCAACAATTTTGTCCACATCTTTATAATGTCCTATAGTCACATATATTATCACTATATATACAGTACAGACCAAACATTTGCACACACCTTCTCATTCCAAGAGTTTTCTGTATTTTCATGACTATAAAAATTGTAGATTCGCACTGAAGGCATCAAAACTATGAATTACCACATGTGGAATTATATACTTACCAAAAAAGTGTGAAACTACTGAAAATATGTCTTATATTCTAGGTTCTTCAAAGTAGCCACTTTTTGCTTTGATTACTGCTTTGCACACTCTTGGCATTCTCTTGATGAGCTTCAAGAGGTGGTCACCTGAAATGGTCTTCCAACAGTCTTGAAGGAGTTCCCAGAGATGCTTAGCACTTGTTGGCCCTTTTGCCTTCACTCTGCGGTCCAGCTCACCCCAAACCATCTGGATTGGGTTCAGGTCTGGTGACTGTGGAGGCCAGGTCATCTGGCGTAGCACCCCATCACTCTCCTTCTTGGTCACATAGCCCTTACACAGTCTGGAGGTGTGTTTGGGGTCATTGTCCTGTTGGTCCAACTAAACGCAAACCGGATGGAATAGCATGCCGCTGCAAGATGCTGTGGTAACCATGCTGGTTCAGAATAAATCCCCAACAGTGTCACCAGCAAAGCCCCCCCACACCATCACACCTCCTCCTCCATGCGTCACGGTGGGAACCAGGCATGTACAGTCCATTCCTTCACCTTTTCTGCGTCGCACAAAGACACGGTGGTTGGAACCAAAGATCTCAAATTTGGACTCATCAGACCAAAGCCCAGATTTCCACAGGTCTAATGTCCATTCCTTGTGTTCTTCTTGTGCTTGTTGCGTGTCCTTAGCAGTGGTTTCCTAGCAGCTATTTTACCATGAAGGCCTGCTGCACACAGTCTCCTCTTAGCAGTTGTTGTAGAGATGCGTCTGCTGCTAGAACTCTGAGTGGCATTGACCTGGTCTCTAATCTGAGCTGCTGTTAACCTGCGATTTCTGAGGCTGGTGACTCGGATGAACTTATCCTCCGCAGCAGAGGTGACTCTTGGTCTTCCTTTCCTTGGGCGGTCCTCACGTGAGCCAGTTTCTTTGTAGCGCTTGATGGTTTTGGCCACTGCACTTGGGGACACTTTCAAAGTTTTCCCAATTTTTCGGACTGACTGACCTTCATTTCTTAAAGTAATGATGGCCACTCGTTTTTCTTTATTTTGCTGCTTTTTTCTTGCCATAATACAAATTCTAACACTCCATTCAGTAGGACTATCAGCTGTGTATCCACCTGACTTCTGAACAACACAACTGATGGTCCCAACCCCATTTATAAGGCAAGAAATCTCACTTATTAAACCTCACTATATTATCATTATATATATACTGTCCTATAGTCACATCTATATTATCACTATATATATACTGTCCTATAGTCACATCTATATTATCACTATATATATACTGTCCTATAGTCACATCTATATTATCACTATATATATACTGTCCTATAGACATCTATATCTATATTATTGCTATATATTAGTGGTGACTGTTGGGTCAGACGTTGCGGTTCCAGGAGAATCTTGCCTGATAGTTTCTCATCAGTGAAGACTGCAGGTACCGCCATGACCGCCATCTAGTGGAAGTGACTGGACCCAGCACTCATTTGACCGCTCACCGCTGCGTTACCTTGCTGGTTTGTTACAATGTAGCAGTCTGCTCAGTTCACAGATGATTGTGTGGACTAGTTACAACTGTCACAAACCCTCAGATGTGATCAGGAGGCTCCGGATGGAGCCGCAGAGACCCTGACTATGAAGACAATCACTGAGTCCATGAAATCCAGAAACCTTCTAAAAATCTGATTAAAATAACGGCAATTTTGCGCCATCGCTGGGCCCGCCCACTGATTACCCTGACCTGACCTCAATCTCCTGTAATCCGGGATCTTCCGAGGACACGGCGCTGATTACATCCACTGGACGGTCTAGGAGGGCGATTAATAGAGCAGCGGGACAGGGCAGGCGGAGGTCAATCTCACATCAATCTTTGCGCCTAATTTATGTGCAAGAGGCTTAGCCGCCATTTATCGCCCACAATTCCCACCCAGGGCGCACAATGACGTATTCTTGAACGACTGATGCCATCTTGTTCTGAGGGGGAGCTAAACCACTCACAATCAAGTTCAAGCTGACAAAGCTCATAAAAGGTTCACATCCTGATACGTTATATACAGGTGTGAGCAACTCTAACGGTGCCCTCTGCTGGAGAAGTACGCGGTGCACAGAGCGCTGCTGCCTCTACATCTCCCATTGTGCAATGCAGCAGAGCTGAGCCACGGCACAGGGGTCCACTGTGACCTCATACAGCTACACATAGGAATCACAGTGACATTACTCAATGACATCACTATAGTCACAGACAGATTCAGCACCATAAGGGTCACAACTGGGCACAACGCCAAGCAGGTGACCACCAGGCTGTGCCAGGACACAGGCGTGGACGACACTTTCCTGCTCTTGGTTATATCACGCAGATCATGTGACGCCACCGTCTGTGGCGATGCGACTTCTTCAATCATGTTGTCGATTCTGTGCAGTGATTAGGATTACCAAGTGCTATGATGACATCTTTAATCACAGCGATTGCCACCGATCACAAGCGCCGTGAGCTGCGCAGAGACAAAATTTCGCCATCACGACACATTACATGTTTTACTATCATCTGAACGGTCTCTGAAATGTGATTATGAAAGTTCCGCCCACCATGAAATCATTGCTAAAATACATTGTAACAAACCCTCAGTACAGTTGAGAGATTTGTCTAGACTGATACATAGTTACAATTCCTCAGCATAGTGCAGATTGGTCTAGACTAATACATTGTAACAAGCTCTCAGCACAGTAGAGATTGGTCTAGACTGGTACATTGTAACAAGCTCTCAGCACAGTAGAGATTGGTCTAGACTGATACATTGTAACAAACGCTCAGCACAGTAGAGATTGGTCTAGACTGATACGTTGTAACAACCCCTCAGCTGTGAAAGTGAGCAGACATCATGGATAATAGAACTTTCTTGATTGATAAGACTGAAGCGATCTCCCATATCCCCAGGTGTCAGACTCAGTGCACAGCGCCCCTCGTTCCGCTGCTCCCAGCATGCACTGTGCTCCCAGTACCTGCTCCCCATACGGGAAGGTCTGCCTCCTCCTCTTGAGGCTTCTCCAGCTCATCTCAGAAGACAATCTAGGGCTCAGTTCTGGGGTACCATGTGCAGATCCGCCACCTCTCCCGCCTGCTCCATTGTGACGACTCTCCAGTAGCCGGAGGTGGACGCTCAGGAAGTCTTTAATCTTCAAATAACGGTTGCTTAGAAACGGGAGGGTAAAGTGCAGCGGCGCAGGCCTGAATAGTAGCAGACGCCGCTTCTCTCCACATTCAATTACTGCAAATGAATTGACGGACACAATGAACAATTGTTCCCCAGGCACTCATCGCACTGCGTGTTTCACTATCCGCACACTGCACTCTGCTTCATCCCTAATTCACTAGAACTTTATCATGTAAATAACCCAAATTTGCCAAGGCAGGAGAGGACCCACCAAAGGATGAAGGACCCAACCACGAGTGGACCCTCCAGAAGATAAGGGACCCAACCACAATTGGACCCTCCTGAGGACGAGCAGCCCAAACATGAGTGGATTTCCAGATGACGAGGGACCCAACCACGAGTGGGTCTTCCAAAGGACAACTGTCCCAAACACGAATGGACCCTCCAGTGGATAAAGGATGCATTCTTGAGTGGAGCCTCCAGAGGACGAGGGACCCAAGCATGAGTGGACCCTCCTGAGGATGTTCAGCCCAAATACGAGTGGACTCTCCAGAGGACGAGCTGCCCAAACATGAGTGGCCTCTCCATAGGACGAGGGACCCAATCACAAGCGGATCCTCCAGAGCACAAAGGACCCAGCCACGAGTGGAGCCTCCAGAAGATAATGGACCCAACCACAATTGGACCCTCCTGAGGATAATTAGCCCAAACACAAGTGGAATCTCCAGAGGACAAATGACAGAAACACGAGTGGACCCTCCAGAGGACGAGGGACCCAGCCATGAGTGAATCCTGCAGAGGATGAGCAGCCCAGACACGAGTGGACCTCCAGAGGATGAAGGATCCAACCGTGAGTGGAGCCTCCAGAGGACGAGAGACCCAAGCATGCGTGGACCCTCCTGAGGATGATCAGCCCAAATATGAGTGGACTCTCCAGAGGACAAGCAGCCCAAACACGAGTGGACCGCCAGATGACGAGGGACCCAACCACGAGTGGGTCTTCCAAAGGATGACCAGCCCAAACACAAATGGACCCTCCAGAGGATGAAGGATCCAACCGTGAATGGAGCCTCCAGAGGACGAGGGACCCAAGCATGAGTGCACCCTCCTGAGGATGATCAGCCCAAATATGAGTGGACTCTCCAGAGGCGAGCAGCCCAAACATGAGTGGACCCTCCAGAGGAAGAGGGACCCAAATATGAAAAGACCCTCCAGAGCATTAGTGGCCCAAACACAAAAGGACTCTCCTGAGGAAAGTCATCCCAAACACGAGTGGACTCTCCTGAGGAAAGTCATCCCAAACACAAGTGGACCCTCCAGAGGACCAGGGACTCAACCACGAGTGAATTCTCCAGCGGATAAGTGGCCCAAACATGAGTGGATGCTCCATAGGATGAGAAACCCAAACACAAGTGGATCCTCCAGAAGATGAGCAGTCCAACCACGAGTGGACCCTCCAAAAGATAAGGGACCCAACCACAATTGGACCCTCCTGAGGACAAGCAGCCCAAACACGAGTGGATTTCCAGATGACGAGGGACCCAACCACGAGTGGGTCTTCCAAAGGACAACTGGCCCAAACACGAATGGACCCTGCAGTGGATAAAGGATCCATTCTTGAGTGGAGCCTCCAGAGGACGAGGGACCCAAGCATGAGTTGCCCCTCCTGAGGATGTTCAGCCCAAATACGAGTGGACTCTCCAGAGGACGAGCTGCCCAAACATGAGTGGCCTCTCCATAGAATGAGGGACCCAACCACGAGTGGATCCTCCAGAGGACGAAGGACCCAGCCACAGGTGGAGCCTCCAGAAGATAATGGACCCAACCACAATTGGACCCTCCTGAGGATAATTAGCCCAAACACAAGTGGAATCTCCAGAGGACAAATGACAGAAACACGAGTGGACCCTCCAGAGGACGAGGGACCCAGCCATGAGTGAATCCTGCAGAGGATGAGCAGCCCAGACACGAGTGGACCTCCAGAGGATGAAGGATCCAACCGTGAGTGGAGCCTCCAGAGGACGAGAGACCCAAGCATGCGTGGACCCTCCTGAGGATGATCAGCCCAAATATGAGTGGACTCTCCAGAGGACAAGCAGCCCAAACACGAGTGGACCGCCAGATGACGAGGGACCCAACCATGAGTGGGTCTTCCAAAGGATGACCAGCCCAAACACAAATGGACCCTCCAGAGGATGAAGGATCCAACCGTGAATGGAGCCTCCAGAGGACGAGGGACCCAAGCATGAGTGCACCCTCCTGAGGATGATCAGCCCAAATATGAGTGGACTCTCCAGAGGCGAGCAGCCCAAACATGAGTGGACCCTCCAGAGGAAGAGGGACCCAAATATGAAAAGACCCTCCAGAGCATTAGTGGCCCAAACACAAAAGGACTCTCCTGAGGAAAGTCATCCCAAACACGAGTGGACTCTCCTGAGGAAAGTCATCCCAAACACAAGTGGACCCTCCAGAGGACCAGGGACTCAACCACGAGTGAATTCTCCAGCGGATAAGTGGCCCAAACATGAGTGGATGCTCCATAGGATGAGAAACCCAAACACAAGTGGATCCTCCAGAAGATGAGCAGTCCAACCACGAGTGGACCCTCCAAAAGATAAGGGACCCAACCACAATTGGACCCTCCTGAGGACAAGCAGCCCAAACACGAGTGGATTTCCAGATGACGAGGGACCCAACCACGAGTGGGTCTTCCAAAGGACAACTGGCCCAAACACGAATGGACCCTGCAGTGGATAAAGGATCCATTCTTGAGTGGAGCCTCCAGAGGACGAGGGACCCAAGCATGAGTTGCCCCTCCTGAGGATGTTCAGCCCAAATACGAGTGGACTCTCCAGAGGACGAGCTGCCCAAACATGAGTGGCCTCTCCATAGAATGAGGGACCCAACCACGAGTGGATCCTCCAGAGGACGAAGGACCCAGCCACAGGTGGAGCCTCCAGAAGATAATGGACCCAACCACAATTGGACCCTCCTGAGGATAATTAGCCCAAACACAAGTGGAATCTCCAGAGGACAAATGACAGAAACACGAGTGGACCCTCCAGAGGACGAGGGACCCAGCCATGAGTGAATCCTGCAGAGGATGAGCAGCCCAGACACGAGTGGACCTCCAGAGGACGAAGGATCCAACCGTGAGTGGAGCCTCCAGAGGACGAGAGACGCAAGCATGAGTGGACCCTCCTGAGGATGATCAGCCCAAATATGAGTGGACTCTCCAGAGGACAAGCAGCCCAAACACGAGTGGACCTCCAGATGACGAGGGACCCAACCACGAGTGGGTCTTCCAAAGGATGACCAGCCCAAACACAAATGGACCCTCCAGAGGATGAAGGATCCAACCGTGAATGGAGCCTCCAGAGGACAAGGGACCCAAGCATGAGTGGACCCTCCTGAGGATGATCAGCCCAAATATGAGTGGACTCTCCAGAGGACGAGCAGCCCAAACATGAGTGGACCCTCCAGAGGAAGAGGGACCCAAATATGAAAAGACCCTCCAGAGCATTAGTGGCCCAAACACAAAAGGACTCTCCTGAGGAAAGTCAGCCCAAACACGAGTGGACTCTCCAGAGGACAAGCAGCCCAAACACAAGTGGACCCTCCAGAGGACCAGGGACTCAACCACGAGTGAATTCTCCAGAGGATAAGTGGCCCAAACATGAGTGGATGCTCCATAGGACGAGAAACCCAACCACAAGTGGATCCTCCAGAAGATGAGCAGTACAAACACGAGTGGACCCTCCAAAAGAAGAGGGACCCAACCATGAACGGACCTTCCAGAGAATGATTGGCCCAAACACGAGTGGATCCTCCAGAGGACAGGTGACCCAACCACTAGTGGACCCTCCATAAGACAAACAGCCCAACCATGAGTGGACCCTCCAGAGGACAAAGGACCCAATGATGAGTGGACCCTCCAGAGGACAGGCAACCCATCAATGAGTAGACCCTCTAGAGGACAAGCATCCCAACCACAAGCAAACCCTCCAGAGAACGAACGGCCCAACCATGAGTGGACCCTCCAGAGCATGTGCACCTCAACCACGAGTGGACCCTACAGAGGATGTGCAACTCAACCATGAGTGAACCCTCCAGAGGACAAATAGCCCAACTACGAGTGGTCCTTCCATAGAACAAGTGGGCCAACATCGAGTGGACCCTTCAGAGGCCAAGCAACCTAACCATGAGTGGACCCTTCAGAGGACAATGAACCCATCCATGAGTGGACCCTCCAGAGGACAAGCAACTCAACCATGACTGGACCCTCCAGAGTACAATGAATGCATCCATGAGTGGACCCTCCAGAGGACAAGCGACCCATCCACGAATGGACCCTCCAGAGGATGAGCCAACCAACCATGAGTGGACCCTCCAGAGAACAAACAGTTCATGGACAAATGGACAAAGACAAGTAAACCCTCCAGAGAACTGGTAACCCAACCACGAGTGGACCCTATAGAAGACCAACGGCCCAACCGTGAGTGGACCCTCCAGAGAACAAGCAACCCAACCAGGAGTGGACCCTCCAGATGACAAATGACCCAACCAGGACAGGACCCTCCAGAAGTCGAGGATCTGAACCCCAATGGACACTCCATAGGATAAGCAGCTCAACCACAAGTGGACCCTCCAGAGGGCAAGCAGCTCAACCATGGGTGGACGCTCTAGAGGATGAGCAACCCAACTATAAGTGAACTTTGCAACCAACGAGCAGCCCAACTACAAGTGGACCCTCCAGAGGATGAGGAACCAAACCACAATGGACCCTCCAGAGGAGGAGCAACCCAACCATGAATGAACCTTGCAGATCACTAGCAGCCCAACCAGAAATGAACCGCCTAGAGGAGAAATAACCCAATCACGAGTGGATCCTCCAGAGGACGAGCGGCCCAACCATGAGTGAACCCCCCAAAGGACAAGCAACCCAACCATGAGTGGACCCTTCAGAGGATGAGCCAACCAATCACAAGTGATTCCTCCAGAGAACAAATGGTCCAAGGATGAATGGAACCTCCAGAGAATAGATAACCCAACCACGAGTAGTCCCTCCACAAGACAAGCGCTCCAACCACGAGTGGACCTTCCAGAAGACCAATGGCCCAACCAGGAGTGGACTCTCCACAGGACAAGCGACTCAACCAGGAGTGGATCCCCAGAAGACGAGGAACCGAACCCCAATGGACACTCCATAAGACGAGCAGCTCAACCACAAGTGGACCCTACAGAGGGCAAGCAGCTGAACCACGGGTGGACCCTCTAAAGGATGAGAAACCCAAACATGAGTGAAACTTGTAGAACACAAGAGGTCTAACCACAAGTGAACCCTCCAGAGAAGTGACCAGACCACAGATGAATACCGAAAAGAGAAAAAAAAACACCAATCGTGTAATAACATTAAGGCAACCAAATATGGTCGATAGGATGTAAAGGTTCTCACCTTGTGCAGTTGTGATGAGCTCTTAACTGCTTAGAGGGCATATCAGATGATTTCCAACTGAAAGTCGGACTCTTAGAGCAGCTGAGCACCTCCTTCACGTGGTACGAATCCCACGTTGCAAAGATCCAAGAAGTGGTGGGGAGATGTTATTTTTATACACTTGAAAAAGGGCTGTTCGTTGCTGGAAACGCGTAGTGTACCTGATCTCAATAAAAGTACTTGACTGGACCAGCGCTGGTACACCCATGTTTTATGGGTTACATCACCCCACCACTTCTTGGATCTAACCACAGATGAATCCTCCAGGGAACAAGCAACCCAACTACGAGTGGACCATCCAGGGGATGTGGACTAAAAACTAGTGGACCCTCCAGAGGGCGAGCAGCTGAACCACAAGTGGACCTTCCAGAGGACAAGTGACCCAACCACGAGTGGATCCTCCAGAGGACAATACTGGGATAGAATCAAAATAGATCATCCTGTGCCTCCTGATGCAGGACCACCCATAAATCACAAACTCCTCACCCATGGAATCCCCTGCATAGGTCCCAGCCCCCTCTACATGATCCCCATTGATCCCAGGACCCCCCTTTGATTCCAGCCCTCTCCCCAGGACCACCGTAGATTCCAGTCTACTCCGTTGGGAACCCCATTTTATATTCCATTTCACTTGTCTATAATACATTAGTCCTGATAGTCTGCAATTTCTACATTGTCCAGTAAACTTCATAACAGGCAGACACTTCCTGCTCTGTAGAGATCACTTCTCATCAGTCAGCTCATTATCATAAGAGGGCAGTGTTACATTGACAGTTAACATCTCTAGCATACAGCTGGAGGGACACACAATCACCTCCTCTTCTTCTCTACATAGTCACAGAGCATGCTCACTACAGTCTGCCACAGAAGTCTATAGATAATGGTCGCAGCTCACCTCCTCACTCTTCCTGTACAGTGATAGAGCATGCTCACTACAGTCTGCCACAGAAGTCTATAGATAATAGTCGCAGCTCACCTCCTCACTCTTCCTGTACAGTGACAGAGCATACTCACTACAGTCTGCCACAGAAGTCTATAGATAATGGTCGCAGCTCACCTCCTCACTCTTCCTGTACAATGACAGAGCATGCTCACTACAGTCTGCCACAGAAGTCTATAGATAATGGTCGCAGCTCACCGCCTCACTCTTCCTGTACAGTGACAGAGCATGCTCAATACAGTCTGCCACAGAAGTCTATAGATAATGGTCGCAGCTCACCTCCTCACTCTTCCTGTACAGTGACAGAGCATGCTCACTACAGTCTGCCACAGAAGTCTATAGATAATGGTTGCAGCTCACCTCCTCACTCTTCCTGTACAGTGACAGAGCATGCTCACTACAGTCTGCCACAGAAGTCTATAGATAATGGTTGCAGCTCACCTCCTCACTCTTCCTGTACAGTGACAGAGCATGCTCACTACAGTCTGCCACAGAAGTCTATAGATAATGGTCGCAGCTCACCGCCTCACTCTTCCTGTACAGTGATAGAGCATGCTCAATACAGTCTGCCACAGAAGTCTATAGATAATGGTCGCAGCTCACCTCCTCACTCTTCCTGTACAGTGACAGAGCATGCTCACTACAGTCTGCCACAGAAGTCTATAGATAATGGTTGCAGCTCACCTCCTCACTCTTCCTGTACAGTGACAGAGCATGCTCACTACAGTCTGCCACAGAAGTCTATAGATAATGGTCGCAGCTCACCTCCTCACTCTTCCTGTACAGTGACAGAGCATGCTCACTACAGTCTGCCACAGAAGTCTATAGATAATGGTCGCAGCTCACCTCCTCACTCTTCCTGTACAGTGACAGAGCATGCTCACTACAGTCTGCCACAGAAGTCTATAGATAATGGTCGCAGCTCACCTCCTTACTCTTCCTGTACAGTGACAGAGCATGCTCACTACAGTCTGTCACAGAAGTCTATAGATAATGGTCGCAGCTTACCTCCTCACTCTTCCTGTACAGTGACAGAGCATGCTCACTACAGTCTTCCACAGAAGTCTATAGATAATGGTTGCAGCTCACCTCCTCACTCTTCCTGTACAGTGACAGAGCATGCTCACTACAGTCTGCCACAGAAGTCTATAGATAATGGTCGCAGCTCACCGCCTCACTCTTCCTGTACAGTGACAGAGCATGCTCAATACAGTCTGCCACAGAAGTCTATAGATAATGGTCGCAGCTCACCGCCTCACTCTTCCTGTACAGTGACAGAGCATGCTCACTACAGTCTTCCACAGAAGTCTATAGATAATGGTCGCAGCTCACCTCCTCACTCTTCCTGTACAGTGACAGAGCATGCTCACTACAGTCTGCCACAGAAGTCTATAGATAATGGTCGCAGCTCACCTCCTCACTCTTCCTGTACAGTGACAGAGCATGCTCACTACAGTCTTTCATAGAGATCACATCTCCCTGGATTGTTGCTTCGGCTCTCCTTAGGCCCCCTGTAGATGATACGTCTACTACCCATCAGTTACCCCTGCTCCTCCTTCCCGTGTACTGGCCAGTGACACGCTGCATGCTGTCTCCTCTCCAGCCTCCTGTTCACACTGTGCAGTGATCTGCACAGTCACCTTGGATCCTGCTAATCTCCCAACATTGAATTTCTAGATTGTTGACCATTTAACCCCTCGTTTGCTACTGGACTGGAGGTAGGTAACAGATGTAGCTGTCAGGCATCAAGGGACACAACATCCTGCAGTAGGGAAGATGGCGGACAGCAGGCAGTGGTGCAGGCCCATCCATGACTTGCTGGTGAACATGAGTGGGTCGGCAGATGCTGTCGAGTGACGGTCACAATGGACGGCTGCTGCCATCTGTGCAGAGCGGTAACTTCATTAGGTGACGTCAGACGTGAACTTCTGTGACCCGAGCGGCGGATTATAATCTGATTACAGAGGACATTAGTGGAGTCATTACCTCCTGCAGATGACCGCACCGGGTAACCACGCCCCAAAGTCCTCCTCCTCCTTTACTAGTGGAGTCATTACCTCCTGCAGGTGAATCAGGGCGACAACTGGGTAACCACAAACCACACCGCCCCAAAGTCCTCCCAGCCTCACTGCAGAGGACATTAGTGACCCATGACTCCATTGACATGTTTGACCTATGACCCCATTCATGCCTATAACCTATGACCCAGTGACATGTATGACATCACACAGATCACATTATCAATGGCTGGGGGTTTTACACATTCTAGTCTTATCACACATTCAATGAGCTCAATGGCGCCTTCTTCAGGACATGTCACATAAAGCACAGTTCACATCATGTGTGCAGTATACCTCTGGAGCTTTTGTACAGACTCCTATTTGCCCCATCTGTCAGCTTCTTTATATCAGGAGCCTGTAGGTAGCCATGTGGCAGATGTATACAGCTGTGCACAGTTGGTATATACAGTATATACAGGATGGATACAGCCGCTGCACATGTCAGGCCTGTATAGTTGGAGTATATACATCACCACATGTGAACACCGCTTTAGACCCATCCTTCAGTATTTGTCTCTTAGATGTACACAGGGAGTTAGGATGCAGTCTAAAGGCAGCAGTGGATACAGTGGTGGTAGTGGATAAGG
Organism: Leptodactylus fallax; assembly: GCA_947044405.1. NCBI lineage: Eukaryota > Metazoa > Chordata > Amphibia > Anura > Leptodactylidae > Leptodactylus > Leptodactylus fallax. The sequence goes on from CAMRHE010000950.1 coordinate 216,258, forward strand.
TGGCAGTGGATACAGTAGTGGTGGTGGATACAGTGGTGGTGGTGAATACAGTAGTGGTAGTGGATACAGTAGTAGTGGATACAGTAGTGGTGGATACAGTGGTGGTGGTGGATACAGTAGTGATGGTGGATACAGTAATGGTGGTGATGGATACAGTAGTGGTGGTGGATACAGTGGTGGTAGTGGATAAGGTGGCAGTGGATACAGTAGTGGTGGTGGATACAGTAGTGGTGGTGGATACAGTAGTAGTGGATATAGTGGTGGTGGATACAGTGGTGGTGGTGGATACAGTGGTGGTAGTGGATACAGTGGTGGTGGATACAGTAGTGATGGTGGATACAGTGGTGGTGGATACAGTGGAGGGTACAGTGGTGGTAGTGGATACAGTGGTGGAGGATACAATGGAGAATACAGTGGTGATGGTGGATATAGTAGTGGTGGTGTATACAGCAGTGGTGGAGGATATAGTAGTGGTGGTGAATACAGTAGTGGTAGATACAGTAGTGGTGGTGGATACAGTAGTGGTGGATACAGTAGTGGATACAGTATTGTTGGTGGATACAGTGGTGGATATAGTGGTGGTGGATACAGTGGTGGTGGTGGATACAGTGGTGGAAGTGGATACAGTGGTGGTGGATACAGTAGTGATGGTGGTGGATACAGTAGTAGTACTGGTGGATACAGTAGCGATGTGGATACAGTAGTGGTGGTGGATACAGTAATGGCGGATATAATAATGGTGGTGGTGGATACAGTAGTGGTGGTAGTGGATACAGTTGTGATCGTGAATACAGTAATGGTGGATACAGGAATGGTGGTGGTGGTGGTGGTGGTGCATATAGTAGTAGTGGTGGTGGATACAGTAGTGTTGGTGGATACAGTAGTGATGGTGGATACAGTAATGGTGGTGATGGATACAGTAGTGGTGGTGGTGGTGTATACAGTAGTGATGGTGGATACAGTGGTGGTGGACACAGTAGTAGAGGAGGATACAGTGGTGGTGGTAGATACAGTAGTAGTGGATACAGTAGTGGTAGTGGATACAGTGGTGGTGTTGGATACAGTAGTGGTGGTGGACACAGTAGTGGTGGATAAAGTAGCAGTGGTGGTGGATACAGTAGTGGTGGATACAGTAATGGTGGTGGTGGATACAGTAGTGATGGTGGATACATTAGTGTTGGATATAGTGGTGGTGGATACAGCAATTTTGGTGGTGGATACAGTAGTGGTGGTGGATACAGTAGTGTTGGATATAGTGGTGGTGGATACAGTGGTGGTGGTGGATACAGTGGTGGTGGATACAGTGGAGGGTACAGTGGTGGTAGTGGATACAGTGGTGGAGGATACAATGGAGAATACAGTGGTGATGGTGGATATAGTAGTGGTGGTGTATACAGCAGTGGTGGAGGATATAGTAGTGGTGGTAAATACAGTGGTGGAGGGTACCGTGGTAGTAATGGATACAGTGGTGGTGGAGGATACATTGGTGGTGGTGGATACAGTAGTGGTAGTGGAAACAGTGCCGGCAGATAAAGTAAGGGTGTTGGATACAGTAGTTTCGGTGGATACAGTAGTCTTGGATATAGTGGTGGTGGATACAGTGGTGGAAGTGCATACAGTGGTGGTGGATACAGTAGTGATGGTGGTGGATACAGTAGTAGTACTGGTGGATACAGTAGCGATGTGGATACAGTAGTGGTGGTGGATACAGTAATGGCGGATATAATAATGGTGGTGGTGGATACAGTAGTGGTGGTAGTGGATACAGTTGTGATCGTGAATACAGTAATGGTGGATACAGGAATGGTGGTGGATACAGTGGTGGTGCATATAGTAGTAGTGGTGGTGGATACAGTAGTGTTGGTGGATACAGTAGTGATGGTGGATACAGTAATGGTGGTGATGGATACAGTAGTGGTGGTGGTGGTGTATACAGTAGTGATGGTGGATACAGTGGTGGTGGACACAGTAGTAGAGGAGGATACAGTGGTGGTGGTAGATACAGTAGTAGTGGATACAGTAGTGGTAGTGGATACAGTGGTGGTGTTGGATACAGTAGTGGTGGTGGACACAGTAGTGGTGGATACAGTAGCAGTGGTGGTGGATACAGTAGTGGTGGATACAGTAATGGTGGTGGTGGATACAGTAGTGATGGTGGATACATTAGTGTTGGATATAGTGGTGGTGGATACAGCAATTTTGGTAGTGGATACAGTAGTGGTGGTGGATACAGTAGTGTTGGATATAGTGGTGGTGGATACAGTGGTGGTGGTGGATACAGTGGTGGTAGTGGATACAGTCGTGGTGGATACAGTAGTGATGGTGGATACAGTGGTGGTGGATACAGTGGAGGGTACAGTGGTGGTAGTGGATACAGTGGTGGAGGATACAATGGAGAATACAGTGGTGATGGTGGATATAGTAGTGGTGGTGTATACAGCAGTGGTGGAGGATATAGTAGTGGTGGTAAATACAGTGGTGGAGGGTACCGTGGTAGTAATGGATACAGTGGTGGTGGAGGATACATTGGTGGTAGTGGATACAGTAGTGGAATGAACAGTGGTGGTGGTGGATACAGTAGTGGTAGTGGAAACAGTGCCGGCAGATAAAGTAAGGGTGTTGGATACAGTAGTTGCGGTGGATACAGTAGTCTTGGATATAGTGGTGGTGGATACAGTGGTGGAAGTGGATACAGTGGTGGTGGATACAGTAGTGATGGTGGTGGATACAGTAGTAGTACTGGTGGATACAGTAGCGATGTGGATACAGTAGTGGTGGTGGATACAGTAATGGCGGATATAATAATGGTGGTGGTGGATACAGTAGTAGTGGTAGTGGATACAGTTGTGATCGTGAATACAGCAATGGTGGATACAGGAATGGTGGTGGGTACAGTGGTGGTGCATATAGTAGTAGTGGTGGTGGATACAGTAGTGTTGGTGGATACAGTAGTGATGGTGGATACAGTAATGGTGGTGATGGATACAGTAGTGGTGGTGGTGGATACAGTAGTGATGGTGGATACAGTGGTGGTGGACACAGTAGTAGAGGAGGATACAGTGGTGGTGGTGGATACAGTGGTGGTAGTGGATACAGTGGTGGTGGATACAGTAGTGATGGCGGATCAGTGGTAGTGGATACAGTAGTGATGGTGGATACAATAGTAGTGGTGGATACAGTAGTGGTGGTGGATAAAGTGGTGGTGGTGGATAGAGTAGTGGATACAATGGTGGTAGTGGATACAGTAGTGGGTGGTGGATAGAGTAGTGGTGGATACAATGGTGTGGTGGATAAAGTAGTGGTGGTGGTTACAGTAGTGGTGGATACAGTAGTGGTGGTGGATACAGTAGTGGTGGATACAGTAGTGGATACAGTATTGTTGGTGGATACAGTGGTGGGTACAGTGGTGGTGGATACAGTAGTGGGTGGTGGATAGAGTAGTGGTGGATACAATGGTGTGGTGGATACAGTAGTGGTGGTGGTTACAGTAGTGGTGAATACAGTAGTGGTGGTGAATACAGTAGTGGTAGATACAGTAGTGGTGGTGGATACAGTAGTGGTGGATACAGTAGTGGATACAGTATTGTTGGTGGATACAGTGGTGGATATAGTGGTGGTGGATACAGTGGTGGTGGTGGATACAGTGGTGGAAGTGGATACAGTGGTGGTGGATACAGTAGTGATGGTGGTGGATATAGTAGTAGTACTGGTGGATACAGTAGCGATGTGGATACAGTAGTGGTGGTGGATACAGTAATGGCGGATATAATAATGGTGGTGGTGGATACAGTAGTAGTGGTAGTGGATACAGTTGTGATCGTGAATACAGCAATGGTGGATACAGGAATGGTGGTGGATACAGTGGTGGTGCATATAGTAGTAGTGGTGGTGGATACAGTAGTGTTGGTGGATACAGTAGTGATGGTGGATACAGTAATGGTGGTGATGGATACAGTAGTGGTGGTGGTGGATACAGTAGTGATGGTGGATACAGTGGTGGTGGACACAGTAGTAGAGGAGGATACAGTGGTGGTGGTAGATAAAGTAGTAGTGGATACAGTAGTGGTAGTGGATACAGTGGTGGTGTTGGATACAGTAGTGCTGGTGGACACAGTAGTGGTGGATACAGTAGCAGTGGTGGTGGATACAGTAGTGGTGGATACAGTAATGGTGGTGGTGAATACAGTAGTGATGGTGGATACATTAGTGTTGGATATAGTGGTGGTGGTGGATACAGTGGTGGTGGTGGATACAGTAGTGTTGGATATAGTGGTGGTGGATACAGTGGTGGATACAGTATTGTTGGTGGATACAGTGGTGGGTACAGTGGTGGTGGATACAGTGGTGGTGGTGGATACAGTGGTGGTAGTGGATACAGTGATGGTGGATACAGTAGTGATGGCGGATCAGTGGTAGTGGATACAGTAGTGATGGTGGATACAATAGTAGTGGTGGATACAGTAGTGGTGGTGGATAAAGTGGTGGTGGTGGATAGAGTAGTGGATACAATGGTGGTAGTGGATACAGTAGTGGGTGGTGGATAGAGTAGTGGTGGATACAATGGTGTGGTGGATACAGTAGTGGTGGTGGTTACAGTAGTGGTGGATACAGTAGTGGTGGTGGATACAGTAGTGGTGGATACAGTAGTGGATACAGTATTGTTGGTGGATACAGTGGTGGGTACAGTGGTGGTGGATACAGTAGTGTTGGTGGATACAGTAGTGATGGTGGATACAGTAATGGTGGTGATGGATACAGTAGTGGTGGTGGTGGATACAGTAGTGATGGTGGATACAGTGGTGGTGGACACAGTAGTAGAGGAGGATACAGTGGTGGTGGTAGATAAAGTAGTAGTGGATACAGTAGTGGTAGTGGATACAGTGGTGGTGTTGGATACAGTAGTGCTGGTGGACACAGTAGTGGTGGATACAGTAGCAGTGGTGGTGGATACAGTAGTGGTGGATACAGTAATGGTGGTGGTGAATACAGTAGTGATGGTGGATACATTAGTGTTGGATATAGTGGTGGTGGTGGATACAGTGGTGGTGGTGGATACAGTAGTGTTGGATATAGTGGTGGTGGATACAGTGGTGGATACAGTATTGTTGGTGGATACAGTGGTGGGTACAGTGGTGGTGGATACAGTGGTGGTGGTGGATACAGTGGTGGTAGTGGATACAGTGATGGTGGATACAGTAGTGATGGCGGATCAGTGGTAGTGGATACAGTAGTGATGGTGGATACAATAGTAGTGGTGGATACAGTAGTGGTGGTGGATAAAGTGGTGGTGGTGGATAGAGTAGTGGATACAATGGTGTGGTGGATACAGTAGTGGTGGTGGTTACAGTAGTGGTGGATACAGTAGTGGTGGTGGATACAGTAGTGGTGGATACAGTAGTGGATACAGTATTGTTGGTGGATACAGTGGTGGGTACAGTGGTGGTGGATACAGTAGTGGGTGGTGGATAGAGTAGTGGTGGATACAATGGTGTGGTGGATACAGTAGTGGTGGTGGTTACAGTAGTGGTGAATACAGTAGTGGTGGTGAATACAGTAGTGGTAGATACAGTAGTGGTGGTGGATACAGTAGTGGTGGATACAGTAGTGGATACAGTATTGTTGGTGGATACAGTGGTGGGTACAGTGGTGGTGGATACAGTGGTGGTGGGGGATACAGTGGTGGTAGTGGATACAGTGGTGGTGGATACAGTAGTGATGGCGGATCAGTGGTAGTGGATACAGTAGTGATGGTGGATACAATAGTAGTGGTGGATACAGTAGTGGTGGTGGATAAAGTGGTGGTGGTGGATAGAGTAGTGGATACAATGGTGGTAGTGGATACAGTAGTGGGTGGTGGATAGAGTAGTGGTGGATACAATGGTGTGGTGGATACAGTAGTGGTGGTGGTTACAGTAGTGGTGGATACAGTAGTGGTGGTGGATACAGTAGTGGTGGATACAGTAGTGGATACAGTATTGTTGGTGGATACAGTGGTGGGTACAGTGGTGGTGGATACAGTAGTGGGTGGTGGATAGAGTAGTGGTGGATACAATGGTGTGGTGGATACAGTAGTGGTGGTGGTTACAGTAGTGGTGAATACAGTAGTGGTGGTGAATACAGTAGTGGTAGATACAGTAGTGGTGGTGGATACAGTAGTGGTGGATACAGTAGTGGATACAGTATTGTTGGTGGATACAGTGGTGGGTACAGTGGTGGTGGATACAGTGGTGGTGGGGGATACAGTGGTGGTAGTGGATACAGTGGTGGTGGATACAGTAGTGATGGCGGATCAGTGGTAGTGGATACAGTAGTGATGGTGGATACAATAGTAGTGGTGGATACAGTAGTGGTGGTGGATAAAGTGGTGGTGGTGGATAGAGTAGTGGATACAATGGTGGTAGTGGATACAGTAGTGGGTGGTGGATAGAGTAGTGGTGGATACAATGGTGTGGTGGATACAGTAGTGGTGGTGGTTACAGTAGTGGTGGATACAGTAGTGGTGGTGGATACAGTAGTGGTGGATACAGTAGTGGATACAGTATTGTTGGTGGATACAGTGGTGGGTACAGTGGTGGTGGATACAGTAGTGGGTGGTGGATAGAGTAGTGGTGGATACAATGGTGTGGTGGATACAGTAGTGGTGGTGGTTACAGTAGTGGTGAATACAGTAGTGGTGGTGAATACAGTAGTGGTAGATACAGTAGTGGTGGTGGATACAGTAGTGGTGGATACAGTAGTGGATACAGTATTGTTGGTGGATACAGTGGTGGGTACAGTGGTGGTGGATACAGTGGTGGTGGTGGATAAAGTGGTGGTAGTGGATACAGTGGTGGTGGATACAGTAGTGATGGCGGATCAGTGGTGGTGGATACAGTAGTGGTGGATACTGTAGTAGTGGTGTGGATACAGTAGTGGTGGATATAGTAGTGGTGGATACAATATTGATGGTGGATACAGTAGTGATGGTGGATACAATAGTGGTGGTGGATACAGTAGTGGTGGTGGATACAGAGGTTGTGGATACAGAGGTGGTGGTGGTGGATACAGTAGTGTTGGTGAATACAGTGGTGGATACAGTAGTGGTAGAGGATACAGTGGTGGTAATGGATACAGTGGTGGAGGATAAAGTGGTGGAGGATACAGTGTTGGTAGTGGATACAGTAGTGGAGGGTACAGTGGTGGAAGGAACAGTGGTGGATATAGTAGTGGAAACTGGCGGGGGATACAGTAAGGGTGTTGGATACAGTAGTGGAGGTGGATACAGCAGTGGTGGTGGATACAGAAGTGGTGGATACAGTAGTGGTAGTGGATACAGTAGTGGTGGTGGTGGATACAGTGGTGGTAGTGGATACAGTAGTAGTGGTGGTGGATACAGTAGTGGTGGATACAGAAGTAGTGGATACAGTGGTGGTGGATACAGTAGTGGTGGTGGATACAGTAGTAGTGGATACAGTAGTAGTGGATACAGTGGTGGTGGATACAGTGGTGGTGGATACAGTAGCGGTGAATACAGTAGTGGTGGATACAGTAGTGGTAGTGGATACAGTAGTGGTGGATACAGTAGTAGTGGATACAGTGGTGGTGGATACAGTAGTAGTGGATACAGTAGTAGTGGATACAGTAGTGGTGGATAAAGTAGTGGTAGTGGATACAGTAGTGGTGGATACAGTAGTAGTGGATACAGTGGTGGTGGATACAGTGGTGGTGGTGAATACAGTAGTGGTAGTGGATACAGTAGTAGTGGATACAGTAGTGGTGGATACAGTAGTAGTGGATACAGTAGTAGTGGATACAGTAGTGGTGGATACAGTAGTGGTAGTGGATACAGTGGTGGTGGATACAGTGGTAGTGGATACAGTAGTAGTGGATACAGTGGTGGTGGATACAGTGGTGGTGGTGAATACAGTAGTGGTAGTGGATACAGTAGTAGTGGATACAGTAGTGGTGGATACAGTAGTAGTGGATACAGTGGTGGTGGATACAGTAGTAGTGGATACAGTGGTGGTGGATACAGTGGTGGTGGTGAATACAGTAGTGGTAGTGGATACAGTAGTAGTGGATACAGTAGTGGTGGATACAGTAGTGGTAGTGGATACAGTGGTGGTGGATACAGTAATAGTGGATACAGTAGTGGTGGATACAGTGGTGGTGGATACAGTGGTGGTGGTGAATACAGTAGTGGTAGTGGATACAGTAGTAGTGGATACAGTAGTAGTGGATACAGTGGTGGTTGATACAGTAGTGGTGAATACAGTAGTGGTGGTGGATACAGTAGTGGTGGATACAGTAGTGATGGTGGATACAGTGGTGGTGGATACAGTAGTGGTGGTGGATACAGAGGTGGTGGATACAGTAGTGATGGTGGATACAGTAGTGGTGGTGGATAAAGTGGTGGTGGTGGATACAGTAGTGGATACAATGGTGGTAGTGGATACAGTAGTGGTGGTGGATAGAGTAGTGGTGGTGGATAGAGTAGTGGTGGATACAATGGTGTGGTGGATACAGTAGTGGTGGTGGATACAGTAGTGGTGGATACAGTAGTGGATACAAGTATTGTTGGTGGATACAGTGGTGGGTACAGTGGCGGTGGATACAGTAGTGGTGGTGGATACAGTGGCGGTGGATACAGTAGTGGTGGTGGATACAGTGATGTTGTGGTGGATACAGTAGTGGTGGATACAGTGGTGGTGGAGGTGGATACAGTGGTGATGAAGGTGGATACAGTGGTGATGAAGGTGGATACAGTGGTGGTGGAGGTGGATACAGTGGTGGATACAGTGGTGGTGGAGGTGGATACAGTGGTGGTGGAGGTGGATACAGTGGTGGATACAGTGGTGGTGGATACAGTAGTGGTGGATACAGAAGAACTGGATACAGTGGAGGTGGATACAGTAGTGGTGGTGGATACAGTAGTGGTGGATACAGTAGTAGTGGATACAGTGGTGGTGGATACAGTGGTGGTGGATACAGTAGTAGTGGATACAGTGGTGGTGGATACAGTAGTGGTGAATACAGTAGTGATAGTGGATACAGTAGTAGTGGTGGATACAGTAGTGGTGGTGGTGGATACAGTAGTAGTGGATACAGTAGTGATGATGGATACAGTGGTGGTGGAGGTGGATACAGTGGTGGTGGAGGTGGATACAGTGGTGGATACAGTGGTGGTGGAGGTGGATACAGTGGTGGTGGATACAGTGGTGATGGAGGTGGATACAGTGGTGGTGGATACAGTGGTGGTGGAGGTGGATCCAGTGGTGATGGAGGTGGATACAGTGGTGGTGGATACAGTGGTGGTGGATACAGTGGTGATGGAGGTGGATACAGTGGTGGTGGATACAGTGGTTGTGGAGGTTTATACAGTGGTGGTGGATACAGTGGTGGTGGAGGTGGATACAGTGGTGGTGGATACAGTGGTGATGGAGGTGGATACAGTGGTGGTGGATACAGTGGTGGTGGAGGTGGATACAGTGGTGGTGGATACAGTGGTGGTGGAGGTGGATACAGTGGTGGTGGATACAGTGGTGGTGGAGGTGGATACAGTGGTGGTGGATACAGTGGTGATGGAGGTGGATACAGTGGTGGTGGATACAGTGGTGGTGGAGGTGGATACAGTGGTGGTGGATACAGTGGTGGTGGAGGTGGATACAGTGGTGGTGATGATGCATCACTGACCTGTGAGCCCCTGGAGCTTCTCTTGTAATCCCATTCTGGGTGACCCATTAACTGTAAAGAAAAGAGAGATGAATATTAGTGAGGGGGTCATGTGATCCATGTGTATTGGACAGTCCCTTATGTGAGATATTCAACATGTAATACAAACATAGTCCACATATAAACAACATATGTGATACTGCATGCTGTCAGAGGGGAGGGGGTGTAGCTGCAGCTTCTCTCTGTGATACTGCATGCTGTAATGGGGATGGGGTGTAGCTGCAGCTTCTCTCTGTGTCTCTAATAATAATAATAATAATAATAAAACATTTTATTTCTATAGCGCCAACATATTCCACAGCACTGTACAATTTGTAGGGTTCAAGTACTGACAAAAAAGATACATTACAAAGAAATAGTCAATTCACACACTGGGACTGAGGACCCTGCTCGCAAGAGTTTACAATCTATGAATACTGCATGCAGTAATGAGGAGAGGTTGTAGCTGCAACTTCTCTCTGTTTCTGTGATACTGCATGCAGTAATGGGGAGGGGTTATAGCTGCAGCTTCTCTCTGTGTCTGTGATATTGCATGCTGTAATTGGTAGGGGGTGTAGCTGCAGCTTCTCTCTGTGTCTGTGATACTGCATGCTGTAATGGGGAGAGGGTGTAGCTGCAGCTTCTCTCTGTGTCTGTGATACTGCATGCTGTAATGGGAAGAGGGTGTAGCTGCAGCTTCTCTCTGTGTCTGTGATACTGCATGCTGTAATTGGTAGGGGGTGTAGCTGCAGCTTCTCTCTGTTTCCGTGATACTGCATGCTGTAATGGGGAGGGGGTGTAGCTGCAGCTTCTCTCTGTGTCTGTGATACTGCATGCTGTAATTGGTAGGGGGTGTAGCTGCAGCTTCTCTCTGTTTCCGTGATACTGCATGCTGTAATTGGTAGGGGGTGTAGCTGCAGCTTCTCTCTGTGTCTGTGATACTGCATGCTGTAATGGGGAGAGGGTGTAGCTGCAGCTTCTCTCTGTGTCTGTGATACTGCATGCTGTAATTGGTAGGGGGTGTAGCTGCAGCTTCTCTCTGTGTCTGTGATACTGCATGCTGTAATTGGTAGGGGGTGTAGCTGCAGCTTCTCTCTGTTTCCGTGATACTGCATGCTGTAATTGGTAGGGGGTGTAGCTGCTGATTCTCTCTTTGTCTGTGATACTGCATGCTGTAATGGGGAGGGGGTGTAGCTGCAGCTTCTCTCTGTTTCCATGATACTGCATGCTGTAATGGGGAGAGGGTGAAGCGGCAGCTTCTCTGTGTCTGCGATATTGCATGTTCTAATTGGGAGGGGGTGTAGCTGCAGCTTCTCTCTGTGTCTGTGATATTGCATGTTGTAATGGGGAGGGGGTGTAGCTGCTGATTCTCTCTGTTTCTGTGATACTGCATGCTGTAATGAGGAGGTGGTGTAGCTGCAGCTTCTCTCTGTTTATGTGATACTGCATGCTGCAATGAGGAGGGGGTGTAGCTGCAGCTTCTCTCTGTTTCCGTGATACTGCATGCTGTAATGAGGAGGGGGTGTAGCTGCAGCTTCTCTCTGTTTCTGTGATACTGCATGCTGCAATTAGGAGGGGGTGTAGCTGCAGCTTCTCTCTGTTTCCGTGATACTGCATGCTGCAATGGGGAGGGGGTGTAGCTGCAGCTTCTCTCTATTTCTGTGATACTGCATGCTGTAATGAGGAGGGGGTGCAGCTGCAGCTTCTCTCTGTTTCTGTGATACTGCATGTTGTAATGGGGAGGGGGTGTAGCTGCTGATTCTCTGTTTCCATGATACTGCATGCTGCAATGGGGAGGGGGTGTAGCTGCAGCTTCTCTGTGTTTCTGTGATACTGCATGCTGCAATGAGGAGGGGGTGTAGCTGCAGCTTCTCTCTGTTTCCGTGATACTGCACGCTGTAATGGGGAGGGGGTGTAGCTGCAGCTTCTCTCTGTGTCTGTGATACTGGATGCTGTAATTGGTAGGGGGTGTAGCTGCTGATTCTCTCTGTGTCTGTGATACTGCATGCTGTAATGGGGAGGGGTTGTAGCTGCTGATTCTCTCTGTGTCTGTGATACTGCATGCTGTAATGGGGAGGGGGTGTAGCTGCAGCTTCTCTCTATTTCTGTGATACTGCATGCTGTAATGAGGAGGGGGTGCAGCTGCAGCTTCTCTCTGTTTCTGTGATACTGCATGTTGTAATGGGGAGGGGGTGTAGCTGCTGATTCTCTGTTTCCATGATACTGCATGCTGCAATGGGGAGGGGGTGTAGCTGCAGCTTCTCTGTGTTTCTGTGATACTGCATGCTGCAATGAGGAGGGGGTGTAGCTGCAGCTTCTCTCTGTTTCCGTGATACTGCACGCTGTAATGGGGAGGGGGTGTAGCTGCAGCTTCTCTCTGTGTCTGTGATACTGGATGCTGTAATTGGTATGGGGTGTAGCTGCAGTTTCTCTCTGTTTCCATGATACTGCATGCTGTAATTGGTAGGGGGTGTAGCTGCTGATTCTCTCTGTGTCTGTGATACTGCATGCTGTAATGGGGAGGGGTTGTAGCTGCTGATTCTCTCTGTGTCTGTGATACTGCATGCTGTAATGGGGAGGGGGTGTAGCTGCAGCTTCTCTCTGTGTCTGTGATATTGCATGTTGTAATTGGGAGGGGGAGTAGCTGCAGCTTCTCTCTGTGTCTGTGATACTGCATGTTGTAATGGGGAGGGGGTGCAGCTGCTTATTCTCTCTGTGTCTGTGATACTGCATGCTGTAATGGGGAGGGGGTGTAGCTGCAGCTTCTCTCTGTTTCCATGATACTGCATGCTGTAATGGGGAGAGGGTGTAGCGGCAGCTTCTCTGTGTCTGCGATTCTGCATGTTCTAATTGGGAGGGGGAGTAGCTGCAGCTTCTCTCTGTGTCTGTGATATTGCATGTTGTAATGGGGAGGGGGTGTAGCTGCTGATTCTCTCTGTTTCTGTGATACTGCATGCTGTAATGAGGAGGTGGTGTAGCTGCAGCTTCTCTCTGTTTCTGTGATACTGCATGTTCTAATTGGGAGGGGGAGTAGCTGCAGCTTCTCTCTATTTCTGTGATACTGCATGCTGTAATGAGGAGGGGTGCAGCTGCAGCTTCTCTCTGTTTCTGTGATACTGCATGTTGTAATGGGGAGGGGGTGTAGCTGCTGATTCTCTGTTTCCATGATACTGCATGCTGTAATGGGGAGGGGGTGTAGCTGCAGCTTCTCTCTGTTTCTGTGATACTGCGTGCTGCAATGAGGAGGGGGTGTAGCTGCAGCTTCACTCTGTTTCCGTGATACTGCATGCTGCAATGGGGAGGGGGTGTAGCTGCAGCTTCTCTCTATTTCTGTGATACTGCATGCTGTAATAAGGAGGGGGTGCAGCTGCAGCTTCTCTCTGTTTCTGTGATACTGCATGTTGTAATGGGGAGGGGGTGTAGCTGCTGATTCTCTCTGTGTCTGTGATACTGCATGCTGTAATTGGTAGGGGGTGTAGCTGCAGCTTCTCTCTGTTTCCGTGATACTGCATGCTGTAATGGGGAGGGGGTGTAGCTGCAGCTTCTCTCTATTTCTGTGATACTACATGCTGTAATGAGGAGGGGGTGCAGCTGCAGCTTCTCTCTGTTTCTGTGATACTGCATGTTGTAATGGGGAGGGGGTGTAGCTGCTGATTCTCTCTGTGTCTGTGATACTGCATGCTGTAATGAGGAGGGGGTGTAGCTGCAGCTTCTCTCTGTTTCTGTGATACTGCATGCTGTAATGAGGAGGGGGTGTAGCTGCAGCTTCTCTCTGTTTCTGTGATACTGCATGCTGCAATGGGGAGGGGGTGTAGCTGCAGCTTCTCTCTATTTCTGTGATACTGCATGCTGAAATGAGGAGAGGGTGCAGCTGCAGCTTCTCTCTGTTTCTGTGATACTGCATGCTGTAATGGGGAGGGGGTGTAGCTGCTGATTCTCTCTGTGTCTGTGATACTGCATGCTGTAATTGGGAGGGGGAGTAGCTGCAGCTTCTCTCTGTTTCTGTGATACTGCATGTTGTAATGGGGAGGGGGTGTAGCTGCAGCTTCTCTCTGTTTCCATGATACTGCATGCTGTAATGAGGAGGGGTGTAGCTGCAGCTTCTGTTTCTGTGATACTGCATGCTGTAATGAGGAGGGGGTGTAGCTGCAGCTTCTCTCTGTTTCCGTGATACTGCATGCTGTAATGAGGAGGGGGTGTAGCTGCAGCTTCTGTCTGTTTCCGTGATACTGCATGCTGTAATGAGGAGGGGGTGTAGATGCAGCTTCTCTCTGTTTCTGTGATACTGCATGCTGTAATGAGGAGGGGGTGCAGCTGCAGCTTCTCTCTGTTTCCGTGATACTGCATGCTGTAATGAGGAGGGGGTGTAGCTGCAGCTTCTCTCTGTTTCTGTGATACTGCATGCTGTAATGAGGAGGGGGTGCAGCTGCAGCTTCTCTCTGTTTCCATGATACTGCATGCTGTGAGAAGGAAGGAGAAGCAGCAGGAAGCGGCACAGCAATGACACTGCACCCAGAAGACCTCACCCACTCAGCAGGCATACAAAAAACAGAAAGAAAAGAAACACCCGCATCGCTGCTTGCTTTGCCTCTACAGCAGGAGGATTGTGGGAATTTTTTTTTATTTTTGCACTCTCTGTTCCACTGTTCTCGGTGCATCCAGGGCCGGCGGAGTGACGATTAAACCCGGGCAGTGTCCATAGTCCAGCAGGTGCGGCCGTCCATGTATCCAGAAAAAGCCTTCACAGACTGTCCCCTCCCTCAGAGATGTGGCCACATCCAATCCATATGATCACTCAGGAGATCGCCCGCTGGCAGCCACAACATTAACCCATGAACTACAAGTAGGCAGTGTCCGGTCCTTGCACGTCAGAAATAAGTGCCCCGCAAATAACGCGACTAAAGGCCGACTCTGACACAATCACTAGATTTCATGTACTGAATCACCCACACTTGCTCTAGGATTCCTACAGTAACAACAACATACTAACTTCATGGACTTCTTGTCATGTGACTTATAATCTCATAAATGTGTATTTGAAAATGAGGCCACAAATTAAGTGTTGGGTCCAGTTCACACCTCGCATGCATGCAGTGCAGAGATTAGAAGTAATCCCTGTGTCGTCTCACCCTCAGGGGGCACATACTTTACTGAAGGGTGGTCTGTTACCATCTTATGACTCAGCTTTATATCCTATGTAGTCAGAGACTTTCAGTGACAGGGGGGCACATACTTTCTCACACTGGCCCGATACCAGTAACTGAAGGTTTAATGAGGAGCAGAAGAGAGTGGTGGAGAGCAGAAGGAAGCGGTGTAGAGCAGAAGAGAGTGGTGGAGAGCAGAAGAGAGCGGT
This sequence comes from Leptodactylus fallax, assembly GCA_947044405.1. NCBI lineage: Eukaryota > Metazoa > Chordata > Amphibia > Anura > Leptodactylidae > Leptodactylus > Leptodactylus fallax. Next base: position 231,301 of record CAMRHE010000950.1, read on the forward strand.
GGAGAGCAGAAGGGAGCGGTGGAGAGCAGAAGAGAGCAGAAGAGAGCGGTGTAGAGCAGTAGAGAGCAGAAAAGAGCGGTGGAGAGCAGAAGAGAGTGGCGGAGAGCAGAAAAGAGCGGTGGAGAGCAGAAGAGAGTGGCAGAGAGCAGAAGAGAGTGGCGGAGAGCAGAAAAGAGCGGTGGAGAGCAGAAAAGAGCGGTGGAGAGCAGAAGAGAGCGGTGGAGAGCAGTAGAGAGCAGAAGAGAGCAGTAGAGAGCAGAAGAGAGAGGTGGAGAGCAGAAGAGAGCGGTGGAGAGCAGTAGAGAGCAGAAAAGAGCGGTGGAGAGCAGAAGAGAGTGGCGGAGAGCAGAAAAGAGCGGTGGAGAGCAGAAGAGAGTGGCGGAGAGCAGAAAAGAGCGGTGGAGAGCAGAAGAGAGTGGCAGAGAGCAGAAGAGAGTGGCGGAGAGCAGAAAAGAGCGGTGGAGAGCAGAAAAGAGCGGTGGAGAGCAGAAGAGAGCGGTGGAGAGCAGTAGAGAGCAGAAGAGAGCAGTAGAGAGCAGAAGAGAGAGGTGGAGAGCAGAAGAGAGCGGTGGAGAGCAGTAGAGAGCAGAAGAGAGCGCTGGAGAGCAGAAGAGAGCGGTGTAGAGAAGAAGAGAGCGGTGTAGAGCAGTAGAGAGCAGAAGAGAGTGCTGAAGAGCAGAAGAGAGCGGTGTAGAGCAGTAGAGAGCAGAAAAGAGCGGTGGAGAGCAGAAGAGAGTGGTGGAGAGCAGAAAAGAACGGTGGAGAGCAGAAGAGAGCGGTGGAGAGCAGTAGAGAGCAGAAGAGAGCAGTAGAGAGCAGTAGAGAGCAGAAGAGAGAGGTGGAGAGCAGAAGAGAGCGGTGGAGAGCAGTAGAGAGCAGAAGAGAGCGCTGAAGAGCAGAAGAGAGTGGTGTAGAGCAGAAGAGAGCAGTGTAGAGCAGTAGAGAGCAGAAGAGAGCGGTGTAGAGCAGAAGAGAGCGGTGTAGAGCAGAATAGAGCAGTGTAGAGCAGTAGAGAGCAGAAGAGAGCGCTGGAGAGCAGAAGAGAGCGGTGTAGAGCAGTAGAGAGCAGAAGAGAGTGGTGTAGAGCAGTAGAGAGCAGAAAAGAGCGGTGGAGAGCAGAAGAGAGCAGTAGAGAGCAGAAGAGAGCGGTGGAGAGCAGTAGAGAGCAGAAGAGAGCGGTGGAGAGCAGAAGAGAGCGGTGAAGAGCAGAGGAGAGCAGAAGAGAGCGGTGGAGAGCAGAAGAGAGTGGCAGAGAGCAGTGGAGAGCAAAAGAGAGCAGTGGAGAGCAGAAGAGAGTGGTGGAGAGCAGTAGAGAGCAGAAGAGAGCGGTGTAGAGCAGAAGAGAGCAGAAGAGAGAGGTGGAGAGCAGAAGAGAGTGGCGGAGAGCAGTGGAGAGCAGTGGAGTGTGGTAGAGATAAGAAGAGAGCGGTGGAGAGTGTTGAAGAGCAAAAGAGCGACAGAAAGCAGAAAAGAGCAGTGGAGAGAAGTGTAGACAAAAAGAGCGGTGGAGAGTGTTGAAGAGCAGAAGAGAGCGGCAACAGTACAGCACAAGCTGCAGGAGCACCACTGCAGTGGTCCCAGAAAGAGGACAGCACCACCTGCAGGGGGGCCCCGCAAGAGGACAGCACCACCTGCAGGAATGATTAACCCTGTACAATGTAAAAGGACAATTAAATTATTTAACCGGAAATATCAGGCGCTGCACCCACATTTAACCCTCTCCTGCCTGCCCTGCCACCAGGGATGTCAGAGGTTACATCAGTATATAGTTCAGGCCACCTGCATTGATTGATACCGATATTTTCTCTACACAGATATATTATAAGAGAGTGATACAATGTAACAAACCCTCAGCTGTATGAGTAAGTATTGGTCAATAACAGCAACTACTCCCCACATCATTGTCCTGTTGGGGGAGGCTTGAGCGGAGGTGGGTCTGGCATGCAGGGGGTTAATGCCAGTGACATGTTGGTGTGAGCCAAGGCTCGGCAAATGTTGGCTGACATATAATGTAAGCAGCGAGCGCCATCGCCATGGAGAGGGATGTCAGCGCCAGCGGGAAATATTTATAGGTGAGTAGAGTCAGCGCGCCCGCTAATCCTCGCCGTCACCGTGTGACATGGCAGCGGAAAACAGTGCGCCCGCCAGGAGGAGGCGCCACACAAATTCCTTCCATTCTAAACGTAAATACAGAAAAGTCTCTCTGCAGCGTTATCACCTGCGACATCAGAGAAAACAGCGCCATCCGGCCGGAAGAGAAAAACCGGAGGACAGAGGGGTGCGGAGGACTCTGGAAACAGTACTGCTTATCACCTACATCATGTCTAGCACTCTAGTCACAGCCAGAGCTGCAGTCACTATTCTGCTGCTACATTATGTCTTATACTCCAGTCACGTCCAGAGCTGCAGTCACTATTCTGCTGCTACATTATGTCTTATACTCCAGTCACAGCCAGAGCTGCACTCACTATTCTGCTGCTATATTACGTCTTATACTCCAGTCACAGCCAGAGCTGCAGTCACTATTCTGCTGCTACATTATGTCTTCTACTCCAGTCACAGCCAGAGCTGCAGTCACTATTCTGCTGCTACATTATGTCTTATACTCCAGTAACGTCCAGAGCTGCAGTCACTATTCTGCTGCTACATTATGTCTTATACTCCAGTCACAGCCAGAGCTGCACTCACTATTCTGCTGCTATATTACGTCTTATACTCCAGTCACAGCCAGAGCTGCAGTCACTATTCTGCTGCTACATTACGTCTTATACTCCAGTCACGTCCAGAGTTGCAGTCACTATTCTGCTGCTACATTATGTCTTACACTCCAGTCACAGCCAGAGCTGCAGTCACTATTGTGATTGAAGGAGAAGCCACAATGCAGCTATGGATGCAACTAGAGTACTTCATGTACAGTAATAACAGAATACTGACACCAGCTTTGGAGGTGACCGAGGTATAAGAAATGATGCCACAACAGAATTATCTCTGAATGTGAATGGAATATATGGCAGGCTGGGAGGTGTGGTGGACTGCTTCATAGCCTGAGGTTGCTGCATGGGGGTCACAGGGACAAAGGAGGAATGTCAGGGAGAGATTATTAACAAGGCGATTCCCATATCAGAGCATCAGCGCGACCGCGACATCACAACCGCCAATATCATAACGTATAAATATTTACATAGCACTGTCTGGAATGTGTCTGCAATACCAGATCCTCAGACACCAGAGCGCCCCCACTGACCACTGACAGCATCACACAGCTGAGAAATCGTATCGGTACAGAGAGATGCCTCTCCTCTCCTGACATGGCTGATAACAGATAGTAATAGATTGTATTCACCTGTTCTACAGTCGGCCTCTCCACTCCTGACATGGCTGATAACAGATAGTAATAGATTGTATTCCCCTGTCCTACAGTCGGCCTCTCCTCTCCTGACATGACTGATAACAGATAGTAATAGATTGTATTCCCCTGTCCTACAGTCAGCCTCTCCCCTCCTGACATGGCTGATAACAGATAGTAATAGATTGTATTCCCCTGTCCTACAGTTGGCCTCTCCTCTCCTGACGTGGCTGATAACAGATAATAATAGATTGTATTCCCCTGTCCTACAGTCGGCCTCTCCCCTCCTGACATGGCTGATAACAGATAGTAATAGATTGTATTCCCCTGTCCTACAGTCGGCCTCTCTCCTCCTGACATGGCTGATAACAGATAGTAATAGATTGTATTCCCCTGTCCTACAGTCGGCCCCTCCTGACGTGGCTGATAACAGATAGTAATAGATTGTATTCCCCTGTCCTACAGTTGGCCTCTCCCCTCCTGACGTGGCTGATAACAGATAATAATAGATTGTATTCCCCTGTCCTACAGTCGGCCTCTCCCCTCCTGACATGGCTGATAACAGATAGTAATAGATTGTATTCCCCTGTCCTACAGTCGGCCTCTCCCCTCCTGACATGGCTGATAACAGATAGTAATAGAATGTATTCACCTGTCCTACAGTCGGCCTCTATCCTCCTGACGTGGCTGATAACAGATAATAATAGATTGTATTCCCCTGTCCTACAGTCGGCCTCTCCCCTCCTGACATGGCTGATAACAGATAGTAATAGATTGTATTCCCCTGTCCTACAGTCGGCCTCTCCCCTCCTGACATGGCTGATAACAGATAGTAATAGATTGTATTCACCTGTCCTACAATCGGCCTCTCCCCTCCTGACGTGGCTGATAACAGATAGTAATAGATTGTAGTCACCTGTCCTACAGTCGGCCCCTCCTGACGTGGCAGATAACAGATTGTAATAGATTGTATTCCCCTGTCCTACAGTCGGTCTCTCCTCTCCTGACATGGCTGATAACAGATAGTAATAGATTGTATTCCCCTGTCCTACAGTCGGCCTCTCCTCTCCTGACATGGCTGATAACAGATAGTAATAGATTGTATTCCCCTGTCCTACAGTCGGCCTCTCCCCTCCTGACATGGCTGATAAAAGATAGTAATAGATTGTATTCCCCTGTCCTACAGTCGGCCTCTCCCCTCCAGACGTGGCTGATAACAGATAGTAATAGATTGTAGTCACCTGTCCTACAGTCGGCCTCTCTCCTCCTGACATGGCTGATAACAGATAGTAATAGATTGTATTCCCCTGTCCTACAGTCGGCCTCTCCTCTCCTGACGTGGCTGATAACAGATAGTAATAGATTGTATTCCCCTGTCCTACAGTCGGCCTCTCTCCTCCTGACATGGCTGATAACAGATAGTAATAGATTGTATTCCCCTGTCCTACAGTCGGCCCCTCCTGACGTGGCTGATAACAGATAGTAATAGATTGTATTCCCCTGTCCTACAGTCGGCCTCTCCCCTCCTGACGTGGCTGATAACAGATAATAATAGATTGTATTCCCCTGTCCTACAGTCGGCGCCTCTCCCCTCCTGACATGGCTGATAACAGATAGTAATAGATTGTATTCCCCTGTCCTACAGTCGGTCTCTCCTCTCCTGACATGGCTGATAACAGATAGTAATAGATTGTAGTCACCTGTCCTATAGTCGGCCCCCTCCTGACGTGGCAGATAACAGATAGTAATAGATTGTATTCCCCTGTCCTACAGTCGGCCTCTCCTCTCCTGACATGGCTGATAACAGATAGTAATAGATTGTATTCCCCTGTCCTACAGTCGGCCTCTCCCCTCCTGACATGGCTGATAACAGATAGTAATAGATTGTATTCCCCTGTCCTACAGTCGGCCTCTCCTCTCCTGACGTGGCTGATAACAGATGGTAATAGATTGTATTCCCCTGTCCTACAGTCGGCCTCTCCCCTCCTGACATGGCTGATAACAGATAGTAATAGATTGTATTCCCCTGTCCTACAGTCGGCCTCTCCCCTCCTGACATGGCTGATAACAGATAGTAATAGATTGTATTCCCCTGTCCTACAGTCGGCCTCTCCTCTCCTGACGTGGCTGATAACAGATAGTAATAGATGGTATTTCCCTGTCCTACAGTCGGCCTCTCCCCTCCTGACATGGCTGATAACAGATAGTAATAGATTGTATTCACCTGTCCTACAGTCAGCCTCTCCTCTCCTGACGTGGCTGATAACAGATAATAATAGATTGTATTCCCCTGTCCTACAGTTGGCCTCTCCCCTCCTGACGTGGCTGATAACAGATAGTAATAGATTGTAGTCACCTGTCCTACAGTCGGCCTCTCCCCTCCTGACATGGCTGATAACAGATAGTAATAGATTGTATTCCCCTGTCCTACAGTCGGCCTCTCCTCTCCTGACATGGCTGATAACAGATAGTAATAGATTGTATTCCCCTGTCCTACAGTCGGCCTCTCCCCTCCTGACATGGCTGATAACAGATAGTAATAGATTGTATTCCCCTGTCCTACAGTCGGCCTCTCCCCTCCTGACATGGCTGATAACAGATAGTAATAGATTGTATTCCCCTGTCCTACAGTCGGCCTCTCCCCTCCTGACATGGCTGATAACAGATAGTAATAGATTGTATTCCCTTGTCCTACAGTCGGCCTCTCCCCTCCTGACATGGCTGATAACAGATAGTAATAGATTGTATTCCCCTGTCCTACAGTCGGCCTCTCCCCTCCTGACATGGCTGATAACAGATAGTAATAGATTGTATTCACCTGTCCTACAGTCGGCCTCTCCTCTCCTGACGTGGCTGATAACAGATAGTAATAGATTGTATTCCCCTGTCCTACAGTCGGCCTCTCCCCTCCTGACATGGCTGATAACAGATAGTAATAGATTGTATTCCCCTGTCCTACAGTCGGCCTCTCCCCTCCTGACATGGCTGATAACAGATAGTAATAGATTGTATTCCCTTGTCCTACAGTCGGCCTCTCCCCTCCTGACATGGCTGATAACAGATAGTAATAGATTGTATTCCCCTGTCCTACAGTCGGCCTCTCCCCTCCTGACATGGCTGATAACAGATAGTAATAGATTGTATTCACCTGTCCTACAGTCGGCCTCTCCTCTCCTGACGTGGCTGATAACAGATAGTAATAGATTGTATTCCCCTGTCCTACAGTCGGCCTCTCCCCTCCTGACATGGCTGATAACAGATAGTAATAGATTGTATTCCCCTGTCCTACAGTCGGCCTCTCCCCTCCTGAAATGGCTGATAACAGATAGTAATAGATTGTATTCCCCTGTCCTACAGTCGGCCTCTCCCCTCCTGAAATGGCTGATAACAGATAGTAATAGATTGTATTCCCTTGTCCTACAGTCGGCCTCTCCCCTCCTGACATGGCTGATAACAGATAGTAATAGATTGTATTCCCCTGTCCTACAGTCGGCCTCTCCCCTCCTGACATGGCTGATAACAGATAGTAATAGATTGTATTCCCCTGTCCTACAGTCGGCCTCTCTTCTCCTGACATGGCTGATAACAGATAGTAATAGATTGTATTCACCTGTCCTACAGTCAGCCTCTCCTCTCCTGACGTGGCTGATAACAGATAGTAATAGATTGTATTCCCCTGTCCTACAGTCGGCCTCTCCCCTCCTGACATGTCTGATAACAGATAGTAATAGATTGTATTCCCCTGTCCTACAGTCGGCCTCTCCCCTCCTGACGTGGCTGATAACAGAAAGTAATAGATTGTATTCACCTGTCCTACAGTCGGCCTCTCCTCTCCTGACGTGGCTGATAACAGATAGTAATAGATTGTATTCCCCTGTCCTACAGTCGGCCTCTCCCCTCCTGACGTGGCTGATAACAGATAGTAATAGATTGTATTCCCCTGTCCTACAGTCGGCCTCTCCTCTCCTGACATGGCTGATAACAGATAGTAATAGATTGTATTCCCCTGTCGTACAGTCGGCCTCTCCCCTCCTGGCATGGCTGATAACAGATGGTAATAGATTGTATTCCCCTGTCCTACAGTCGGCCTCTCCCCTCCTGACATGGCTGATAACAGATGGTAATAGATTGTATTCCCCTGTCCTACAGTCGGCCTCTCCCCTCCTGACATGGCTGATAACAGATAGTAATAGATTGTATTCCCCTGTCCTACAGTCGGCCTCTCCCCTCCTGACATGGCTGATAACAGATAGTAATAGATTGTATTCCCCTGTCCTACAGTCGGCCTCTCCCCTCCTGACATGGCTGATAACAGATAGTAATAGATTGTATTCCCCTGTCCTACAGTCGGCCTCTCCCCTCCTGACATGGCTGATAACAGATAGTAATAGATTGTATTCCCTTGTCCTACAGTCGGCCTCTCCCCTCCTGACATGGCTGATAACAGATAGTAATAGATTGTATTCCCCTGTCCTACAGTCGGCCTCTCCCCTCCTGACATGGCTGATAACAGATAGTAATAGATTGTATTCACCTGTCCTACAGTCGGCCTCTCCTCTCCTGACGTGGCTGATAACAGATAGTAATAGATTGTATTCCCCTGTCCTACAGTCGGCCTCTCCCCTCCTGACATGGCTGATAACAGATAGTAATAGATTGTATTCCCCTGTCCTACAGTCGGCCTCTCCCCTCCTGACATGGCTGATAACAGATAGTAATAGATTGTATTCCCTTGTCCTACAGTCGGCCTCTCCCCTCCTGACATGGCTGATAACAGATAGTAATAGATTGTATTCCCCTGTCCTACAGTCGGCCTCTCCCCTCCTGACATGGCTGATAACAGATAGTAATAGATTGTATTCACCTGTCCTACAGTCGGCCTCTCCTCTCCTGACGTGGCTGATAACAGATAGTAATAGATTGTATTCCCCTGTCCTACAGTCGGCCTCTCCCCTCCTGACATGGCTGATAACAGATAGTAATAGATTGTATTCCCCTGTCCTACAGTCGGCCTCTCCCCTCCTGAAATGGCTGATAACAGATAGTAATAGATTGTATTCCCCTGTCCTACAGTCGGCCTCTCCCCTCCTGAAATGGCTGATAACAGATAGTAATAGATTGTATTCCCTTGTCCTACAGTCGGCCTCTCCCCTCCTGACATGGCTGATAACAGATAGTAATAGATTGTATTCCCTTGTCCTACAGTCGGCCTCTCCCCTCCTGACGTGGCTGATAACAGATAGTAATAGATTGTATTCACCTGTCCTACAGTCGGCCTCTCCTCTCCTGACGTGGCTGATAACAGATAGTAATAGATTGTATTCCCCTGTCCTACAGTCGGCCTCTCCCCTCCTGACATGGCTGATAACAGATAGTAATAGATTGTATTCCCCTGTCCTACAGTCGGCCTCTCCCCTCCTGACATGGCTGATAACAGATAGTAATAGATTGTATTCCCCTGTCGTACAGTCAGCCTCTCCCCTCCTGACATGGCTGATAACAGATAGTAATAGATGGTATTCCCCTGTCCTACAGTCGGCCTCTCCCCTCCTGACATGGCTGATAACAGATAGTAATAGATTGTATTCCCCTGTCCTACAGTCGGCCTCTCCCCTCCAGACGTGGCTGATAACAGATAGTAATAGATTGTAGTCACCTGTCCTACAGTCGGCCTCTCTCCTCCTGACATGGCTGATAACAGATAGTAATAGATTGTATTCCCCTGTCCTACAGTCGGCCTCTCCCCTCCTGACATGGCTGATAACAGATAGTAATAGATTGTATTCCCCTGTCCTACAGTCGGCCTCTCTTCTCCTGACATGGCTGATAACAGATAGTAATAGATTGTATTCACCTGTCCTACAGTCAGCCTCTCCTCTCCTGACGTGGCTGATAACAGATAGTAATAGATTGTATTCCCCTGTCCTACAGTCGGCCTCTCCCCTCCTGACATGTCTGATAACAGATAGTAATAGATTGTATTCCCCTGTCCTACAGTCGGCCTCTCCCCTCCTGACGTGGCTGATAACAGAAAGTAATAGATTGTATTCACCTGTCCTACAGTCGGCCTCTCCTCTCCTGACGTGGCTGATAACAGATAGTAATAGATTGTATTCCCCTGTCCTACAGTCGGCCTCTCCCCTCCTGACGTGGCTGATAACAGATAGTAATAGATTGTATTCCCCTGTCCTACAGTCGGCCTCTCCTCTCCTGACATGGCTGATAACAGATAGTAATAGATTGTATTCCCCTGTCGTACAGTCGGCCTCTCCCCTCCTGGCATGGCTGATAACAGATGGTAATAGATTGTATTCCCCTGTCCTACAGTCGGCCTCTCCCCTCCTGACATGGCTGATAACAGATGGTAATAGATTGTATTCCCCTGTCCTACAGTCGGCCTCTCCCCTCCTGACATGGCTGATAACAGATAGTAATAGATTGTATTCCCCTGTCCTACAGTCGGCCTCTCCCCTCCTGACATGGCTGATAACAGATAGTAATAGATTGTATTCCCCTGTCCTACAGTCGGCCTCTCCTCTCCTGACGTGGCTGATAACAGATAGTAATAGATTGTATTCCCCTGTCCTACAGTCGGCCTCTCCTCTCCTGACGTGGCTGATAACAGTTAGTAATAGATTGTATTCCCCTGTCCTACAGTCGGCCTCTCCCCTCCTGACATGGCTGATAACAGATAGTAATAGATTGTATGCCCCTGTCCTACAGTCGGCCTCTCCTCTCCTGACGTGGCTGATTACAGATGGTAATAGATTGTATTCCCCTGTCCTACAGTCGGCCTCTCCTCTCCTGACGTGGCTGATAACAGATGGTAATAGATTGTATTCCCCTGTCCTACAGTCGGCCTCTCCTCTCCTGACGTGGCTGATAACAGATAGTAATAGATTGTATTCCCCTGTCCTACAGTCGGCCTCTCCCCTCCTGACATGGCTGATAACAGATAGTAATAGATTGTATTCCCCTGTCTTACAGTCGGCCTCTCCCCTCCTGACATGGCTGATAACAGATAGTAATAGATTGTATTCCCCTGTCCTACAGTCGGCCTCTCCCCTCCTGACGTGGCTGATAACAGATAGTAATAGATTGTAGTCACCTGTCCTACAGTCGGCCTCTCCTCTCCTGACGTGGCTGATAACAGATAGTAATAGATTGTATTCCCCTGTCCTACAGTCGGCCTCTCCCCCTCCTGACATGGCTGATAACAGATAGTAATAGATTGTAGTCCCCTGTCCTACAGTCGGCCTCTCCTCTCCTGACGTGGCTGATAACAGTTAGTAATAGATTGTATTCCCCTGTCCTACAGTCGGCCTCTCCCCTCCTGACATGGCTGATAACAGATAGTAATAGATTGTATTCCCCTGTCCTACAGTCGGCCTCTCCTCTCCTGACGTGGCTGATAACAGATGGTAATAGATTGTATTCCCCTGTCCTACAGTCGGCCTCTCCCCTCCTGACATGGCTGATAACAGATAGTAATAGATTGTATTCCCCTGTCCTACAGTCGGCCTCTCCTCTCCTGACGTGGCTGATAACAGATAGTAATAGATTGTAGTCACCTGTCCTACAGTCGGCCTCTCCTCTCCTGACACGGCTGATAACAGATAGTAATAGATTGTATTCCCCTGTCCTACAGTCGGCCTCTCCCCTCCTGACATGGCTGATAACAGATAGTAATAGATTGTATTCCCCTGTCCTACAGTCGGCCTCTCCTCTCCTGACGTGGCTGATAACAGATGGTAATAGATTGTATTCCCCTGTCCTACAGTCGGCCTCTCCCCTCCTGACATGGCTGATAACAGATAGTAATAGATTGTATTCCCCTGTCCTACAGTCGGCCTCTCCCTTCCTGACGTGGCTGATAACAGATAGTAATAGATTGTATTCTCCTGTCCTACAGTCGGCCTCTCCCCTCCTGACGTGGCTGATAACAGATAGTAATAGATTGTATTCCCCTGTCCTACAGTCGGCCTCTCCTCTCCTGACATGGTTGATAACAGATAGTAATAGATTGTATTCCCCTGTCCTACAGTCGGCCTCTCCCCTCCTGACATGGCTTATAACAGATAGTAATAGGTTGTATTCCCCTGTCCTGGGGTGGGCCCCCCCCCCCCCCGGTTGTTTTTTAAAAGAATAAAATATTTTTTTTTTCTTTTTTTTTCTGGGGGCCCCCCCCCCCCCCCTGTTTTTTAATAAAAAGTAATAGATGGTATTCCCCTGTCCTACAGTCGGCCTCTCCTCAGCAGTGACTTCCAAACGTGAATCTGAGCATGAGCATTGCAGATCTGGCTGTAACTAGAGAACTGTTAATTTCCCGCTCAGGCTAAATGTTTAATCTCTCTCTTATCGCCCGCGTCTCTCTGCTGTGTTCACCGATACACTGTGTTTCAGTAGAATTATGATTGTAGATTTGAATGTGACCGGAGTATAAGGTTTAACAATAGAATTGTGACTACAGCTCAGGATATGATGATGTAGAATAAGATTTGATAGAGCAAGATAATTGTGAGTGCAGCTTTGGATGTGACTGGAGTATAAGAGCTGATAAACAGAAGACACAACACAGTGTAACGACGCGGCGTATGATATAACAGCAGAAATGGAAATGCTGCTCTGGCTGTGACTGGAGTATATGTCTCATCAGCTTTACTGTAATGGAGACAAAAACATATAAGAGAATATGATCGGTTTGAGCCTGGCCTTAAAGGAACACACACCCTATAACCCTGGGGGTTCACATATTTTGTCATGTTGGGTTACTAAGGATACCAGTCGGGTGCAGCTGCTCCTCACAAGATCTCACAACGTTTGGGTCAAAAAATAATTTTAAAAATAAAGTAAAAAAAAGTTTCAGAAAAGTAGAAGTAACATAAGGTGTGCAGTGGTGCGGTCCGGTACAACAAACGATGATGGCGGCTAATAATAATACGCACAGCGCGGACGTCTACGCTGCTTCTATGTTTGGAACAGTCGGCTGTGCACGTAGCGAGCGGCTAATTGAGAAGGTGACGTCACAGGGGTGATTTATGAGGAGCGCAGCCGATGTTTAGATTAGGGAGAATTTTCTAAGAGAGGCCAAAGTAAACTCCGCGGACTCTGCTTAAAATTCACTTGTTTATAAAAACTGACATTGAGCACAGCGATTAGATATAAACAGAGCGGGAGAGCGAAGCGGCAAGAAACAAGCCCCGCCCACCTGATACCTACAGGCAACTAATTGGGCTGAACGATGGGCAAAGCATGAAGGGATACAATGTAGAGTAGGTCATTACAGGAGGAGATACAATGTGACCGTCTCAGTGTAATTACAGGAGTAGAAACAATGTGAATATCCCCGGTGTAATTACAATGTAACAATCCCTGGTGTAATTACAGGAGTAGATACAATGTGACTATCCCTGGTGTAATTACAGGAGTAGAAACAATGTGACTATCCCCGGTGTAATTACAATGTAACAATCCACGGTGTAATTACAGGAGTAGAAACAATGTGACCATCCCCGGGGTAATTACAGGAGGAGATACAATGTGACCACCCCGGTGTAATTACAGGAGGAGAAACATTGTGACTATCCCTGTGTAATTACAGGAGTAGATACAATGTGACTATGCCCAGTATATTTACAAGAGCAGATACAACATAACAATCTCCAATGTAATTACAGGAGTAGAAACAATGTGACCATCCCCAGTGTAATAACAGGAGGAGATACAATATGACCACCCCGGTGTAATTACAGGAGTAGAAACAATGTGACTATCCCCAGTGTAATTACAATGTAACAATCCCCGGTGTAATTACAGGGGTAGATACAATATGACCACCCCGTTGTAGTTACAGGAGTAGATACAATGTGACAATCCCCGGTGTAATTACAGGAGTAGAAACAATGTGACTATCCCCGGTGTAATTACAGGAGTAGAAACAATGTGACTATCCCCAGTGTAATTACAATGTAACAATCCCCGGTGTAATTGCAGGGGTAGATACAATATGACCACCCCATTGTAGTTACAGGAGTAGATACAATGTGACAATCCCTGGTGTAATTACAGGAGTAGAAACAACGTGACTATCCCCAGTGTAATTACAATGTAACAATCCCCGGTGTAATTACAGGGGTAGATACAATATGACCACCCCGTTGTAGTTACAGGAGTAGATACAATGTGACAATTCTCCGGTGTAATTACAGGAGTAGAAACAATGTGACTATCCCCAGTGTAATTACAGGAGGAGATACAATATGACCACCCCGGTGTAATATCTGGAGTAGAAACAATGTGACTATCCCCAGTGTAATTACAGTGTAACAATCCCTGGTGTAATTACAGGAGTAGATACAATATGACCACCACCACGTTGTAGTTACAGGAGTAGATACAATGTGACAATCCCCGGTGTAATTACAGGAGTAGAAACAATGTGACCATCCCCGGTGTAATTACAGGAGTAGAAACAATGTGACTATCCCCAGTGTAATTACAGTGTAACAATCCCTGGTGTAATTACAGGAGTACATACAATATGACCACCCCGGTGTAATATCAGGAGTAGAAACAATGTGACTATCCCCAGTGTAATTACAATGTAACAATCCCTGGTGTAATTACAGGAGTAGATACAATGTAATAATCCCCAATGTAATTACAGGAGTAGATACAATGTGACCGCCCCGTTGTAGTTACAGGAGTAGAAAAAATGTGATTATGCCCAGTATATTTAAAAGAGCAGATACGACATAACAATCTCCAATGTAATTACAGGAGTAGATACAAATGTGACTATCTCCGGTGTAATTACAGGAGTAGGGGGTGCAGCTGCAGCTTCTCTCTGTGTATTTGAAACTGCATGCTGTGGGAAGAGGAGGAGATACAGCTGAAGCTTCTCTGTGGTACTTCACGATGTGAAGGGGAGGAGAGGTGCAGCTGTAGCTTCTCTCTGTTTATACGATACTGCATGCTGTGGGGAGAGGAGGGGGTGCAGCTGCAGCTTCTCTCTGTGTATCTGATACTGCATGCTGTGGGGAGAAGAGGAGATACAACTGAAGCTTCTCTCTGTGTATCTGATACTGCATGCTGTGGGGAGAGGAGGAGATGCAGCTGCAGCTTCTTTCTGTCTCTGTAATACTTCATGATGTAAAGGGGGAGGAGGATCTGCATCTTCTCTCTGTGATTGTGATACTGCATGCTGTGAAGGGGGAGGAGGGGCTGTAGCTGCAGTGTCACCATTTCCTCACCCTGAGGACAGGGACTATTTTTTGTAACCCTGCAGGGTCGGCAGTTCTCTCTACTTTATCCCTCTGACTTCTCCAACTCTTGAAATTTTTTACTTTTTCAGCATGATGAAGAAATCTCAGCCAAAGAAAAGCTTCCTCTGCAGAAGCTGCCCCCTCCCCTCACCGCCCTTCCCCAGCAGCCAGGTAGGAGGGGGGTCCCAAAAGTCTCCAAAATCCCAGCTCACCACCTGCACTAACAGTCACCTAAGAGAATCTGGCGCCAACACCTGGAAACATTTAAGGAGTGAGCTGTGTCAAGCGGGGCCGCTACTGATCTTATTGACACAAGAGCAACTGCCAATAATATTAACAGAGGATCAAGTGTCAGGAGGATCTGCCGACAAAGGGGCTCATTCTCCTTCTTGTGACCCGACCGCCCCAAAGAGAGGAACAAGAGGAAAATTTTATTACAAACCCAAGTTAATACAGAAGAACGTGCCCCCTATAGCATCCTCCATCACCCCCTCCATCATCCTCCATCACCCTCCATCATCCCCTCCATCACCCCCTCCATCACACTCCATCATCCTCCATCACCCCCTCCATCATCCTCCATCACCCTCCATTATCCCCTCCATCACCCTCCATCACCCCCTCAATCACCCTCCATCATCCTCCATCACCCCCTCCATCATCCTTCATCACCCCTCCATCATCCTCCATCACCCCCTCCATCACCCTCCATCATCCCCTCCATCACTCCCTCCATCATCCTCCATCACCCCCTCCATCATCCTCCATCACACCCTTCATCATCCTCCATCACCCCTCCATCATCCTCCATCACCCCCTCCATCATCCTTCATCACCCCCTCCATTATCCTCCATCACCCCCTCCATCATCCTCCATCACCCCCTCCATCATCCTCCATCACCCCTCCATAACCTTCCATCACCCCCTCCATCATCCTCCATCACCCCTTCCATCATCCTCCATCACCCCCTCCATCATCCTCCATTCCCCTCCATCACCCCCTCCATCATCCTCCATCACCCTCCATCATCTCCTCCATCACCCCCTCCATCATCCTTCATCACCCCCTCCATCATCCTCCATCACCCCCTCCATCATCCTTCATCACCCCCTCCATCATCCTCCATCACCCCCTCCATCATCCTCCATTACCCTCCATCATCCCCTCCATCACCCCCTCCATCATCCCCTCCATCACCCCCTCTATCATCCTCCATCACCCCCTCCATCATCCTTCATCACCCCCTCCATCATCCTCCATCACCCCCTCCATCATCCTTCATCACCCCCTCCATCATCCTCCATCACCCCCTCCATCATCCTCCATTACCCTCCATCATCCCCTCCATCACCCCCTCCATCACCCCCTCTATCATCCTCCATCACCCCTCCATCATCCTCCATCACCCCCTCCATCATCCTCCATCACCCCTCCATAACCTTCCATCACCCCCTCCATCATCCTTCATCACCCCCTCCATCATCCTCCATCACCCCCTCCATCATCCTTCATCACCCCCTCCATTATCCTCCATCACCCCCTCCATCATCCTCCATCACCCCCTCCATCATCCTCCATCACCCCTCCATAACCTTCCATCACCCCCTCCATCATCCTTCATCACCCCCTCCATCATCCTTCATCACCCCCTCCATCATCCTCCATCACCCCCTCCATCATCCTCCATCACCCCCTCCATCATCCTCCATTCCCCTCCATCACCCCCTCCATCATCCTCCATCACTTTCCATCATCCCCTCCATCACCCCCTCTATCATCCTCCATCACCCCTCCATCATCCTCCATCACCCCCTCCATCATCCTCCATCACCCCTCCATAACCTTCCATCACCCCCTCCATCATCCTTCATCACCCCCTCCATCATCCTCCATCACCCCCTCCATAACCTTCCATCACCCCCTCCATCATCCTTCATCACCCCCTCCATCATCCTCCATCACCCCCTCCATCATCCTTCATCACCCCCTCCATCATCCTCCATCACCCCCTCCATCATCCTTCATCACCCCCTCCATCATCCTCCATCACCCCCTCCATCATCCTCCATCACCCCCTCCATCACCCCTTCCTTCATCCTCCTACTCTTATTTTACACTCAGAAATATTTTTTCTCACCAATGTCAAATAAATCTCTCTGGAGGAGCAAAGTAATCACATGACCAAATCCAGCCGGACCCCAGACCACACCGTGCACATGGACTGGGCGCCGTATAGACGAGTGCATCACACCCGTCACTATATATACAGGAGGATATCACACCCATCACTATATACAGGAGGATATCACACCCGTCACTATATACAGGAGGATATCACACCCGTCACTATATACAGGAGGATATCACACCCGTCACTATATACAGGAGGATATCACACCGTCACTATATACAGGAGGATATCACACCCGCCACTATATACAGGAGGATATCACACCCGCCACTATATACAGGAGGATATCACACCCGTCACTATATATACAGGAGGATATCACACCCATCACTATATACAGGAGGATATCACACCCGTCACTATATACAGGAGGATATCACACCCGTCACTATATACAGGAGGATATCACACCCGTCACTATATACAGGAGGATATCACACCCGCCACTATATACAGGAGGATATCACACCCGCCACTATATACAGGAGGATATCACACCCGTCACTATATATACAGGAGGATATCACACCCATCACTATATACAGGAGGATATCACACCCGTCACTATATACAGGAGGATATCACACCCGTCACTATATACAGGAGGATATCACACCCGTCACTATATACAGGAGGATATCACACCCGTCACTATATACAGGAGGATATCACACCCGTCACTATATACAGGAGGATATCACACCGTCACTATATACAGGAGGATATCACACCCGCCACTATATACAGGAGGATATCACACCCGCCACTATATACAGGAGGATATCACACCCGTCACTATATACAGGAGGATATCACACCCATCAGTATATACAGGAGGATATCACACCCGTCACTATATACAGGAGGATATCACACCCGTCACTATATACAGGAGGATATCACACCCATCAGTATATACAGGAGGATATCACACCCATCACTATATACAGGAGGATATCACACCCATCACTATATACAGGAGGATCTCACAACCGCCACTATATACAGGAGGATCTCACACCCATCACTATATACAGGAGGATATCACACCCGTCACTATATACAGGAGGATATCACACCCATCACTATATACAGGAGGATATCACACCCATCACTATATACAGGAGGATATCACACCCGCCACTATATACAGGAGGATATCACACCCGCCACTATATACAGGAGGATATCACACCCGTCACTATATACAGGAGGATATCACACCCATCACTATATACAGGAGGATATCACACCCATCACTATATACAGGAGGATATCACACCCATCAGTATATACAGGAGGATATCACACCCATCACTATATACAGGAGGATATCACACCCATCAGTATATACAGGAGGATATCACACCCGTCACTATATACAGGAGGATATCACACCCATCACTATATACAGGAGGATATCACACCCATCAGTATATACAGGAGGATATCACACCCATCACTATATACAGGAGGATATCACACCCATCACTATATACAGGAGGATATCACACCCATCACTATATACAGGAGGATTTCACACCCGCCACTATATACAGGAGGATCTCACACCCATCACTATATACAGGAGGATATCACACCCATCACTATATACAGGAGGATCTCACACCCATCACTATATACAGGAGGATCTCACACCCATCACTATATACAGGAGGATATCACACCCGTCACTATATACAGGAGGATATCACACCCATCAGTATATACAGGAGGATATCACACCCATCACTATATACAGGAGGATATCACACCCATCACTATATACAGGAGGATATCACACCCATCACTATATACAGGAGGATCTCACACCCATCACTATATACAGGAGGATATCACACCCGCCACTATATACAGGAGGATCTCACACCCATCACTATATACAGGAGGATATCACACCCGTCACTATATACAGGAGGATATCACACCCATCACTATATACAGGAGGATATCACACCCGTCACTATATACAGGAGGATATCACACCCATCACTATATACAGGAGGATCTCACACCCATCACTATATACAGGAGGATATCACACCCATCACTATATACAGGAGGATATCACACCCGTCACTATATACAGGAGGATATCACACCGTCACTATATACAGGAGGATATCACACCCGCCACTATATACAGGAGGATATCACACCCGCCACTATATACAGGAGGATATCACACCCGTCACTATATACAGGAGGATATCACACCCATCAGTATATACAGGAGGATATCACACCCGTCACTATATACAGGAGGATATCACACCCGTCACTATATACAGGAGGATATCACACCCATCAGTATATACAGGAGGATATCACACCCATCACTATATACAGGAGGATATCACACCCATCACTATATACAGGAGGATCTCACAACCGCCACTATATACAGGAGGATCTCACACCCGCCACTATATACAGGAGGATATCACACCCGTCACTATATACAGGAGGATATCACACCCATCACTATATACAGGAGGATATCACACCCATCACTATATACAGGAGGATATCACACCCATCAGTATATACAGGAGGATATCACACCCATCACTATATACAGGAGGATATCACACCCATCAGTATATACAGGAGGATATCACACCCGTCACTATATACAGGAGGATATCACACCCATCACTATATACAGGAGGATATCACACCCATCAGTATATACAGGAGGATATCACACCCATCACTATATACAGGAGGATATCACACCCATCACTATATACAGGAGGATATCACACCCATCACTATATACAGGAGGATTTCACACCCGCCACTATATACAGGAGGATCTCACACCCATCACTATATACAGGAGGATATCACACCCATCACTATATACAGGAGGATCTCACACCCATCACTATATACAGGAGGATATCACACCCGTCACTATATACAGGAGGATATCACACCCATCACTATATACAGGAGGATATCACACCCATCAGTATATACAGGAGGATATCACACCCATCACTATATACAGGAGGATATCACACCCATCACTATATACAGGAGGATATCACACCCATCACTATATACAGGAGGATCTCACACCCATCACTATATACAGGAGGATATCACACCCGCCACTATATACAGGAGGATCTCACACCCATCACTATATACAGGAGGATATCACACCCGTCACTATATACAGGAGGATATCACACCCATCACTATATACAGGAGGACTCCACGCTAACCGTAGGATTAGTAAACACGCGAATTGACATCTTTAAATAAACTGCAGCTATGTGTGAGTAGCCGAGTCTTGGCTCTCGTACACACATTGCGACTGCGCCAGGAGATGCCGTGGAAATTTGGATCAGAAGAATCTAAACAAGTAGAACAAGCGCTAACACAGCAAAAACTGACTGTGCAACATCCAGCAGGAGGAGGGGGTGTCCACAAGTCACTGCCATCCTGCAAACACTGAGGAAATGGAACATTCACTGAAATCTGCAGAAAAATCCCAGGAAGGAACCAAACCAAACAGAACCCGAGAGAAGGCAGCAGAAGCTGCCACTAATGTCACCGACAGGCACAGGAGAGACCTATAGAGCGTACAGAATGAGGAGCTCAATCTGAGCTGCATCCTGCCCTGTTACTGACAACCAGCTGTATATATCATGTGTGAGAGGTTGTCACAGCCCCGCCCCCTATTACTGACATCACTGTTATAATGACATGTGATCAGACATGAGATCCGCACCTTATACTACAGTACAGCTATTCATCCATTACTACTGACAACCAGCTGTATATATCATGTCTGAGAGGTTGTCACAGCCCCGCCCCCTGTTACTGACATCACTGATATAATGACATGTGATCAGACATGAGATCCGCACACCTTATACTACAGTACAGCTATTCATCTATTACTACTGACACCCAGCTGTATATATCATGTGTGAGAGGTTGTCACAGCCCCGCCCCCTGTTACTGACATCACTGATATAATGACATGTGATCAGACATGAGATCCGCACACCTTATACTACAGTACAGCTATTCATCTATTACTACTGACACCCAGCTGTATATATCATGTGTGAGAGGTTGTCACAGCCCCGCCCCCTGTTACTGACATCACTGATATAATATAATGACATGTGATCAGACATGAGATCCGCACCTTATACTACAGTACAGCTATTCATCTATTACTAGTGACACCCAGCTGTATATATCATGTGTGAGAGGTTGTCACAGCCCCCGCCCCCTGTTACTGACATCACTGATATAATGACATGTGATCAGACATGAGATCCGCACACCTTATACTACAGTACAGCTATTCATCTATTACTACTGACAACCAGCTGTATATATCATGTGTGAGAGGTTGTCACAGCCCCGCCCCCTGTTACTGACATCACTGATATAATATAATTACATGTGATCAGACATGAGATCCGCACACCTTATACTACAGTACAGCTATTCATCTATTACTACTGACAACCAGCTGTATATATCATGTGTGAGAGGTTGTCACAGCCCCGCCCCCTGTTACTGACATCACTGATATAATGACATGTGATCAGACATGAGATCCGCACACCTTATACTACAGTACAGCTATTCATCTATTACTACTGACAACCAGCTGTATATATCATGTGTGAGAGGTTGTCACAGCCCCGCCCCCCTCTTACTGACATCACTGATATAATGACATGTGATCAGACATGAGATCCGCACACCTTATACTACAGTACAGCTATTCATCTATTACTACTGACACCCAGCTGTATATATCATGTGTGAGAGGTTGTCACAGCCCCGCCTCCTGTTACTGACATCACTGATATAATATAATGACATCTAGTCTCAGTACTGTTCGCATTTAACCGGTCTTAAAGGGTAAGTACACATATTGTAACAACTGTTGTGTGTGAATGGGAACAATTTCTAGGAAAAAAAAACAAAAACATGAAACTGTTGTTATCAGCCCTCAAGTTAATATTGGAGAGTGGATCCAAACAGATCACGTCAGATCCCTCCATCCGTCAGGAATCCTGTACAATGATCACTTTCTGACAGGAACTCAGGGGTTAAACTGCTGACATGATGTCATGTTCTGTGGCTGGGGATTTAACCTCTGCTGTGCTGATGTGCGACAGGTTATGAATCGCAGATCTTGACTAGCTTTAGGCAGGAAGCTCTGAGGATGATGATGAGGATGATGAGGATGAGGAGGAGGAGGAGGAGGAGGAGGAGGAGGAGGAGGAGGAAGCTGCAGCTCAGACTCTGCTCCATCTGGAAGACATTAAGTGGTGACGCACAAGCCAGGAGTCAATTCCCCAGAGTAGCCCTGTTCTCTAATGTGAAGACGCAGCCCCAGAGTCTAATAGAAGGGGAGGAAGAGACCGCAGCAGAGACAGCAGATCAGAGGAGACAGCGGAGGAGAATGAGGGAAAGAGGGGACAGCAGAGCCGAGGAGCCAGCGGAACAGAAGAGACAGCAAAGCAGAGACAGCGGAGGAGGCAATGGAGCAGAGACAGCGGAGGAGGAGGCCAAACAGAGGAGACAGCAGAGCAGAGACAGCGGAAGAGGAGGCACAACAGAGGAGGCAGAGCAGAGGAGGCAGAGGAGGAGCTGGAACAGATTAGATAGCAGAGCAGAGGAGGCAGCGGAGCAGGGGAGACAGCAGAGCAGAGGACACAGGGGAGGAGGCAGCGGAGCAGAGGAGGCGGAGCAGAGGAGACAGCAGAGGAGACAGTGGAGCAGAAGACACAGGGGAGGAGGCAGAGGAGCAGAGGAGGCGGAGAAGAGGAGACAGCGGAGCAGAGACAGCGGAGGAGGCAACGGAGCAGAGACAGGGGAGCACAGGAGACAGCAGAGCAGTGGAGACAGCGGAGGAGGCAGCGGAGCAGAGACAGCGGAAGAGGCAGCGGAGCAGTGGAGACAGCGGAGGAGGCAGCGGAGCAGAGACAGCGGAGGAGGCAACGGAGCAGAGACAGGGGAGCAGAGGAGACAGCAGAGCAGTGGAGACAGCGGAGGAGGCAGCGGAGCAGAGACAGCGGAGGAGGCAGCAGAGCAATGGAGACAGTAGAGGAGGAGGCTGAAAAGAGGAGACAGCAGAGTAGAGACAGCGGAAGAGGCACAACAGAGGAGGCAGAGCAGAGGAGGCAGAGGAGGAGCTGGAACAGATTAGATAGCAGAGCAGAGGAGGCAGCGGAGCAGAGGACACAGGGGAGGAGGCAGCGGAGCAGAGGAGGCAGCAGAGGAGAGGACACAGGGGAGGAGGAAGCGGAGCAGAGGAGGCGGAGCAGAGGAGACAGCAGAGGAGTCCGCGGAGCAGAAGACACAAAGGAGGAGGCAGCGGAGCAGAGGAGACAGCAGAGCAGATAGAGCAGAGGAGACAGAGGAAGAGGTGTAACATGGGACACAGCAGAGCAGAGGAGACAGCAGAGCAGATAGAGCAGAGGAGACAGAGGAAGAGGTGTAACATGGGACACAGCAGAGCAGAGGAGACAGCAGTGCAGAGAGAGCGGAGGAGGCAGTGGAGCACAGACAACAGAGCAGAGGAGATTGAGTTGCAGAGGAGACAGCAGAGCAGAGGAGACAGTGAAGCACAGACAACAGTGCAGAGGAAACAGCAGAGGAGGCAGCAGAGCAGGGGAGGCAGTGTAGCAGAGACAGCAGAGCAGAGGAGACAGCAGAGCAGAGGAGACAGCGGAGGAGACAGCAGAGCAGAGGAGGCAATGGAGCCGAGGAGACAGCAGAGGAGGAAGAAGAGCAGAGACAGCAGAGCAGAGGAGAGGAAAGGAGGCGGAACAGGGGAGACAGCGCAGAGGAGACAGCAGAGAGGAGACAGGAGAACAGAAACAGCGGGGAAGTGGTATAGGAGCAGAGACAGCAGAGCAGAAGAGACAGTGCAGCAGAGGACGGAGCACAGAGACTGAGGCAGAGAGTGGAGTGGAGAATAGAGATTATGGCAGAGACTAGAGAAAAGACTGGAAGAGAGACAGGGAAACAAAACAGAGACTGGAGCAAAGACCACAGCAGTGCACAGAGACTGGTGGGGAGAACAGAGACTGCAGCAGACAGTTGCACAGAGACCTAATTCCAGACTGCACTAGAGAGTGTTTTCTGCAGTCTCTGCGGCCAGCCTGGCCTTTCTCTCAGCATGTCATGTAAATCTGGTGACACCAATAATAAACTGAGCGCAGCAGAGGCTGAACAATAACAAACTCCTCCGCGACTACACCGCTGTAAACAGACACTCAGCAGATGATGGAGCACTGAGAATATTTACTACTCCACTCCAGGGCCATTCATTGACTAGTAGACTGTAAGCTCTGCAGACGAGGGGCCTCTACATGGACTATAGTATACTGAATGAGCGAAACACATCAGAACCATCAGCTACAAACCCAAATAGCAGAAAACTTCTCAAAAACTTTGGGCTTTGGATCACAAGACCTCAGGGATCAGTCAGGCACCCAACAATAACAGGGGACAACCAATGAGAGGGGTCACAGGTCAGAGGTGACTAAGAAGCCCCGGCAGGAGGAGAAGGCAGCCATATTAGAAAGACAGAGTTAGATACAGTCCTCGGAGTCCTCAGAGGATCAGACATGACGGCGGTTAGATACAGTGCTAGGAGTCCTCAGAGGGTCAGATATGACAGGGATTAGATACAGTCCTAGGAGGATCAGACATGACAGGGGTTAGATACAGTCCTGGCGGCCCTCAGAGGATCAGATATAACAGGGGTTAGATACAGTCCTAGGTGCCCTCAGAGGATCAGACATGACAGGGGTTAGATACAGTCCTAGGAGTCCTCAGAGGATCAGATATGACAGGGATTAGATACAGTCCTAGGAGTCCTCAGAGGATCAGACATGACAGCGGTTAGATACAGTGCTAGGAGTCCTCAGAGGATCAGACATGACAGGGATTAGATACAGTCCTAGGAGTCCTCAGAGGATCAGACATGACAGGGATTAGATACAGTCCTAGGAGTCCTCAGAGGATCAGACATGACAGGAGTTAGATACAGTCCTAGGAGTCCTCAGAGGATCAGATATGACAGGGGTTAGATACAGTCCTAGGAGTCCTCAGAGGATCAGATATGACAGGGGTTAGATACAGTCCTAGGGGCCCTCAGAGGATCAGACATGACAGGGGTTAGATACAGTCCTAGGAGGGTCAGACATGACAGGGGTTAGATACAGTCCTAGCGGCCCTCAGAGGGTCAGACATGACAGAGGTTAGATACAGTCCTAGGAGTCTTTAGAGGATCAGACATGACAGGGGTTAGATACAGTCCTTGGAGTCCTCAGAGGGTCAGACATGACAGGGATTAGATACAGTCCTAGGAGGATCAGACATGACAGAGGTTAGATACAGTCCTAGGAGTCCTTAGAGGATCAGACATGACAGGGGTTAGATACAGTCCTAGGAGTCCTCAGAGGATCAGACATGACAGGGATTAGATACAGTCCTAGGAGTCCTCAGAGGATCAGACATGACAGGGATTAGATACAGTCCTAGGAGGATCAGACATGACAGAGGTTAGATACAGTCCTAGGAGTCCTCAGAGGATCAGACATGACAGGGGTTAGATACAGTCCTGGGAAGATCAGACATGACAGAGGTTAGATACAGTCCTAGGAGCCCTCAGAGGATCAGACATGACAGGGATTAGATACAGTCCTAGGAGCCCTCAGAGGATCAGACATGACAGGGATTAGATACAGTCCTAGGAGCCCTCAGAGGATCAGACATGACAGGGATTAGATACATTCCTAGGAGCCTTCAGAGGGGCAGAAATGACTTTTTAAAGGCAATTTGCGCTACCAGTTTATACTGAATTAAACTTTTAGTCTGAATAAATTTTCAGAACAAAAGTTAATCTCTTATAATGAACTGCAATACCAGACACAACCACAGACAAGGGGGGTGCCAATTCTGGGAGAAATTCAGTACAGTGCAGGGGAGTTGTCCACTGCATTGTGTGAGCAGACAGTGGCGGCTCCAGGATCAGAGAGGGAGGACAGGAGATTGATCTGGAGGATGGGCAGTCTCTTATCTGCTGCGCAAACATTTCATCCGTTAATTAAATCAGGCGATGTAGCGCGATAAGCGGAGAGTTCACACCACATGAGTCACAAATAAACAGAGGAGATTCGCTCGTGGGCAGCGGCGGCGCCACTTTCTACCATGACTAGAGCTAATAGAAGCAAAGACAAATCTATTGTACAGAGAATCTGTTTACTCAGCACCAATAAAAGTGGAGAAGGTGCAAAGTGCAAAGACGATGAGGATGACAAACACTGACGCTACAGGCGGAGGGGACGATGAGGATGACAAACACTGTGACGCTACAGGCGGAGGGGACGATGAGGATGACAAACACTGTGACGCTACAGGCGGAGGGAACGATAAGGATGGCAAACACTGTGACGCTACAGGCGGAGGCGACGATGAGGATGACAAACACTGTGACACTACAGGCGGAGGGGACGATGAGGATGACAAACACTGTGACGCTACAGGCGGAGGGGACGATGAGGATGACAAACACTGTGACGCTACAGGCGAAGGCGACAATGAGGATGACAAACACTGTGACACTACAGGCGGAGGGGACGATGAGGATGACAAACACTGTGACGCTACAGGCGGAGGGGACGATAAAGATGGCAAACACTGTGATGCTACAGGCGGAGGGGACGACGAGGATGGCAAACACTGTGATGCTACAGGCGGAGGGGACGATGAGGATGACAAACACTGTGACGCTACAGGCAGAGGGGACGATGAGGATGGAAAACACTGTGACGCTACAGGCTGAGGGGACGATGAGGATGACAAACACTGTGACGCTACAGGCGGAGGGGACGATGAGGATGACAAACACTGTGACGCTACAGGCAGAGGGGACGATGAGGATGACAAACACTGTGACGCTACAGGCGGAGGGGACGATGAGGATGGCAAACACTGTGACGCTACAGGCGGAGGGGACGATGAGGATGACAAACACTGTGACGCTACAGGCGGAGGGGACGATGAGGATGACAAACACTGTGACGCTACAGGCAGAGGGGACTATGAGGATGACAAACACTGTGACGCTACAGGTGGAGGGGACGATGAGGATGGCAAACACTGTGACGCTACAGGCGGAGGGGACGATGAGGATGACAAACACTGTGACGCTACAGGCGGAGGGGACGATGAGGATGGCAAACACTGTGATGCTACAGGCGGAGGGGACGATGAGGATGACAAACACTGTGACGCTACAGGCGGAGGGGAAGATGAAGATGACAAACACTGTGACGCTACAGGCGGAGGGGACGATGAGGATGGCAAACACTGTGACGCTACAGGCGGAGGGGACGATGAGGATGGCAAACACTGTGATGCTACAGGCAGGGGTGGAGAAAGACAAACACAGCAATGCTACAGGTGGAGAGAGGCAAGACAAACACTGCACACACAGCTGAACGAAAACAGTGTAAGAGCCCAGACACAGACGAGTGTGATCAGTGTAACAGAGAGCAGCACAGACACAGACGAGTGTGATCAGTGTAACAGAGAGCAGCACAGACACCAAGGAGCGTGATCAATGTAACAGAGAGCAGCACAGACACTGAGGAGCATGATCAGAGTAACAGAGCAGCACAGACACCGAGGAGCGTGATCAGTGTAACAGAGAGCAGCACAGACACCGAGGAGCGTGATCAGTGTAACAGAGAGAAGTACAGACACCAAGGAGCGTGATCAGTGTAACAGAGAGCAGCACAGACACTGAGGAGCATGATCAAAGTAACAGAGAGCAGCACAGAGACCGAGGAGCGTGATCAGTGTAACAGAGAGCAGCACAGACACCGAGGAGCGTGATCACTGTAACAGAGAGCAGCACAGACACCGAGGAGCGTGATCAGAGTAAGAGAGCAGCACAGACACCGAGGAGCGTGATCAGTGTAACAGAGAGCAGCACAGACACGAGGAGAGTGATCAGTGTAACAGAAAGCAGCACAGACACCGAGGAGCGTGATCAGAGTAAGAGAGCAGCACAGACACCGAGGAGCGTGATCAGTGTAACAGAGAGCAGCACAGACACCGAGGAGCGTGATCAGTGTAACAGAGAGCAGCACAGACACCGAGGAGCGTGATCAGTGTAACAGAGAGAAGCACAGACACCAAGGAGCGTGATCAGTGTAACAGAGAGCAGCACAGACACTGAGGAGCATGATCAAAGTAACAGAGAGCAGCACAGACATGAGGAGCGTGATCAGTGTAACAGAGAGAAGCACAGACACCAAGGAGCGTGATCAGTGTAACAGAGAGCAGCACAGACACCAAGGAGCGTGATCAGTGTAACAGAGAGCAGCACAGACACGAGGAGCGTGATCAGTGTAACAGAGAGCAGCACAGACACCGAGGAGCGTGATCAGTGTAACAGAGAGCAGCACAGACACGGACGAGTGTGATCAGTGTAACAGAGAGCAGCACAGACACAGACGAGTGTGAACGGTGATGAACAGTGTGGAGTGTGATTAGTGTAAGAGACAGGGAGCTTTCTGGTACCCGGACGCACCACAGTTGCACACATTCACTGGGGCTCTAACTACGAGCTGCGGCGACTACTCCAGAGGCACACAGGATATATTTAGAATGTAATTTCTTCGTGTGAACCGGCTGCAGAGCTCACACTCCTACATTTGGCGGTAAATCCAGATTGTGACACAACAAAGCTTCTTGGCTGCTCAGTGTGGGTCAAAGGGACGAGCGGATTTCATAACATCAGAGCAGAAACAAAAAAATGCATCCAACAGAACCGCAGAGAAGTGTAACATAAGCGTCTCGTAGCACACTTCTACTTAATGTAACGAAGAGTTCTGGGGGCGACACCAAAGTGCAGCAGGGGTCCCCACAATAATCCAGTGTGCACAGTGCAGGAAACAGAATGAGTATATAGATATATGTAAAGTCAGGGCATTTCATATCCCAAGCCCCTATACAACGGCCATATTGGCTTTTTACCAGCTGGCTGAGGACAATGAGGCAGGACTCCTGGATCACTAATCCCAGTAATGCATGAGAGATAGGAGTCCTGTGAATGCAGCAATGGCTGACAACAGAGCACACATCATCAGTGACATCACTAGGACACAAGTCTGTAAGTCACCTTATTATATACGTTATTACGAGAGCATTGGCTGCACTCCAGACCGCGGTGTTGCTGAGATAAGAGCGCCATGTCCTGACGGAAACTCCTAAGGAGCCTGCAGAGGGTCTGATAATGGACATGTGATGTCATATCGTCTGCTTATAGCGTCCCCCACAGAACAGGGCGGAGCTCCCACAACAATGTGTCCATTCACTTCCTGTTGTTTATGACATATTGATACAATATTTCCCCACAATGCAGACCGCAGGGTGAGGGGTTAACATAGGCACACTGATGATGTCACAGGTTCTGTCAATATAATTTGGGGCAGTTATAGAACACAGCGCCCCTTGCTGGTGACATGAATAATCTGCACTCCCTGCAGACCATCGCCCCCAAACATCACAACATTGTCTGATATTTCTCATGTTTCTGGTTGTCAGTAGAAACGGGGCGTAAGAGTTACGGCCTGCAATCATTCAGTGTCACAGCTGAGGATTTGTTACTAAGTATCAGTCGACACCTGCCTTATATATGGATTGGCACTGGCTTGGTTGCCAGGTTTATGAGAAGAGCTACCAATGAGGTTGTCATCCAGCTTTCCCAGAATCCTGAATGACATATCTCTTTGGTGTCTATCAATGGGGGGAGGGACTGTAAAGGCAGCCGAATTGGTTGTCACCCAGCTTTCCAAAAACTAAGAAATGTCTGAAGAGAATTTTTAAGAACATTTGTAGAATTTTATTTCCTAGACTTTTTTATAGGAGTAAGATTAATAAGTTCATTAGACAAACAAACCAATGATCCTGTGGGCGGGGGGCACAGGGAGTCTGAGGGGGCCCCCACAGCAAGGCTGAGTATGGGCCCCTAGCAGTGTACCCTGGAGCCTCCAGATGTCTTCCCCTCACATGTTACATGGAGCGCTTCCATCTGGAAAGTTGGGGCGGTGCCCGGAGGAGTCTCTGAGAAGGGTCATTAAGGACAAGACAGAAACATTTCACAATTATTAAAGGAGCCAAGAGCAGGATGTTACGCCAGACACACACTGCCGGGGGCTGGGCTACAGGTGACATCATAACTCATGTAGTGGTGACATCACAACCTGGCTACAGGTGACATCATAACTCATGTAGTGGTGACATCACAACCGGGCTACAGGTGACATCATAACTCAACTAGTGGTGACATCACAACCGGACTACAGGTGACATCATAACTCATGTAGTGGTGACATCACAACCGGGCTACAGGTGACATCATAACTCATGTAGTGGTGACATCACAACCGGGCTACAGGTGACATCACCTACAATATACACAACACACTAAAATCTACACAACAAACTACAATATACACAACACACAGCAACATACACACCAGCAGACACACCCAGCACCGGCTGCTCCATCCCGGCTCTGTGCAGCCTCCCCAGTTCTCGGCCATTTTCTTGCTTCTAGTCAGAGATGTATCTAGAATCTTCCGGGCCCTATATTGGGCCCCCACCTACCATGTGCTATGTATAATACAGGGTTCTGTTTACACTATAATGAGACCTATGGGCCCCTCAGTCTCCACAGTCTGGTAGTGACTGTTACCTCTGCACTGTCTATAGCTACACACCTACTCACAGCTGATGGTTTGTTACAAGCCATCAGTGCAATGTTCTCTGAGCTAAACATTATTGCTCCACACTGATTTGTTACAATGTATCAGTGCAGGTAGAATGTGTCAGCTTGAATGGCCAGACTAAATACAACTGTAACAAACCCTCAACTGTGAGAAGTATTAGGTCAACTCAAGACGTGTCTCAGTGTCTGGGTGTTATCAGGTGAGGGGACATGTTAGTCACCACCCAACTTGCCTAGAAACAGATACGAGATGAGCGCTGCCTGTGCGTGCGAGCAGGTCATTAAACCCTAATAAACTGGAGACTCTGCCGGCGGTCACCTGGGGGCGCACACAAAGCGGCCACCCGGCAGGTACCAGAGGCGCGGTGACACTGCAGTGACACCAGCACAGAACAGGCGGCCTCTATTCACCGGCATTGTTGGAAATTTCCAAGCAGAGCGAGCAGGGGCCTCCGCTGACACCGGTCCTGGGCCACGTGCCACTGACACAGAACAGGAATGTCCTCGGGGTGAGACTCGTTCACAAGTGACGCCAGCTGCCATGAGCTCACACAACAACGTAACTCACGGGAACAGGCGGCCCTCTGTTACACTGCACCCCTCCCCCACCACTGGAGTAGTCACCCAGCTTTCCTCTAGACCTGCCAAATTATGCAGTGATACATCACCTGCTCCCTAACCGCATCCTCCAAAGGGAGCAGATTGTCACCCAGCTTTCCCAGAAACAGATAATGACCGTGTGTTATGTACAGACACCTTGTTCTCGGTGTGATTATGCTTATACTGGTAGTCACCCAGCTTTCCCTGGATCAGACACAGCTAGGAACCAGTAGAATAGAATGATTAATATTGTAGTTGGGAGCGTCACACCCGGCCACCGCCCTGCACCCGCTTCACAGGTGCGGCACACAGATAAACCGCCAACGTACAGCCTGTTTCACCACCCAAGCTGCAGCAAACACCTTATCAGCTACAGCCCTCCCAAAGACTGACACTTAAAGGCATTAAAGGGGACGTGTTCCTTACACAGGTTTCCATAACCTCTTGTTACACCCCATTACCCATTAATTAGTGTGCAGGACGCTCCAGCGATCCTCGTGGAGGACAAGACAGTAAAGACTTAGCAGAGCAGAAAACTACAAGAAGACCCCCCACAGGGGCCACCACCATCTCCTAGTTATCTCTGATCCTGGGAAAGATGGCTGTCACACCTTGTATCCCCCCTCACTGACTGGACAATATCACAGCTTGTATTATATCATATTATGTCATATCATATCATATTATATTATATTGGGGGCTGGGTCATGTCTCTTCACTTCTGGTCCACTAAGCCTATTCCGAAGCCTTTGTGTCTCCATGTCAGGCCTCATCACCCATAGCAACCAATCAGAGCGCAGCTTACATCTGTGGGTCTGCTCTGTAGGAATGAAAGCTGTGCTGTGATTGGCTGCTGTGGAGTTACCAAATCACTGCCGTACGGCCCTCCCTTATGACTGGCTGTGAGGCTGTTGTCCGTCCATCATGTGACTTCAGAGCTGCGCTCTACGAGGCCATAGTGAAATGTGAGCGCTACCTTGCTTAGTAACGCCCTGTATCCCTGCTGCGGTGGGACTACACAGCCCAGCATGCCCTACTTAATTCTGGATGCTGGGGTATTTAAAGCAATAGTTACACCTCGGCTGATACCACCGAAGCCGCCATGTTTCCTCAGGTTCCGGGGATGTGGCCGCAGAGACATATCAGTCTGGCACATACGTGTAGTGTGACCACATGGCCATCACAGGGCTCACATGGCAGGCGGGATAGCGTGTCCTGTGCGGGGAACTTATCAGGAGACGGAGGAAAGCGCGCCCACATGTCTCTCACCGGCAGGAAGTCTGCCGTCCTGCGGGAGCAGAGATAACGTAACACACAGCTCAGGAATACCGTGCTGTCTGGGCATGCTGGGACTTCTAGTCTTATTTGCTGAAAATCAAAAAACCACGACTAACAGATGTCAGGATAAAGGGGCGCCAGCCTGTCCTCAAGGTGTCCACTATGAGGCCGCACAACATGGCGTCATAGGAGAATACGTAAGAGAGCACAACATGGCGTCACAGGAGAACAGGTAAGAAAGTGGACAACATGGCATCATAGGAGAACACGTAAGAGGGCAGACAACATGGCGTCATAGGAAAACACGTAAGAGGGCGGACAACATGGCGTCATAGGAGAACACGTAAGAGGGCGGACAACATGGCGTCATAGGAGAACACGTAAGAGGGCGGACAACATGGCGTCATAGGAGAACACGTAAGAGGGCGGACAACATGGCGTCATAGGAGAACACGTAAGAGGGCGGACAACATGGCGTCACAGGAGAACACATAAGAGGGCAGACAATATGGCGTCATAGGAGAACACGTAAGGGGGCGGACAACATGGCGTCATAGGAGAACACATAAGAGGGCAGACAATATGGCGTCATAGGAGAACACGTAAGAGGGCGGACAACATGGCGTCATAGGAGAACACGTAAGGGGGCGGACAACATGGCGTCATAGGAGAACACATAAGAGGGCAGACAATATGGCGTCATAGGAGAACACGTAAGGGGGCGGACAACATGGCGTCATAGGAGAACACGTAAGAGGGCAGACAATATGGCGTCATAGGAGAACACGTAAGAGGGCGGACAACATGGCGTCATAGGAGAACACGTAAGAGGGCGGACAACATGGCGTCATAGGAGAACACGTAAGAGGGCGGACAACATGGCGTCACAGGAGAACACATAAGAGGGCAGACAATATGGCGTCATAGGAGAACACGTAAGGGGGCGGACAACATGGCGTCATAGGAGAACACATAAGAGGGCAGACAATATGGCGTCATAGGAGAACACGTAAGAGGGCGGACAACATGGCGTCATAGGAGAACACGTAAGGGGGCGGACAACATGGCGTCATAGGAGAACACATAAGAGGGCAGACAATATGGCGTCATAGGAGAACACGTAAGAGGGCGGACAACATGGCGTCATAGGAGAACACGTAAGGGGGCGGACAACATGGCGTCATAGGAGAACACATAAGGGGGCAGACAACATGGCGTCATAGGAGAACACGTAAGAGGGCGGACAACATGGCGTCACAGGAGAACACATAAGAGGGCAGACAATATGGCGTCATAGGAGAACACGTAAGGGGGCGGACAACATGGCGTCATAGGAGAACACATAAGAGGGCAGACAATATGGCGTCATAGGAGAACACGTAAGAGGGCGGACAACATGGCGTCATAGGAGAACACGTAAGGGGGCGGACAACATGGCGTCATAGGAGAACACATAAGAGGGCAGACAATATGGCGTCATAGGAGAACACGTAAGAGGGCGGACAACATGGCGTCATAGGAGAACACGTAAGGGGGCGGACAACATGGCGTCATAGGAGAACACGTAAGAGGGCGGACAACATGGCGTCATAGGAGAACACGTAAGGGGGCGGACAACATGGCGTCATAGGAGAACACGTAAGAGGGCGGACAACATGGCGTCACAGGAGAACACGTAAGAGAGCGGACAACATGGCGTCATAGGAGAACACATAAGAGAGCGGACAACATGGCGTCACAGGAGAACACGTAAGAAAGAGCACAACATGGCGTCATAGAACACATAAGAGAGAGAGCACAACATGGCGTCATAAGAGAACATGTAAGAGGGCGGACAACATGGCGTCACAGGAGAACAGGTAAGAAAGTGGACAACATGGCATCATAGGAGAACACGTAAGAGGGCGGACAACATGGCGTCATAGGAGAACACGTAAGAAAGAGCACAACATGGCATCATAGGAGAACACATAAGAGAGCACAACATGGCGTCATAGGAGAACAGGTAAGAAAGTGGACAACATGGCATCATAGGAGAACACGTAAGAGGGCAGACAACATGGCGTCATAGGAGAACACGTAAGAGGGCGGACAATATGGCGTCATAGGAGAACACGTAAGAGGGCAGACAACATGGCGTCATAGGAGAACACGTAAGAGGGCGGACAACATGGCGTCATAGGAGAACACGTAAGAGGGCGGACAACATGGCGTCATAGGAGAACACGTAAGAGGGCAGACAACATGGCGTCATAGGAGAACACGTAAGAGGGCGGACAACATGGCGTCATAGGAGAACACGTAAGAGGGCGGACAACATGGCGTCATAGGAGAACACGTAAGAGGGCGGACAACATGGCGTCATAGGAGAACACGTAAGGGGGCGGACAACATGGCGTCATAGGAGAACACATAAGAGGGCAGACAATATGGCGTCATAGGAGAACACGTAAGAGGGCGGACAACATGGCGTCATAGGAGAACACGTAAGGGGGCGGACAACATGGCGTCATAGGAGAACACGTAAGAAAGAGCACAACATGGCGTCATAGGAGAACACGTAAGGGGGCGGACAACATGGCGTCATAGGAGAACACGTAAGAAAGAGCACAACATGGCGTCATAGGAGAACACGTAAGAGGGCGGACAACATGGCGTCATAGGAGAACACATAAGAGAGCGGACAACATGGCGTCACAGGAGAACACGTAAGAAAGAGCACAACATGGCGTCATAGAACACATAAGAGAGAGAGCACAACATGGCGTCATAAGAGAACATGTAAGAGGGCGGACAACATGGCGTCACAGGAGAACAGGTAAGAAAGTGGACAACATGGCATCATAGGAGAACACGTAAGAGGGCGGACAACATGGCGTCATAGGAGAACACGTAAGAAAGAGCACAACATGGCATCATAGGAGAACACATAAGAGAGCACAACATGGCATCATAGGAGAACACATAAGAGGGCAGACAATATGGCGTCATAGGAGAACAGGTAAGAAAGTGGACAACATGGCATCATAGGAGAACACGTAAGAGGGCAGACAACATGGCGTCATAGGAGAACACGTAAGAGGGCGGACAATATGGCGTCATAGGAGAACACGTAAGAGGGCAGACAACATGGCGTCATAGGAGAACACGTAAGAGGGCGGACAACATGGCGTCATAGGAGAACACGTAAGAGGGCGGACAACATGGCGTCATAGGAGAACACGTAAGAGGGCGGACAACATGGCGTCATAGGAGAACACGTAAGGGGGCGGACAACATGGCGTCATAGGAGAACACATAAGAGGGCAGACAATATGGCGTCATAGGAGAACACGTAAGAGGGCGGACAACATGGCGTCATAGGAGAACACGTAAGGGGGCGGACAACATGGCGTCATAGGAGAACACATAAGAGGGCAGACAATATGGCGTCATAGGAGAACACGTAAGAGGGCGGACAACATGGCGTCATAGGAGAACACGTAAGGGGGCGGACAACATGGCGTCATAGGAGAACACATAAGAGGGCAGACAATATGGCGTCATAGGAGAACACGTAAGAGGGCGGACAACATGGCGTCATAGGAGAACACGTAAGGGGGCGGACAACATGGCGTCATAGGAGAACACGTAAGAGGGCAGACAATATGGCGTCATAGGAGAACACGTAAGAGGGCGGACAACATGGCGTCATAGGAGAACACGTAAGAGGGCGGACAACATGGCGTCATAGGAGAACACGTAAGAGGGCGGACAACATGGCGTCATAGGAGAACACATAAGAGGGCGGACAACATGGCGTCATAGGAGAACACATAAGAGAGCGGACAACATGGCGTCACAGGAGAACACGTAAGAAAGAGCACAACATGGCGTCATAGAACACATAAGAGAGAGAGCACAACATGGCGTCATAAGAGAACATGTAAGAGGGCGGACAACACGGCGTCACAGGAGAACAGGTAAGAAAGTGGACAACATGGCATCATAGGAGAACACGTAAGAGGGCGGACAACATGGCGTCATAGGAGAACACGTAAGGGGGCGGACAACATGGCGTCATAGGAGAACACGTAAGAAAGAGCACAACATGGCGTCATAGGAGAACACGTAAGGGGGCGGACAACATGGCGTCATAGGAGAACACGTAAGAAAGAGCACAACATGGCATCATAGGAGAACACGTAAGGGGGCGGACAACATGGCGTCATAGGAGAACACATAAGAGGGCAGACAATATGGCGTCATAGGAGAACACGTAAGAGGGCGGACAACATGGCGTCATAGGAGAACACGTAAGAGGGCGGACAACATGGCGTCATAGGAGAACACATAAGAGGGCAGACAATATGGCGTCATAGGAGAACACGTAAGAGAGAGCACAACATGGCGTCACAGGAGAACACGTAAGGGGGCGGACAATATGGCGTCATAGGAGAACACGTAAGAGAGAGGACAACATGGCGTCATAGGAGAACACGTAAGAGGGCGGACAACATGGCGTCATAGGAGAACACGTAAGAGGGCAGACAATATGGCGTCATAGGAGAACACGTAAGAGAGAGGACAACATGGCGTCATAGGAGAACACATAAGAGGGCGGACAACATGGCGTCATAGGAGAACACATAAGAGGGCGGACAACATGGCGTCATAGGAGAACACATAAGAGGGCGGACAACATGGCGTCATAGGAGAACACGTAAGAGGGCAGACAATATGGCGTCATAGGAGAACACGTAAGGGGGGCGGACAACATGGCGTCATAGGAGAACACGTAAGAGGGCGGACAACATGGCGTCATAGGAGAACACATAAGAGGGCGGACAACATGGCGTCATAGGAGAACACATAAGAGGGCGGACAACATGGCGTCATAGTAGAACACGTAAGAGGGCGGACAACATGGCGTCATAGGAGAACACATAAGAGGGCAGACAATATGGCGTCATAGGAGAACACGTAAGAGAGAGGACAACATGGCGTCATAGGAGAACACGTAAGAGAGCGGACAACATGGCGTCATAGGAGAACACGTAAGAGAGCGGACAACATGGCGTCATAGGAGAACACGTAAGAGAGCGGACAACATGGCGTCATAGGAGAACACGTAAGAGGGCAGACAATATGGTGTCATAGGAGAACACGTAAGAGAGAGCACAACATGGCGTCATAGGAGAACACGTAAGAGGGCGGACAACATGGCGTCATAGGAGAACACGTAAGAGGGCGGACAACATGGCGTCATAGGAGAACACATAAGAGGGCAGACAATATGGCGTCATAGGAGAACACGTAAGAGGGCGGACAACATGGCGTCATAGGAGAACACGTAAGAAAGAGCACAACATGGCGTCATAGGAGAACACGTAAGAGAGAGCACAACATGGCGTCACAGGAGAACACGTAAGGGGGCGGACAATATGGCGTCATAGGAGAACACGTAAGAGAGAGGACAACATGGCGTCATAGGAGAACACGTAAGGGGGAGGACAACATGGCGTCATAGGAGAACACGTAAGAGAGAGGACAACATGGCGTCATAGGAGAACACATAAGAGGGCGGACAACATGGCGTCATAGGAGAACACATAAGAGGGCGGACAACATGGCGTCATAGGAGAACACGTAAGAGGGCGGACAACATGGCGTCATAGGAGAACACATAAGAGGGCAGACAATATGGCGTCATAGGAGAACACGTAAGAGAGAGGACAACATGGCGTCATAGGAGAACACGTAAGAGAGCGGACAACATGGCGTCATAGGAGAACACGTAAGAGGGCAGACAATATGGCGTCATAGGAGAACACGTAAGAGGGCGGACAACATGGCGTCATAGGAGAACACATAAGGGGGCGGACAACATGGCGTCATAGGAGAACACGTAAGAGGGCGGACAACATGGCGTCATAGGAGAACACATAAGAGGGCGGACAACATGGCGTCATAGGAGAACACATAAGAGGGCGGACAACATGGCGTCATAGGAGAACACGTAAGAGGGCGGACAACATGGCGTCATAGGAGAACACATAAGGGGGCGGACAACATGGCGTCATAGGAGAACACATAAGAGGGCGGACAACATGGCGTCATAGGAGAACACATAAGAGGGCGGACAACATGGCGTCATAGGAGAACACATAAGGGGGCGGACAACATGGCGTCATAGGAGAACACGTAAGAGGGCGGACAACATGGCGTCATAGGAGAACACATAAGAGGGCGGACAACATGGCGTCATAGGAGAACACATAAGAGGGCGGACAACATGGCGTCACAGGAGAACACGTAAGAGGGCGGACAACATGGCGTCATAGGAGAACACGTAAGGGGGCGGACAACATGGCGTCACAGGAGAACACGTAAGAGAGAGAGCACAACATGGCGTCATAGGAGAACACGTAAGAGAGAGAGCACAACACGGCGTCATAGGAGAACATGTAAGAGAGAGAGCACAACATGGCGTCACAGGAGAACATGTAAGAGAGAGAGCACAACATGGCGTCATAGGAGAACACGTAAGAGAGAGAGCACAACACGGCGTCATAGGAGAACATGTAAGAGAGAGAGCACAACATGGCGTCACAGGAGAACACGTAAGGGGGCGGACAACATGGCGTCACAGGAGAAAACATAAGAGGGCAGACAATATGGCGTCATAGGAGAACATGTAAGAGAGAGAGCACAACATGGCGTCATAGGAGAACACGTAAGGGGGCGGACAACATGGCGTCACAGGAGAACACGTAAGAGGGCAGACAATATGGCGTCATAGGAGAACACGTAAGAGGGCGGACAACATGGCGTCACAGGAGAACATGTAGGAGACAGCACACCACATAGTATACGCGAGTTCCCGGCTCCGCTGACATCTTACAAGTTGTGACTTTTCTTGGAGGTTTGTGAGATCTTCTGCCCCGACCTTCTGGAAACGGCACTGAGAGCGCCAAGTGAGGGGGAACCCGCAAAGGTGACGCGGTGCCAGAACTGTGGGGGGACTTGACAGCAGCCACTCTGCAGCATCACATGGAGTGGCCCCTGGTGCAGTGGCGGGGCCCGGCCACCTAGCGCTGGCTTGTTTATAGAGGTAGGGGAGCGCCCCACACCTCATGGACACCCCGGTATTAGGGTGACATTAATGAGCCAAAAAATGAGGAAACCTGACTGGAAGGATTAGTCACTGACTGACAGATCGCTGTGATGCCACATTAACTCCATCATCACCTCCAGGACTCTGGGAAAGCTGGGTGACACAACAGCCGCCTTTACAGTTTTAACAAAAGGGTAACACCCAACTGTCCAAAACTCCTGAATAGGGATGGACGTCTCTGTTCCAGTACATAACAGGGCAGATTTACCTTTCAGGAGCCTGGGAAAGCTGGGTGACAGCAGTAGAAGAACAGAACGATATAACAAGAGGATGTGACTGTTTATTGTGACTGCCGGACCCCTGTGAGGGTAGCCTGTCCGGTCCTGGGGGGAGGGGGCCACGGATCACTGACAACCACACAATCCACATCTGTACAATATGGAGGACACCTGGAGCCGCCGCTGGGTATAAAACTAGTAAAACCCTGAAGAGCGGACCACCGGGAGAAAACCTAAAGACCCCGAAACACAGAATCTACATACAATGGGGGACAAAACAGAGCAGGGCCCCTGGAGATACAACACAGCGAGTATAATAACCGGGCCCCGGGAGATATAACACAGCGAGTATAATAACCGGGCCCCTGGAGATACAACACAGCGAGTATAATAACCGGGCCCCGGGAGATACAACACAGCGAGTATAATAACTGGGCCCCGGGAGATAGAACACAGCGAGTATAATAACCGGGCCCCGGGAGATATAACACAGCGAGTATAATAACCGGGCCCCTGGAGATACAACACAGCGAGTATAATAACCGGGCCCCTGGAGATACAACACAGCGAGTATAATAACCGGGCCCGGGAGATACAACACAGCGAGTATAATAACCGGGCCCCGGGAGATATAACACAGCGAGTATAATAACCGGGCCCCTGGAGATACAACACAGCAAGTATAATAACCGGGCCCGGGAGATAGAACACAGCGAGTATAATAACCGGGCCCCGGGAGATATAACACAGCGAGTATAATAACCGGGCCCCGGGAGATAGAACACAGCGAGTATAATAACCGGGCCCCGGGAGATATAACACAGCAAGTATAATAACCGAGCCCCAGGAGATATAACACAGCGAGTATAATAACCGAGCCCCAGGAGATAGAACACAGCGAGTATAATAACTGGATACCGGGAGATATAACACAGCGAGTATAATAACCGAGCCCCAGGAGATATAACACAGCGAGTATAATAACCGAGCCCCAGGAGATATAACACAGCGAGTATAATAACCGAGCCCCAGGAGATAGAACACAGCGAGTATAATAACTGGATACCGGGAGATATAACACAGCGAGTATAATAACCGAGCCCCAGGAGATATAACACAGCGAGTATAATAACCGGGCCCCTGGAGATATAACACAGCGAGTATAATAACCGGGCCCCGGGAGATAGAACACAGCGAGTATAATAACCGGGCCCCGGGAGATATAACACAGCGAGTATAATAACCGGGCCCCGGGAGATAGAACACAGCGAGTATAATAACCGGGCCCCGGGAGATATAACACAGCAAGTATAATAACCGAGCCCCAGGAGATATAACACAGCGAGTATAATAACCGAGCCCCAAGAGATAGAACACAGCGAGTATAATAACTGGATACCGGGAGATATAACACAGCGAGTATAATAACCGAGCCCCAGGAGATATAACACAGCGAGTATAATAACCGAGCCCCAGGAGATATAACACAGCGAGTATAATAACCGAGCCCCAGGAGATAGAACACAGCGAGTATAATAACTGGATACCGGGAGATATAACACAGCGAGTATAATAACCGAGCCCCAGGAGATATAACACAGCGAGTATAATAACCGAGCCCCAGGAGATATAACACAGCGAGTATAATAACCGGGCCCCTGGAGATATAACACAGCGAGTATAATAACCGGGCCCCGGGAGATAGAACACAGCGAGTATAATAACCGGGCCCCGGGAGATACAACACAGCGAGTATAATAACCGGGCCCCGGGAGATATAACACAGCGAGTATAATAACCGGGCCCCTGGAGATACAACACAGCGAGTATAATAACCGGGCCCCTGGAGATACAACACAGCGAGTATAATAACCGGGCCCGGGAGATAGAACACAGCGAGTATAATAACCGGGCCCCGGGAGATATAACACAGCGAGTATAATAACCGGGCCCCGGGAGATAGAACACAGCGAGTATAATAACTGAGCCCCGGGAGATATAACACAGCGAGTATAATAACCGAGCCCCAGGAGATATAACACAGCGAGTATAATAACCGGGCCCCTGGAGATAGAACACAGCGAGTATAATAACTGGGCCCCGGGAGATATAACACAGCAAGTATAATAACCGAGCCCCAGGAGATAGAACACAGCGAGTATAACAACTGGGCCCCTGGAGATACAACACAGCGAGTATAATAACCGGGCCCGGGAGATATAACACAGCGAGTATAATAACCGGGCCCCGGGAGATAGAACACAGCGAGTATAATAACTGGGCCCCAGGAGATATAACACAGCGAGTATAATAACTGAGCCCCGGGAGATATAACACAGCGAGTATAATAACCGGGCCCCGGGAGATATAACACAGCGAGTATAATAACCGAGCCCCAGGAGATAGAACACAGCGAGTATAATAACTGGGCCCCTGGAGATACAACACAGCGAGTATAATAACCGGGCCCGGGAGATATAACACAGCGAGTATAATAACCGGGCCCCGGGGAGATAGAACACAGCGAGTATAATAACCGGGCACCGGGAGATATAACACAGCGAGTATAATAACTGGGCCCCGGGAGATATAACACAGCGAGTATAATAACCGGGCCCCAGGAGATATAACACAGCGAGTATAATAACTGGGCCCCGGGAGATATAACACAGAGAGTATAATAACTGAGCCCCGGGAGATATAACACAGCGAGTATAATAACTGGGCCCCGGGAGATATAACACAGCGAGTATAATAACCGAGCCCCAGGAGATATAACACAGCGAGTATAATAACTGGGCCCCTGGAGATACAACACAGCGAGTATAATAACCGGGCCCAGGAGATAGAACACAGCAAGTATAATAACCGGGCCCCGGGAGATATAACACAGCGAGTATAATAACTGAGCCCCGGGAGATATAACACAGCGAGTATAATAACTGGGCCCCGGGAGATATAACACAGCGAGTATAATAACTGAGCCCCGGGAGATAGAACACAGCGAGTATAATAACTGAGCCCCGGGAGATATAACACAGCGAGTATAATAACTGAGCCCCGGGAGATATAACACAGCGAGTATAATAACTGGGCCCCAGGAGATATAACACAGCGAGTATAATAACCGGGCCCCGGGAGATATAACACAGCGATTATAATAACTGGGCCCCGGGAGATATAACAGCGAGTAAAATAACTGGGCCCCGGGAGATATAACACAGCGAGTATAATAACCGGGCCCCGGGAGATAGAACACAGCGAGTATAATAACCGGGCCCAGGGAGATAGAACACAGTGAGTATAATAACTGAGCCCCGGGAGATATAACACAGCGAGTATAATAACTGAGCCCCGGGAGATATAACACAGCGAGTATAATAACTGAGCCCCGGGAGATATAACACAGCGAGTATAATAACTGGGCCCCGGGAGATATAACACAGCGAGTATAATAACCGGGCCCCGGGAGATATAACACAGCGATTATAATAACTGGGCCCCGGGAGATATAACAGCGAGTAAAATAACTGGGCCCCGGGAGATATAACACAGCGAGTATAATAACCGGGCCCCGGGAGATAGAACACAGCGAGTATAATAACCGGGCCCAGGGAGATAGAACACAGTGAGTATAATAACTGAGCCCCTGGAGATATAACACAGCGAATATAATAACCGGGCCCCGGTAGATATAACACAGCGAGTAT
Source organism: Leptodactylus fallax (assembly GCA_947044405.1). Lineage (NCBI taxonomy): Eukaryota > Metazoa > Chordata > Amphibia > Anura > Leptodactylidae > Leptodactylus > Leptodactylus fallax. The sequence goes on from CAMRHE010000950.1 coordinate 274,888, forward strand.
AATAACTGGGCCCCGGGAGATATAACACAGCGAGTATAATAACTGTGCCCCTGGAGATATAACACAGCGAGTATAACAACTGGGCCCCGGGAGATATAACACAGCGAGTATAATAACTGGGCCCCGGGAGATATAACACAGCGAGTATAATAACCGAGCCCCAGGAGATATAACACAGCGAGTATAATAACTGGGCCCCGGGAAATATAACACAGCAAGTATAATAACCGGGCCCCGGGAGATATAACACAGCGAGTATAATAACTGGGCCCCGGGAGATATAACACAGCGAGTATAATAACCGAGCCCCAGGAGATATAACACAGCGAGTATAATAACTGGGCCCCTGGAGATACAACACAGCGAGTATAATAACCGGGCCCGGGAGATAGAACACAGCAAGTATAATAACCGAGCCCCAGGAGATAGAACACAGCGAGTATAATAACTGAGCCCCGGGAGATATAACACAGCGAGTATAATAACTGAGCCCCGGGAGATATAACACAGCAAGTATAATAACTGGGCCCCGGGAGATATAACACAGCGAGTATAATAACTGAGCCCCGGGAGATAGAACACAGCGAGTATAATAACTGGGCCCCGGGAGATATAACACAGCGAGTATAATAACTGAGTCCCGGGAGATATAACACAGCGAGTATAATAACTGGGCCCCGGGAGATATAACACAGCGAGTATAATAACCGGGCCCCGGGAGATATAACACAGCGAGTATAATAACCGGGCCCCGGGAGATATAACACAGCGATTATAATAACTGGGCCCCGGGAGATATAACAGCGAGTAAAATAACTGGGCCCCGGGAGATATAACACAGCGAGTATAATAACCGGGCCCCGGGAGATAGAACACAGCGAGTATAATAACTGAGCCCCGGGAGATATAACACAGCGAGTATAATAACCGGGCCCCGGGAGATAGAACACAGCGAGTATAATAACTGGGCCCCGGGAGATAGAACACAGCGAGTATAATAACCGGGCCCCGGGAGATAGAACACAGCGAGTATAATAACCGAACCCCAGGAGATAGAACACAGTGATTATAATAACTGGGCCCCGGGAGATATAACACAGCAAGTATAATAACTGGGCCCCAGGAGATATAACACAGCGAGTATAATAACTGAGCCCCTGGAGATATAACACAGCGAATATAATAACCGGGCCCCGGGAGATATAACACAGCGAGTATAATAACTGGGCCCCGGGAGATATAACACAGCGAGTATAATAACTGTGCCCCTGGAGATATAACACAGCGAGTATAACAACTGGACCCCGGGAGATATAACACAGAGAGTATAACAACTGGACCCCGGGAGATATAACAGCGAGTATAATAACTGAGCCCCGGGAGATATAACACAGCGAATATAATAACTGGGCCCCAGGAGATAGAACACAGCGAGTATAATAACTGGGCCCCGGGAGATATAACACAGCGAGTATAATAACTGGGCCCCAGGAGATAGAACACAGCGAGTATAATAACTGGGCCCCGGGAGATATAACACAGCGAGTATAATAACTGGGCCCCGGGAAATATAACACAGCAAGTATAATAACCGGGCCCCGGGAGATATAACACAGCGAGTATAATAACCGAGCCCCAGGAGATATAACACAGCGAGTATAATAACTGGGCCCCAGGAGATATAACACAGGGAGTATAATAACTGGGCCCCTGGATTTAGAACATAGCGAGTATAATAACTGAGCCCCGGGAGATATAACACAGCGAGTATAATAACCGGGCCCCAGGAGATATAACACAGCGAGTATAATAACTGGGCCCCGGGAGATATAACACAGCGATTATAATAACCGGGCCCCGGGAGATATAACACAGCGAGTATAATAACTAGGCCCCTGGAGATAGAACACAGCGAGTATAATAACTGGGCCCCGGGAGATATAACACAGCGAGTATAATAACTGGGCCCCGGGAGATATAACACAGCGAGTATAATAACTGAGCCCCGGGAGATATAACACAGCGAGTATAATAACCGGGCCCGTGGAGATAGAACACAGCGAGTACAATAACCGGGCCCCGGGAGATAGAACACAGCGAGTATAATAACTGGACCCCGGGAGATATAACAGCGAGTATAATAACTGGGCCCCAGGAGATATAACACAGCGAGTATAATAACTGGGCCCCGGGAGATAAAACACAGCGATTATAATAACCGGGCCCCGGGAGATAGAACACAGCGAGTATAATAACCGAGCCCCAGGAGATATAACACAGCGAGTATAATAACTGGGCCCCGGGAGATAAAACACAGCGATTATAATAACCGGGCCCCGGGAGATAGAACACAGCGAGTATAATAACTGGGCCCCAGGAGATAGAACACAGCGAGTATAATAACTGGGCCCCGGGAGATATAACACAGCGAGTATAATAACTGGGCCCCGGGAGATATAACACAGCGAGTATAATAACTGGGCCCCGGGAGATATAACACAGCGAGTATAATAACTGGGCCCCGGGAGATATAACACAGCGAGTATAATAACTGGGCCCCAGGAGATATAACACAGCGAGTATATTAACCGGGCCCCGGGAGATATAACACAGCGAGTATAATAACCGGGCCCGGGAGATAGAACACAGCAAGTATAATAACTGGGCCCCAGGAGATATAACACAGCGAGTATAATAACCGAGCCCCGGGAGATATAACACAGCGAGTATAATAACTGGGCCCCAGGAGATAGAAAACAGCGAGTATAATAACCGAGCCCCAGGAGATATAACACAGCGAGTATAATAACTGGGCCCCGGGAGATAGAACACAGCGAGTATAATAACTGAGCCCCGGGAGATATAACACAGCGAGTATAATAACCGGGCCCCAGGAGATATAACACAGCGATTATAATAACCGGGCCCCGGGAGATATAACACAGCGAGTATAATAACTGGGCCCCTGGAGATATAACACAGCGAGTATAATAACTGGGCCCCAGGAGATATAACACAGCGAGTATAATAACCGAGCCCCGGGAGATATAACACAGCGAGTATAATAACCGAGCCCCAGGAGATATAACACAGCGAGTATAATAACTGGGCCCCAGGAGATAGAAAACAGCGAGTATAATAACCGAGCCCCAGGAGATATAACACAGCGAGTATAATAACTGGGCCCCGGGAGATAGCACACAGCGAGTATAATAACTGGGCCCCGGGAGATAGAACACAGCGAGTATAATAACCGGGCCCCAGGAGATATAACACAGCGAGTATAATAACTGAGCCCCGGGAGATAGAACACAGCGAGTATAATAACCGGGCCCCGGGAGATATAACACAGCGAGTATAATAACCGGGCCCCGGGAGATATAACACAGCGAGTATAATAACTGGGCCCCGGGAGAACAAAAATAGCGAGTATAATAACTGGGCCCCGGGAGAACGAAAATAGCGAGTATAATAACCGGGCCCCGGGAGATATAACACAGCGAGTATAATAACTGGGCCCCGGGAGATATAACACAGCGAGTATAATAACTGAGCCCCGGGAGATATAACACAGCGAGTATAATAACCGGGCCCCGGGAGATATAACACAGCGAGTATAATAACTGGGCCCCGGGAGATATAACACAGCGAGTATAATAACTGAGCCCCGGGAGATATAACACAGCGAGTATAATAACTGGGCCCCGGGAGATATAACACAGCGATTATAATAACTGGGCCCCGGGAGAAAGAAAATAGCGAGTATAATAACCGGGCCCCGGGAGATATAACACAGCGAGTATAATAACTGGGCCCCGGGAGATATAACACAGCGAGTATAATAAATGGGCCCCGGGAGATATAACACAGCGAGTATAATAACTGGGCCCCGGGAGATAGAACACAGCGAGTATAATAACTGAGCCCCGGGAGATAGAACACAGCGAGTATAATAACCGGGCCTCGGGAGAACGAAAATAGCGAGTATAATAACTGGGCCCCGGGAGATAGAACACAGCGAGTATAATAACTGAGCCCCGGGAGATAGAACACAGTGAGTATAATAACCGAGCCCCAGGAGATATAACACAGCGAGTATAATAACTGGGCCCCGGGAGATATAACACAGCGAGTATAATAACCGGGCCCCGGGAGATATAACACAGCGAGTATAATAACCGGGCCCCGGGAGATATAACACAGCGAGTATAATAACCGGGCCCCGGGAGATATAACACAGCGAGTATAATAACCGGGCCCCGGGAGATATAACACAGCGAGTATAATAACTGGGCCCCGGGAGATATAACACAGCGAATATAATAACTGAGCCCCGGGAGATATAACACAGCGAGTATAATAACTGGGCCCCGGGAGATAGAACACAGCGAGTATAATAACTGGGCCCCGGGAGATATAACACAGCGAGTATAATAACTGGGCCCCTGGAGATATAACACAGCGAGTATAATAACTGGGCCCCGGGAGATATAACACAGCGAGTATAATAACTGAGCCCCGGGAGATATAACACAGCGAGTATAATAACTGGACCCCGGGAGATACAACACAGCGAGTATAATAACCGGGCCCCGGGAGATATAACACAGCAAGTATAGTAACTGGGCCCCGGGAGATATAACACAGCGAGTATAATAACCGGGCCCCGGGAGATATAACACAGCAAGTATAATAACTGAGCCCCGGGAGATATAACACAGCGAGTATAATAACTGAGCCCCGGGAGATATAACACAGCGAGTATAATAACTGGGCCCCGGGAGATAGAACACAGCGAGTATAATAACTGAGCCCCGGGAGATATAACACAGCGAGTATAATAACCGGGCCCCGGGAGATATAACACAGCGAGTATAATAACCGGGCCCCGGGAGATATAACACAGCGAGTATAATAACCGAGCCCCGGGAGATATAACACAGCGAGTATAATAACCGAGCCCCAGGAGATATAACACAGCGAGTATAATAACTGGGCCCCAGGAGATAGAAAACAGCGAGTATAATAACCGAGCCCCAGGAGATATAACACAGTGAGTATAATAACTGGGCCCCGGGAGATAGAACACAGCGAGTATAATAACCGGGCCCCGGGAGATATAACACAGCGAGTATAATAACTGGGCCCCGGGAGAACGAAAATAGCGAGTATAATAACTGGGCCCCGGGAGAACGAAAATAGCGAGTATAATAACCGGGCCCCGGGAGATATAACACAGCGAGTATAATAACTGGGCCCCGGGAGATATAACACAGCGAGTATAATAACTGAGCCCCGGGAGATATAACACAGCGAGTATAATAACCGGGCCCCGGGAGATATAACACAGCGGGTATAATAACCGGGCCCCGGGGAGATATAACACAGCGAGTATAATAACTGGGCCCCGGGAGATATAACACAGCGAGTATAATAACTGAGCCCCGGGAGATATAACACAGCGAGTATAATAACTGGGCCCCGGGAGAACGAAAATAGCGAGTATAATAACCGGGCCCCGGGAGATATAACACAGCGAGTATAATAACTGGGCCCCGGGAGATAGAACACAGCGAGTATAATAACTAAGCCCCGGGAGATAGAACACAGCGAGTATAATAACCGAACCCCAGGAGATAGAACACAGCGATTATAATAACTGGGCCCCGGGAGAACGAAAATAGCGAGTATAATAACTGGGCCCCGGGAGATAGAACACAGCGAGTATAATAACTGAGCCCCGGGAGATAGAACACAGTGAGTATAATAACCGGGCCCCGGGAGATATAACACAGCGATTATAATAAATGGGCCCCGGGAGATATAACACAGCGAGTATAATAACTGGGCCCCGGGAGAACGAAAATAGCGAGTATAATAACCGGGCCCCGGGAGATATAACACAGCGAGTATAATAACTGGGCCCCGGGAGATAAAACACAGCGAGTATAATAACTGGGCCCCTGGAGATAGAACACAGCGAGTATAATAACTGGGCCCCGGGAGATATAACACAGCGAGTATAATAACTGGGCCCCGGGAGATATAACACAGCGAGTATAATAAATGGGCCCCGGGAGATATAACACAGCGAGTATAATAACTGGACCCCGGGAGATATAACACAGCGAGTATAATAACCGGGCCCCAGGAGATATAACACAGCGAGTATAATAACTGAGCCCCGGGAGATATAACACAGCGAGTATAATAACCGGGCCCCGGGAGATATAACACAGCGAGTATAATAACCGGGCCCCGGGAGATATAACACAGCGAGTATAATAACTGAGCCCCGGGAGATATAACACAGCGAGTATAATAACTGGGCCCCGGGAGATATAACACAGCAAGTATAATAACTGGGCCCCTGGAGATATAACACAGCGAGTATAATAACTGGGCCCCGGGAGAACGAAAATAGCGAGTATAATAACTGGGCCCCGGGAGAACGAAAATAGCGAGTATAATAACCGGGCCCCGGGAGATATAACACAGCGAGTATAATAACTGGGCCCCGGGAGATATAACACAGCGAGTATAATAACTGGGCCCCGGGAGATATAACACAGCGAGTATAATAACTGAGCCCCGGGAGATATAACACAGCGAGTATAATAACCGGGCCCCGGGAGATAGAACACAGCGAGTATAATAACTGAGCCCCGGGAGATAGAACACAGCGAGTATAATAAACGGGCCCCGGGAGATATAACACAGCGAGTATAATAACTGGGCCCCGGGAGATAGAACACAGCGAGTATAATAACTGAGCCCCGTGAGATAGAACACAGCGAGTATAATAACCGAACCCCAGGAGATAGAACACAGCGATTATAATAACTGGGCCCCGGGAGAACGAAAATAGCGAGTATAATAACTGGGCCCCGGGAGATAGAACACAGCGAGTATAATAACTGAGCCCCGGGAGATAGAACAAAGTGAGTATAATAACCGAGCCCCAGGAGATATAACACAGCGAGTATAATAACTGGGCCCCGGGAGATATAACACAGCGAGTATAATAACCGGGCCCCGGGAGATATAACACAGCGAGTATAATAACCGGGCCCCAGGAGATATAACACAGCGAGTATAATAACCGGGCCCCTGGAGATACAACACAGCGAGTATAATAACCGGGCCCGGGAGATATAACACAGCGAGTATAATAACTGGGCCCCTGGAGATACAACACAGCGAGTATAATAACCGGGCCCCGGGAGATAGAACACAGCGAGTATAATAACCGGGCCCCGGGAGATATAACACAGCGAGTATAATAACTGGGCCCCGGGAGATGTAACACAGCGAGTATAATAACCGGGCCCCAGGAGATATAACACAGCGAGTATAATAACTGGGCCCCGGGAGATATAACACAGAGAGTATAATAACTGAGCCCCGGGAGATATAACACAGCGAGTATAATATCCGAGCCCCAGGAGATATAACACAGTGAGTATAATAACTGGGCCCTGGGAGATATAACACAGCGAGTATAATAACCGAGCCCCAGGAGATATAACACAGCGAGTATAATAACTGGGCCCCTGGAGATACAACACAGCGAGTATAATAACCGGGCTCGGGAGATATAACACAGCGAGTATAATAACCGGGCCCCGGGAGATAGAACACAGCGAGTATAATAACTGAGCCCCGGGAGATATAACACAGCGAGTATAATAACTGGGCCCCGGGAGATATAACACAGCGAGTATAATAACTGAGCCCCGGGAGATAGAACACAGCGAGTATAATAACTGGGCCCCAGGAGATATAACACAGCGAGCATAATAACTGGGCCCCGGGAGATATAACACAGCGAGTATAATAACTGAGCCCCGGGAGATATAACACAGCGAGTATAATAACTGAGCCCCGGGAGATATAACACAGCGAGTATAATAACCGGGCCCCGGGAGATATAACACAGCGAGTATAATAACCGGGCCCCGGGAGATAGAACACAGCGAGTATAATAACTGTGCCCCTGGAGATATAACACAGCGAGTATAACAACTGGGCCCCGGGAGATATAACACAGCGAGTATAATAACTGGGCCCCAGGAGATAGAACACAGCGAGTATAATAACTGGGCTCCGGGAGATATAACACAGCGAGTATAATAACTGGGCCCCGGGAGATATAACACAGCGAGTATAATAACTGAGCCCCGGGAGATATAACACAGCGAGTATAATAACCGGGCCCCGGGAGATATAACACAGCGAGTATAATAACCGGGCCCCGGGAGATAGAACACAGCGAGTATAATAACTGTGCCCCTGGAGATATAACACAGCGAGTATAACAACTGGGCCCCGGGAGATATAACACAGCGAGTATAATAACTGGGCCCCAGGAGATAGAACACAGCGAGTATAATAACTGGGCCCCGGGAGATATAACACAGCGAGTATAATAACTGGGCCCCGGGAAATATAACACAGCAAATATAATAACCGGGCCCCGGGAGATATAACACAGCGAGTATAATAACCGAGCCCCAGGAGATATAACACAGCGAGTATAATAACCGGGCCCCAGGAGATATAACACAGCGAGTATAATAACTGGGCCCCTGGAGATACAACACAGCGAGTATAATAACCGGGCCCGGGAGATATAACACAGCGAGTATAATAACCGGGCCCCGGGAGATAGAACACAGCGAGTATAATAACCGGGCCCCGGGAGATATAACACAGCGAGTATAATAACTGGGCCCCGGGAGATATAACACAGCGAGTATAATAACCGGGCCCCAGGAGATATAACACAGCGAGTATAATAACTGGGCCCCGGGAGATATAACACAGAGAGTATAATAACTGAGCCCCGGGAGATATAACACAGCGAGTATAATAACTGGGCCCCGGGAGATATAACACAGCGAGTATAATAACCGAGCCCCAGGAGATATAACACAGCGAGTATAATAACTGGGCCCCTGGAGATACAACACAGCGAGTATAATAACCGGGCCCAGGAGATAGAACACAGCAAGTATAATAACCGGGCCCCGGGAGATATAACACAGCGAGTATAATAACTGAGCCCCGGGAGATATAACACAGCGAGTATAATAACTGGGCCCCGGGAGATATAACACAGCGAGTATAATAACTGAGCCCCGGGAGATAGAACACAGCGAGTATAATAACTGAGCCCCGGGAGATATAACACAGCGAGTATAATAACTGAGCCCCGGGAGATATAACACAGCGAGTATAATAACTGGGCCCCAGGAGATATAACACAGCGAGTATAATAACCGGGCCCCGGGAGATATAACACAGCGATTATAATAACTGGGCCCCGGGAGATATAACAGCGAGTAAAATAACTGGGCCCCGGGAGATATAACACAGCGAGTATAATAACCGGGCCCCGGGAGATAGAACACAGCGAGTATAATAACCGGGTCCAGGGAGATAGAACACAGTGAGTATAATAACTGAGCCCCGGGAGATATAACACAGCGAGTATAATAACTGAGCCCCGGGAGATATAACACAGCGAGTATAATAACTGAGCCCCGGGAGATATAACACAGCGAGTATAATAACTGGGCCCCGGGAGATATAACACAGCGAGTATAATAACCGGGCCCCGGGAGATATAACACAGCGATTATAATAACTGGGCCCCGGGAGATATAACAGCGAGTAAAATAACTGGGCCCCGGGAGATATAACACAGCGAGTATAATAACCGGGCCCCGGGAGATAGAACACAGCGAGTATAATAACCGGGCCCAGGGAGATAGAACACAGTGAGTATAATAACTGAGCCCCTGGAGATATAACACAGCGAATATAATAACCGGGCCCCGGTAGATATAACACAGCGAGTATAATAACTGGGCCCCGGGAGATATAACACAGCGAGTATAATAACTGTGCCCCTGGAGATATAACACAGCGAGTATAACAACTGGGCCCCGGGAGATATAACACAGCGAGTATAATAACTGGGCCCCGGGAGATATAACACAGCGAGTATAATAACCGAGCCCCAGGAGATATAACACAGCGAGTATAATAACTGGGCCCCGGGAAATATAACACAGCAAGTATAATAACCGGGCCCCGGGAGATATAACACAGCGAGTATAATAACTGGGCCCCGGGAGATATAACACAGCGAGTATAATAACCGAGCCCCAGGAGATATAACACAGCGAGTATAATAACTGGGCCCCTGGAGATACAACACAGCGAGTATAATAACCGGGCCCGGGAGATAGAACACAGCAAGTATAATAACCGAGCCCCAGGAGATAGAACACAGCGAGTATAATAACTGAGCCCCGGGAGATATAACACAGCGAGTATAATAACTGAGCCCCGGGAGATATAACACAGCAAGTATAATAACTGGGCCCCGGGAGATATAACACAGCGAGTATAATAACTGAGCCCCGGGAGATAGAACACAGCGAGTATAATAACTGGGCCCCGGGAGATATAACACAGCGAGTATAATAACTGAGTCCCGGGAGATATAACACAGCGAGTATAATAACTGGGCCCCGGGAGATATAACACAGCGAGTATAATAACCGGGCCCCGGGAGATATAACACAGCGAGTATAATAACCGGGCCCCGGGAGATATAACACAGCGATTATAATAACTGGGCCCCGGGAGATATAACAGCGAGTAAAATAACTGGGCCCCGGGAGATATAACACAGCGAGTATAATAACCGGGCCCCGGGAGATAGAACACAGCGAGTATAATAACTGAGCCCCGGGAGATATAACACAGCGAGTATAATAACCGGGCCCCGGGAGATAGAACACAGCGAGTATAATAACTGGGCCCCGGGAGATAGAACACAGCGAGTATAATAACCGGGCCCCGGGAGATAGAACACAGCGAGTATAATAACCGAACCCCAGGAGATAGAACACAGTGATTATAATAACTGGGCCCCGGGAGATATAACACAGCAAGTATAATAACTGGGCCCCAGGAGATATAACACAGCGAGTATAATAACTGAGCCCCTGGAGATATAACACAGCGAATATAATAACCGGGCCCCGGGAGATATAACACAGCGAGTATAATAACTGGGCCCCGGGAGATATAACACAGCGAGTATAATAACTGTGCCCCTGGAGATATAACACAGCGAGTATAACAACTGGACCCCGGGAGATATAACACAGAGAGTATAACAACTGGACCCCGGGAGATATAACAGCGAGTATAATAACTGAGCCCCGGGAGATATAACACAGCGAATATAATAACTGGGCCCCAGGAGATAGAACACAGCGAGTATAATAACTGGGCCCCGGGAGATATAACACAGCGAGTATAATAACTGGGCCCCAGGAGATAGAACACAGCGAGTATAATAACTGGGCCCCGGGAGATATAACACAGCGAGTATAATAACTGGGCCCCGGGAAATATAACACAGCAAGTATAATAACCGGGCCCCGGGAGATATAACACAGCGAGTATAATAACCGAGCCCCAGGAGATATAACACAGCGAGTATAATAACTGGGCCCCAGGAGATATAACACAGGGAGTATAATAACTGGGCCCCTGGATTTAGAACATAGCGAGTATAATAACTGAGCCCCGGGAGATATAACACAGCGAGTATAATAACCGGGCCCCAGGAGATATAACACAGCGAGTATAATAACTGGGCCCCGGGAGATATAACACAGCGATTATAATAACCGGGCCCCGGGAGATATAACACAGCGAGTATAATAACTAGGCCCCTGGAGATAGAACACAGCGAGTATAATAACTGGGCCCCGGGAGATATAACACAGCGAGTATAATAACTGGGCCCCGGGAGATATAACACAGCGAGTATAATAACTGAGCCCCGGGAGATATAACACAGCGAGTATAATAACCGGGCCCCTGGAGATAGAACACAGCGAGTACAATAACCGGGCCCCGGGAGATAGAACACAGCGAGTATAATAACTGGACCCCGGGAGATATAACAGCGAGTATAATAACTGGGCCCCAGGAGATATAACACAGCGAGTATAATAACTGGGCCCCGGGAGATAAAACACAGCGATTATAATAACCGGGCCCCGGGAGATAGAACACAGCGAGTATAATAACCGAGCCCCAGGAGATATAACACAGCGAGTATAATAACTGGGCCCCGGGAGATAAAACACAGCGATTATAATAACCGGGCCCCGGGAGATAGAACACAGCGAGTATAATAACTGGGCCCCAGGAGATAGAACACAGCGAGTATAATAACTGGGCCCCGGGAGATATAACACAGCGAGTATAATAACTGGGCCCCGGGAGATATAACACAGCGAGTATAATAACTGGGCCCCGGGAGATATAACACAGCGAGTATAATAACTGGGCCCCGGGAGATATAACACAGCGAGTATAATAACTGGGCCCCAGGAGATATAACACAGCGAGTATATTAACCGGGCCCCGGGAGATATAACACAGCGAGTATAATAACCGGGCCCGGGAGATAGAACACAGCAAGTATAATAACTGGGCCCCAGGAGATATAACACAGCGAGTATAATAACCGAGCCCCGGGAGATATAACACAGCGAGTATAATAACTGGGCCCCAGGAGATAGAAAACAGCGAGTATAATAACCGAGCCCCAGGAGATATAACACAGCGAGTATAATAACTGAGCCCCGGGAGATATAACACAGCGAGTATAATAACTGGGCCCCGGGAGATATAACACAGCGAGTATAATAACCGGGCCCCGGGAGATATAACACAGCGATTATAATAACTGGGCCCCGGGAGATATAACAGCGAGTAAAATAACTGGGCCCCGGGAGATATAACACAGCGAGTATAATAACCGGGCCCCGGGAGATAGAACACAGCGAGTATAATAACCGGGCCCAGGGAGATAGAACACAGTGAGTATAATAACTGAGCCCCTGGAGATATAACACAGCGAATATAATAACCGGGCCCCGGTAGATATAACACAGCGAGTATAATAACTGGGCCCCGGGAGATATAACACAGCGAGTATAATAACTGTGCCCCTGGAGATATAACACAGCGAGTATAACAACTGGGCCCCGGGAGATATAACACAGCGAGTATAATAACTGGGCCCCGGGAGATATAACACAGCGAGTATAATAACCGAGCCCCAGGAGATATAACACAGCGAGTATAATAACTGGGCCCCGGGAAATATAACACAGCAAGTATAATAACCGGGCCCCGGGAGATATAACACAGCGAGTATAATAACTGGGCCCCGGGAGATATAACACAGCGAGTATAATAACCGAGCCCCAGGAGATATAACACAGCGAGTATAATAACTGGGCCCCTGGAGATACAACACAGCGAGTATAATAACCGGGCCCGGGAGATAGAACACAGCAAGTATAATAACCGAGCCCCAGGAGATAGAACACAGCGAGTATAATAACTGAGCCCCGGGAGATATAACACAGCGAGTATAATAACTGAGCCCCGGGAGATATAACACAGCAAGTATAATAACTGGGCCCCGGGAGATATAACACAGCGAGTATAATAACTGAGCCCCGGGAGATAGAACACAGCGAGTATAATAACTGGGCCCCGGGAGATATAACACAGCGAGTATAATAACTGAGTCCCGGGAGATATAACACAGCGAGTATAATAACTGGGCCCCGGGAGATATAACACAGCGAGTATAATAACCGGGCCCCGGGAGATATAACACAGCGAGTATAATAACCGGGCCCCGGGAGATATAACACAGCGATTATAATAACTGGGCCCCGGGAGATATAACAGCGAGTAAAATAACTGGGCCCCGGGAGATATAACACAGCGAGTATAATAACCGGGCCCCGGGAGATAGAACACAGCGAGTATAATAACTGAGCCCCGGGAGATATAACACAGCGAGTATAATAACCGGGCCCCGGGAGATAGAACACAGCGAGTATAATAACTGGGCCCCGGGAGATAGAACACAGCGAGTATAATAACCGGGCCCCGGGAGATAGAACACAGCGAGTATAATAACCGAACCCCAGGAGATAGAACACAGTGATTATAATAACTGGGCCCCGGGAGATATAACACAGCAAGTATAATAACTGGGCCCCAGGAGATATAACACAGCGAGTATAATAACTGAGCCCCTGGAGATATAACACAGCGAATATAATAACCGGGCCCCGGGAGATATAACACAGCGAGTATAATAACTGGGCCCCGGGAGATATAACACAGCGAGTATAATAACTGTGCCCCTGGAGATATAACACAGCGAGTATAACAACTGGACCCCGGGAGATATAACACAGAGAGTATAACAACTGGACCCCGGGAGATATAACAGCGAGTATAATAACTGAGCCCCGGGAGATATAACACAGCGAATATAATAACTGGGCCCCAGGAGATAGAACACAGCGAGTATAATAACTGGGCCCCGGGAGATATAACACAGCGAGTATAATAACTGGGCCCCAGGAGATAGAACACAGCGAGTATAATAACTGGGCCCCGGGAGATATAACACAGCGAGTATAATAACTGGGCCCCGGGAAATATAACACAGCAAGTATAATAACCGGGCCCCGGGAGATATAACACAGCGAGTATAATAACCGAGCCCCAGGAGATATAACACAGCGAGTATAATAACTGGGCCCCAGGAGATATAACACAGGGAGTATAATAACTGGGCCCCTGGATTTAGAACATAGCGAGTATAATAACTGAGCCCCGGGAGATATAACACAGCGAGTATAATAACCGGGCCCCAGGAGATATAACACAGCGAGTATAATAACTGGGCCCCGGGAGATATAACACAGCGATTATAATAACCGGGCCCCGGGAGATATAACACAGCGAGTATAATAACTAGGCCCCTGGAGATAGAACACAGCGAGTATAATAACTGGGCCCCGGGAGATATAACACAGCGAGTATAATAACTGGGCCCCGGGAGATATAACACAGCGAGTATAATAACTGAGCCCCGGGAGATATAACACAGCGAGTATAATAACCGGGCCCCTGGAGATAGAACACAGCGAGTACAATAACCGGGCCCCGGGAGATAGAACACAGCGAGTATAATAACTGGACCCCGGGAGATATAACAGCGAGTATAATAACTGGGCCCCAGGAGATATAACACAGCGAGTATAATAACTGGGCCCCGGGAGATAAAACACAGCGATTATAATAACCGGGCCCCGGGAGATAGAACACAGCGAGTATAATAACCGAGCCCCAGGAGATATAACACAGCGAGTATAATAACTGGGCCCCGGGAGATAAAACACAGCGATTATAATAACCGGGCCCCGGGAGATAGAACACAGCGAGTATAATAACTGGGCCCCAGGAGATAGAACACAGCGAGTATAATAACTGGGCCCCGGGAGATATAACACAGCGAGTATAATAACTGGGCCCCGGGAGATATAACACAGCGAGTATAATAACTGGGCCCCGGGAGATATAACACAGCGAGTATAATAACTGGGCCCCGGGAGATATAACACAGCGAGTATAATAACTGGGCCCCAGGAGATATAACACAGCGAGTATATTAACCGGGCCCCGGGAGATATAACACAGCGAGTATAATAACCGGGCCCGGGAGATAGAACACAGCAAGTATAATAACTGGGCCCCAGGAGATATAACACAGCGAGTATAATAACCGAGCCCCGGGAGATATAACACAGCGAGTATAATAACTGGGCCCCAGGAGATAGAAAACAGCGAGTATAATAACCGAGCCCCAGGAGATATAACACAGCGAGTATAATAACTGGGTCCCGGGAGATAGAACACAGCGAGTATAATAACTGAGCCCCGGGAGATATAACACAGCGAGTATAATAACCGGGCCCCAGGAGATATAACACAGCGATTATAATAACCGGGCCCCGGGAGATATAACACAGCGAGTATAATAACTGGGCCCCTGGAGATATAACACAGCGAGTATAATAACTGGGCCCCAGGAGATATAACACAGCGAGTATAATAACCGAGCCCCGGGAGATATAACACAGCGAGTATAATAACCGAGCCCCAGGAGATATAACACAGCGAGTATAATAACTGGGCCCCAGGAGATAGAAAACAGCGAGTATAATAACCGAGCCCCAGGAGATATAACACAGCGAGTATAATAACTGGGCCCCGGGAGATAGCACACAGCGAGTATAATAACTGGGCCCCGGGAGATAGAACACAGCGAGTATAATAACCGGGCCCCAGGAGATATAACACAGCGAGTATAATAACTGAGCCCCGGGAGATAGAACACAGCGAGTATAATAACCGGGCCCCGGGAGATATAACACAGCGAGTATAATAACCGGGCCCCGGGAGATATAACACAGCGAGTATAATAACTGGGCCCCGGGAGAACAAAAATAGCGAGTATAATAACTGGGCCCCGGGAGAACGAAAATAGCGAGTATAATAACCGGGCCCCGGGAGATATAACACAGCGAGTATAATAACTGGGCCCCGGGAGATATAACACAGCGAGTATAATAACTGAGCCCCGGGAGATATAACACAGCGAGTATAATAACCGGGCCCCGGGAGATATAACACAGCGAGTATAATAACTGGGCCCCGGGAGATATAACACAGCGAGTATAATAACTGAGCCCCGGGAGATATAACACAGCGAGTATAATAACTGGGCCCCGGGAGATATAACACAGCGATTATAATAACTGGGCCCCGGGAGAAAGAAAATAGCGAGTATAATAACCGGGCCCCGGGAGATATAACACAGCGAGTATAATAACTGGGCCCCGGGAGATATAACACAGCGAGTATAATAAATGGGCCCCGGGAGATATAACACAGCGAGTATAATAACTGGGCCCCGGGAGATAGAACACAGCGAGTATAATAACTGAGCCCCGGGAGATAGAACACAGCGAGTATAATAACCGGGCCTCGGGAGAACGAAAATAGCGAGTATAATAACTGGGCCCCGGGAGATAGAACACAGCGAGTATAATAACTGAGCCCCGGGAGATAGAACACAGTGAGTATAATAACCGAGCCCCAGGAGATATAACACAGCGAGTATAATAACTGGGCCCCGGGAGATATAACACAGCGAGTATAATAACCGGGCCCCGGGAGATATAACACAGCGAGTATAATAACCGGGCCCCGGGAGATATAACACAGCGAGTATAATAACCGGGCCCCGGGAGATATAACACAGCGAGTATAATAACCGGGCCCCGGGAGATATAACACAGCGAGTATAATAACTGGGCCCCGGGAGATATAACACAGCGAATATAATAACTGAGCCCCGGGAGATATAACACAGCGAGTATAATAACTGGGCCCCGGGAGATAGAACACAGCGAGTATAATAACTGGGCCCCGGGAGATATAACACAGCGAGTATAATAACTGGGCCCCTGGAGATATAACACAGCGAGTATAATAACTGGGCCCCGGGAGATATAACACAGCGAGTATAATAACTGAGCCCCGGGAGATATAACACAGCGAGTATAATAACTGGACCCCGGGAGATACAACACAGCGAGTATAATAACCGGGCCCCGGGAGATATAACACAGCAAGTATAGTAACTGGGCCCCGGGAGATATAACACAGCGAGTATAATAACCGGGCCCCGGGAGATATAACACAGCAAGTATAATAACTGAGCCCCGGGAGATATAACACAGCGAGTATAATAACTGAGCCCCGGGAGATATAACACAGCGAGTATAATAACTGGGCCCCGGGAGATAGAACACAGCGAGTATAATAACTGAGCCCCGGGAGATATAACACAGCGAGTATAATAACCGGGCCCCGGGAGATATAACACAGCGAGTATAATAACCGGGCCCCGGGAGATATAACACAGCGAGTATAATAACCGAGCCCCGGGAGATATAACACAGCGAGTATAATAACCGAGCCCCAGGAGATATAACACAGCGAGTATAATAACTGGGCCCCAGGAGATAGAAAACAGCGAGTATAATAACCGAGCCCCAGGAGATATAACACAGTGAGTATAATAACTGGGCCCCGGGAGATAGAACACAGCGAGTATAATAACCGGGCCCCGGGAGATATAACACAGCGAGTATAATAACTGGGCCCCGGGAGAACGAAAATAGCGAGTATAATAACTGGGCCCCGGGAGAACGAAAATAGCGAGTATAATAACCGGGCCCCGGGAGATATAACACAGCGAGTATAATAACTGGGCCCCGGGAGATATAACACAGCGAGTATAATAACTGAGCCCCGGGAGATATAACACAGCGAGTATAATAACCGGGCCCCGGGAGATATAACACAGCGGGTATAATAACCGGGCCCCGGGAGATATAACACAGCGAGTATAATAACTGGGCCCCGGGAGATATAACACAGCGAGTATAATAACTGAGCCCCGGGAGATATAACACAGCGAGTATAATAACTGGGCCCCGGGAGAACGAAAATAGCGAGTATAATAACCGGGCCCCGGGAGATATAACACAGCGAGTATAATAACTGGGCCCCGGGAGATAGAACACAGCGAGTATAATAACTAAGCCCCGGGAGATAGAACACAGCGAGTATAATAACCGAACCCCAGGAGATAGAACACAGCGATTATAATAACTGGGCCCCGGGAGAACGAAAATAGCGAGTATAATAACTGGGCCCCGGGAGATAGAACACAGCGAGTATAATAACCGGGCCCCGGGAGATAGAACACAGCGAGTATAATAACCGAACCCCAGGAGATAGAACACAGTGATTATAATAACTGGGCCCCGGGAGATATAACACAGCAAGTATAATAACTGGGCCCCAGGAGATATAACACAGCGAGTATAATAACTGAGCCCCTGGAGATATAACACAGCGAATATAATAACCGGGCCCCGGGAGATATAACACAGCGAGTATAATAACTGGGCCCCGGGAGATATAACACAGCGAGTATAATAACTGTGCCCCTGGAGATATAACACAGCGAGTATAACAACTGGACCCCGGGAGATATAACACAGAGAGTATAACAACTGGACCCCGGGAGATATAACAGCGAGTATAATAACTGAGCCCCGGGAGATATAACACAGCGAATATAATAACTGGGCCCCAGGAGATAGAACACAGCGAGTATAATAACTGGGCCCCGGGAGATATAACACAGCGAGTATAATAACTGGGCCCCAGGAGATAGAACACAGCGAGTATAATAACTGGGCCCCGGGAGATATAACACAGCGAGTATAATAACTGGGCCCCGGGAAATATAACACAGCAAGTATAATAACCGGGCCCCGGGAGATATAACACAGCGAGTATAATAACCGAGCCCCAGGAGATATAACACAGCGAGTATAATAACTGGGCCCCAGGAGATATAACACAGGGAGTATAATAACTGGGCCCCTGGATTTAGAACATAGCGAGTATAATAACTGAGCCCCGGGAGATATAACACAGCGAGTATAATAAC
Source organism: Leptodactylus fallax (assembly GCA_947044405.1). NCBI lineage: Eukaryota > Metazoa > Chordata > Amphibia > Anura > Leptodactylidae > Leptodactylus > Leptodactylus fallax. Next base: position 294,395 of record CAMRHE010000950.1, read on the forward strand.
CGGGCCCCAGGAGATATAACACAGCGAGTATAATAACTGGGCCCCGGGAGATATAACACAGCGATTATAATAACCGGGCCCCGGGAGATATAACACAGCGAGTATAATAACTAGGCCCCTGGAGATAGAACACAGCGAGTATAATAACTGGGCCCCGGGAGATATAACACAGCGAGTATAATAACTGGGCCCCGGGAGATATAACACAGCGAGTATAATAACTGAGCCCCGGGAGATATAACACAGCGAGTATAATAACCGGGCCCCTGGAGATAGAACACAGCGAGTACAATAACCGGGCCCCGGGAGATAGAACACAGCGAGTATAATAACTGGACCCCGGGAGATATAACAGCGAGTATAATAACTGGGCCCCAGGAGATATAACACAGCGAGTATAATAACTGGGCCCCGGGAGATAAAACACAGCGATTATAATAACCGGGCCCCGGGAGATAGAACACAGCGAGTATAATAACCGAGCCCCAGGAGATATAACACAGCGAGTATAATAACTGGGCCCCGGGAGATAAAACACAGCGATTATAATAACCGGGCCCCGGGAGATAGAACACAGCGAGTATAATAACTGGGCCCCAGGAGATAGAACACAGCGAGTATAATAACTGGGCCCCGGGAGATATAACACAGCGAGTATAATAACTGGGCCCCGGGAGATATAACACAGCGAGTATAATAACTGGGCCCCGGGAGATATAACACAGCGAGTATAATAACTGGGCCCCGGGAGATATAACACAGCGAGTATAATAACTGGGCCCCAGGAGATATAACACAGCGAGTATATTAACCGGGCCCCGGGAGATATAACACAGCGAGTATAATAACCGGGCCCGGGAGATAGAACACAGCAAGTATAATAACTGGGCCCCAGGAGATATAACACAGCGAGTATAATAACCGAGCCCCGGGAGATATAACACAGCGAGTATAATAACTGGGCCCCAGGAGATAGAAAACAGCGAGTATAATAACCGAGCCCCAGGAGATATAACACAGCGAGTATAATAACTGGGTCCCGGGAGATAGAACACAGCGAGTATAATAACTGAGCCCCGGGAGATATAACACAGCGAGTATAATAACCGGGCCCCAGGAGATATAACACAGCGATTATAATAACCGGGCCCCGGGAGATATAACACAGCGAGTATAATAACTGGGCCCCTGGAGATATAACACAGCGAGTATAATAACTGGGCCCCAGGAGATATAACACAGCGAGTATAATAACCGAGCCCCGGGAGATATAACACAGCGAGTATAATAACCGAGCCCCAGGAGATATAACACAGCGAGTATAATAACTGGGCCCCAGGAGATAGAAAACAGCGAGTATAATAACCGAGCCCCAGGAGATATAACACAGCGAGTATAATAACTGGGCCCCGGGAGATAGCACACAGCGAGTATAATAACTGGGCCCCGGGAGATAGAACACAGCGAGTATAATAACCGGGCCCCAGGAGATATAACACAGCGAGTATAATAACTGAGCCCCGGGAGATAGAACACAGCGAGTATAATAACCGGGCCCCGGGAGATATAACACAGCGAGTATAATAACCGGGCCCCGGGAGATATAACACAGCGAGTATAATAACTGGGCCCCGGGAGAACAAAAATAGCGAGTATAATAACTGGGCCCCGGGAGAACGAAAATAGCGAGTATAATAACCGGGCCCCGGGAGATATAACACAGCGAGTATAATAACTGGGCCCCGGGAGATATAACACAGCGAGTATAATAACTGAGCCCCGGGAGATATAACACAGCGAGTATAATAACCGGGCCCCGGGAGATATAACACAGCGAGTATAATAACTGGGCCCCGGGAGATATAACACAGCGAGTATAATAACTGAGCCCCGGGAGATATAACACAGCGAGTATAATAACTGGGCCCCGGGAGATATAACACAGCGATTATAATAACTGGGCCCCGGGAGAAAGAAAATAGCGAGTATAATAACCGGGCCCCGGGAGATATAACACAGCGAGTATAATAACTGGGCCCCGGGAGATATAACACAGCGAGTATAATAAATGGGCCCCGGGAGATATAACACAGCGAGTATAATAACTGGGCCCCGGGAGATAGAACACAGCGAGTATAATAACTGAGCCCCGGGAGATAGAACACAGCGAGTATAATAACCGGGCCTCGGGAGAACGAAAATAGCGAGTATAATAACTGGGCCCCGGGAGATAGAACACAGCGAGTATAATAACTGAGCCCCGGGAGATAGAACACAGTGAGTATAATAACCGAGCCCCAGGAGATATAACACAGCGAGTATAATAACTGGGCCCCGGGAGATATAACACAGCGAGTATAATAACCGGGCCCCGGGAGATATAACACAGCGAGTATAATAACCGGGCCCCGGGAGATATAACACAGCGAGTATAATAACCGGGCCCCGGGAGATATAACACAGCGAGTATAATAACCGGGCCCCGGGAGATATAACACAGCGAGTATAATAACTGGGCCCCGGGAGATATAACACAGCGAATATAATAACTGAGCCCCGGGAGATATAACACAGCGAGTATAATAACTGGGCCCCGGGAGATAGAACACAGCGAGTATAATAACTGGGCCCCGGGAGATATAACACAGCGAGTATAATAACTGGGCCCCTGGAGATATAACACAGCGAGTATAATAACTGGGCCCCGGGAGATATAACACAGCGAGTATAATAACTGAGCCCCGGGAGATATAACACAGCGAGTATAATAACTGGACCCCGGGAGATACAACACAGCGAGTATAATAACCGGGCCCCGGGAGATATAACACAGCAAGTATAGTAACTGGGCCCCGGGAGATATAACACAGCGAGTATAATAACCGGGCCCCGGGAGATATAACACAGCAAGTATAATAACTGAGCCCCGGGAGATATAACACAGCGAGTATAATAACTGAGCCCCGGGAGATATAACACAGCGAGTATAATAACTGGGCCCCGGGAGATAGAACACAGCGAGTATAATAACTGAGCCCCGGGAGATATAACACAGCGAGTATAATAACCGGGCCCCGGGAGATATAACACAGCGAGTATAATAACCGGGCCCCGGGAGATATAACACAGCGAGTATAATAACCGAGCCCCGGGAGATATAACACAGCGAGTATAATAACCGAGCCCCAGGAGATATAACACAGCGAGTATAATAACTGGGCCCCAGGAGATAGAAAACAGCGAGTATAATAACCGAGCCCCAGGAGATATAACACAGTGAGTATAATAACTGGGCCCCGGGAGATAGAACACAGCGAGTATAATAACCGGGCCCCGGGAGATATAACACAGCGAGTATAATAACTGGGCCCCGGGAGAACGAAAATAGCGAGTATAATAACTGGGCCCCGGGAGAACGAAAATAGCGAGTATAATAACCGGGCCCCGGGAGATATAACACAGCGAGTATAATAACTGGGCCCCGGGAGATATAACACAGCGAGTATAATAACTGAGCCCCGGGAGATATAACACAGCGAGTATAATAACCGGGCCCCGGGAGATATAACACAGCGGGTATAATAACCGGGCCCCGGGAGATATAACACAGCGAGTATAATAACTGGGCCCCGGGAGATATAACACAGCGAGTATAATAACTGAGCCCCGGGAGATATAACACAGCGAGTATAATAACTGGGCCCCGGGAGAACGAAAATAGCGAGTATAATAACCGGGCCCCGGGAGATATAACACAGCGAGTATAATAACTGGGCCCCGGGAGATAGAACACAGCGAGTATAATAACTAAGCCCCGGGAGATAGAACACAGCGAGTATAATAACCGAACCCCAGGAGATAGAACACAGCGATTATAATAACTGGGCCCCGGGAGAACGAAAATAGCGAGTATAATAACTGGGCCCCGGGAGATAGAACACAGCGAGTATAATAACTGAGCCCCGGGAGATAGAACACAGTGAGTATAATAACCGGGCCCCGGGAGATATAACACAGCGATTATAATAAATGGGCCCCGGGAGATATAACACAGCGAGTATAATAACTGGGCCCCGGGAGAACGAAAATAGCGAGTATAATAACCGGGCCCCGGGAGATATAACACAGCGAGTATAATAACTGGGCCCCGGGAGATAAAACACAGCGAGTATAATAACTGGGCCCCTGGAGATAGAACACAGCGAGTATAATAACTGGGCCCCGGGAGATATAACACAGCGAGTATAATAACTGGGCCCCGGGAGATATAACACAGCGAGTATAATAAATGGGCCCCGGGAGATATAACACAGCGAGTATAATAACTGGACCCCGGGAGATATAACACAGCGAGTATAATAACCGGGCCCCAGGAGATATAACACAGCGAGTATAATAACTGAGCCCCGGGAGATATAACACAGCGAGTATAATAACCGGGCCCCGGGAGATATAACACAGCGAGTATAATAACCGGGCCCCGGGAGATATAACACAGCGAGTATAATAACTGAGCCCCGGGAGATATAACACAGCGAGTATAATAACTGGGCCCCGGGAGATATAACACAGCAAGTATAATAACTGGGCCCCTGGAGATATAACACAGCGAGTATAATAACTGGGCCCCGGGAGAACGAAAATAGCGAGTATAATAACTGGGCCCCGGGAGAACGAAAATAGCGAGTATAATAACCGGGCCCCGGGAGATATAACACAGCGAGTATAATAACTGGGCCCCGGGAGATATAACACAGCGAGTATAATAACTGGGCCCCGGGAGATATAACACAGCGAGTATAATAACTGAGCCCCGGGAGATATAACACAGCGAGTATAATAACCGGGCCCCGGGAGATAGAACACAGCGAGTATAATAACTGAGCCCCGGGAGATAGAACACAGCGAGTATAATAAACGGGCCCCGGGAGATATAACACAGCGAGTATAATAACTGGGCCCCGGGAGATAGAACACAGCGAGTATAATAACTGAGCCCCGTGAGATAGAACACAGCGAGTATAATAACCGAACCCCAGGAGATAGAACACAGCGATTATAATAACTGGGCCCCGGGAGAACGAAAATAGCGAGTATAATAACTGGGCCCCGGGAGATAGAACACAGCGAGTATAATAACTGAGCCCCGGGAGATAGAACAAAGTGAGTATAATAACCGAGCCCCAGGAGATATAACACAGCGAGTATAATAACTGGGCCCCGGGAGATATAACACAGCGAGTATAATAACCGGGCCCCGGGAGATATAACACAGCGAGTATAATAACCGGGCCCCAGGAGATATAACACAGCGAGTATAATAACCGGGCCCCTGGAGATACAACACAGCGAGTATAATAACCGGGCCCGGGAGATATAACACAGCGAGTATAATAACTGGGCCCCTGGAGATACAACACAGCGAGTATAATAACCGGGCCCCGGGAGATAGAACACAGCGAGTATAATAACCGGGCCCCGGGAGATATAACACAGCGAGTATAATAACTGGGCCCCGGGAGATGTAACACAGCGAGTATAATAACCGGGCCCCAGGAGATATAACACAGCGAGTATAATAACTGGGCCCCGGGAGATATAACACAGAGAGTATAATAACTGAGCCCCGGGAGATATAACACAGCGAGTATAATATCCGAGCCCCAGGAGATATAACACAGTGAGTATAATAACTGGGCCCTGGGAGATATAACACAGCGAGTATAATAACCGAGCCCCAGGAGATATAACACAGCGAGTATAATAACTGGGCCCCTGGAGATACAACACAGCGAGTATAATAACCGGGCTCGGGAGATATAACACAGCGAGTATAATAACCGGGCCCCGGGAGATATAACACAGCGAGTATAATAACTGAGCCCCGGGAGATAGAACACAGCGAGTATAATAACTGGGCCCCAGGAGATATAACACAGCGAGTATAATAACTGGGCCCCAGGAGATAGAACACAGCGAGTATAATAACTGGGCTCCGGGAGATATAACACAGCGAGTATAATAACTGGGCCCCGGGAGATATAACACAGCGAGTATAATAACTGAGCCCCGGGAGATATAACACAGCGAGTATAATAACCGGGCCCCGGGAGATATAACACAGCGAGTATAATAACCGGGCCCCGGGAGATAGAACACAGCGAGTATAATAACTGAGCCCCGGGAGATATAACACAGCAAGTATAATAACTGGGCCCCGGGAGATATAACACAGCGAGTATAATAACTGGGCCCCGGGAGATATAACACAGCGAGTATAATAACTGGGCCCCAGGAGATAGAACACAGCGAGTATAATAACTGGGCCCCGGGAGATATAACACAGCGAGTATAATAACTGGGCCCCGGGAAATATAACACAGCAAATATAATAACCGGGCCCCGGGAGATATAACACAGCGAGTATAATAACCGAGCCCCAGGAGATATAACACAGCGAGTATAATAACCGGGCCCCAGGAGATATAACACAGGGAGTATAATAACTGGGCCCCTGGAGATAGAACATAGCGAGTATAATAACCGGGCCCCTGGAGATATAACACAGCGAATATAATAACCGGGCCCCGGGAGATATAACACAGCGAGTATAATAACTGGGCCCCGGGAGATATAACACAGCGATTATAATAACTGTGCCCCTGGAGATATAACACAGCGAGTATAACAACTGGGCCCCGGGAGATATAACACAGCGAGTATAATAACTGGGCCCCGGGAGATATAACACAGCGAGTATAATAACTGGGCCCCGGGAAATATAACACAGCAAGTATAATAACCGGGCCCCGGGAGATATAACACAGCGAGTATAATAACCGAGCCCCAGGAGATATAACACAGCGAGTATAATAACCGGGCCCCAGGAGATATAACACAGGGAGTATAATAACTGGGCCCCTGGAGATAGAACATAGCGAGTATAATAACTGAGCCCCGGGAGATATAACACAGCGAGTATAATAACCGGGCCCCAGGAGATATAACACAGCGAGTATAATATCTGGGCCCCGGGAGATATAACACAGCGATTATAATAACCGGGCCCCGGGAGATATAACACAGCGAGTATAATAACTAGGCCCCTGGAGATAGAACACAGCGACTATAATAACTGGGCCCCAGGAGATATAACACAGCGAGTATAATAACTGGGCCCCGGGAGATAGAACACAGCGAGTATAATAACTGAGCCCCGGGAGATATAACACAGCGAGTATAATAACCGGGCCCCTGGAGATAGAACACAGCGAGTATAATAACCGGGCCCCGGGAGATAGAACACAGCGAGTATAATAACTGGACCCCGGGAGATATAACAGCGAGTATAATAACTGGGCCCCAGGAGATATAACACAGCGAGTATAATAACTGGGCCCCGGGAGATAAAACACAGCGATTATAATAACCGGGCCCCAGGAGATAGAACACAGCGAGTATAATAACCGAGCCCCAGGAGATATAACACAGCGAGTATAATAACTGGGCCCCGGGAGATAAAACACAGCGATTATAATAACCGGGCCCCAGGAGATAGAACACAGCGAGTATAATAACTGGGCCCCAGGAGATAGAACACAGCGAGTATAATAACCGGGCCCCGGGAGATATAACACAGCGATTATAATAACCGGGCCCCGGGAGATATAACACAGCGAGTATAATAACTGGTCCCCGTGAGATATAACACAGCGAGTATAATAACTGGGCCCCGGGAGATATAACACAGCGAGTATAATAACTGGGCCCCGGGAGATATAACACAGCGAGTATAATAACCGAGCCCCGGGAGAAATAACACAGCGAGTATAATAACTGGGCCCCAGGAGATAGAAAACAGCGAGTATAATAACCGAGCCCCAGGAGATATAACACAGCGAGTATAATAACTGGGCCCCGGGAGATAGAACACAGCGAGTATAATAACTGAGCCCCGGGAGATATAACACAGCGAGTATAATAACCGGGCCCCGGGAGATATAACACAGCGATTATAATAACCGGGCCCCGGGAGATATAACACAGCGAGTATAATAACTGGGCCCCTGGAGATATAACACAGCGAGTATAATAACTGGGCCCCAGGAGATATAACACAGCGAGTATAATAACCGAGCCCCGGGAGATATAACACAGCGAGTATAATAACCGAGCCCCAGGAGATATAACACAGCGAGTATAATAACTGGGCCCCAGGAGATAGAAAACAGCGAGTATAATAACCGAGCCCCAGGAGATATAACACAGCGAGTATAATAACTGGGCCCCGGGAGATAGAACACAGCGAGTATAATAACCGGGCCCCGGGAGATATAACACAGCGAGTATAATAACTGGGCCCCAGGAGATATAACACAGCGAGTATAATAACCGGGCCCCGGGAGATATAACACAGCGAATATAATAACTGAGCCCCGGGAGATATAACACAGCGAGTATAATAACTGGGCCCCGGGAGATAGAACACAGCGAGTATAATAACTGGGCCCCGGGAGATATAACACAGCGAGTATAATAACTGGGCCCCTGGAGATATAACACAGCGAGTATAATAACTGGGCCCCGGGAGATATAACACAGCGAGTATAATAACTGAGCCCCGGGAGATATAACACAGCGAGTATAATAACTGGACCCCGGGAGATATAACACAGCGAGTATAATAACCGGGCCCCGGGAGATATAACACAGCAAGTATAATAACTGGGCCCCGGGAGATATAACACAGCGAGTATAATAACCGGGCCCCGGGAGATATAACACAGCAAGTATAATAACTGAGCCCCGGGAGATATAACACAGCGAGTATAATAACTGAGCCCCGGGAGATATAACACAGCGAGTATAATAACTGAGCCCCGGGAGATATAACACAGCGAGTATAATAACTGGGCCCCGGGAGATATAACACAGCGATTATAATAACTGGGCCCCGAAAGAACGAAAATAGCGAGTATAATAACTGGGCCCCGGGAGAACGAAAATAGCGAGTATAATAACCGGGCCCCGGGAGATATAACACAGCGAGTATAATAACTGGGCCCCGGGAGATAGAACACAGCGAGTATAATAACTGGGCCCCGGGAGATATAACACAGCGAGTATAATAACTGAGCCCCGGGAGATATAACACAGCGAGTATAATAACCGGGCCCCGGGAGATATAACACAGCGAGTATATTAACCGGGCCCCGGGAGATATAACACAGCGAGTATAATAACCGAGCCCCTGGAGATATAACACAGCGAGTATAATAACCGAGCCCCAGGAGATATAACACAGCGAGTATAATAACTGGGCCCCGGGAGATAGAACACAGCGAGTATAATAACTGGGCCCCGGGAGATAGAACACAGCGAGTATAATAACCGGGCCCCGGGAGATATAACACAGCGAGTATAATAACTGAGCCCCGGGAGATAGAACACAGCGAGTATAATAACCGGGCCCCGGGAGATATAACACAGCGAGTATAATAACCGGGCCCCGGGAGACATAACACAGCGAGTATAATAACTGAGCCCCGGGAGATATAACACAGCGAGTATAATAACTGGGCCCCGGGAGATATAACACAGCGATTATAATAACTGGGCCCCGGGAGAACGAAAATAGCGAGTATAATAACTGGGCCCCGGGAGAACGAAAATAGCGAGTATAATAACCGGGCCCCGGGAGATATAACACAGCGAGTATAATAACTGGGCCCCGGGAGATATAACACAGCGAGTATAATAACTGGGCCCCGGGAGATATAACACAGCGAGTATAATAACTGAGCCCCGGGAGATATAACACAGCGAGTATAATAACCGGGCCCCGGGAGATATAACACAGCGAGTATAATAACCGGGCCCCGGGAGATATAACACAGCGAGTATAATAACTGAGCCCCGGGAGATATAACACAGCGAGTATAATAACTGGGCCCCGGGAGATAGAACACAGCGAGTATAATAACCGAACCCCAGGAGATAGAACACAGCGAGTATAATAACTGGGCCCCGGGAGATATAACACAGCGATTATAATAACTGGGCCCCGGGAGAACGAAAATAGCGAGTATAATAACTGGGCCCCGGGAGATATAACACAGCGAGTATAATAACCGGGCCCCGGGAGATATAACACAGCGAGTGTAATAACTGGGCCCCGGGAGATAGAACACAGCGAGTATAATAACTGAGCCCCGGGAGATAGAACACAGAGAGTATAATAACCGAACCCCAGGAGATAGAACACAGCGATTATAATAACTGGGCCCCGGGAGAACGAAAATAGCGAGTATAATAACTGGGCCCCGGGAGATAGAACACAGCGAGTATAATAACTGAGCCCCGGGAGATAGAACACAGTGAGTATAATAACCGGGCCCCGGGAGATATAACACAGCGATTATAATAAATGGGCCCCGGGAGATATAACACAGCGAGTATAATAACTGGGCCCCGGGAGATATAACACAGCGATTATAATAACTGGGCCCCGAAAGAACGAAAATAGCGAGTATAATAACTGGGCCCCGGGAGAACGAAAATAGCGAGTATAATAACCGGGCCCCGGGAGATATAACACAGCGAGTATAATAACTGGGCCCCGGGAGATATAACACAGCGAGTATAATAACCGGGCCCCGGGAGATATAACACAGCGAGTATAATAACTGAGCCCCGGGAGATATAACACAGCGAGTATAATAACTGGGCCCCGGGAGATATAACACAGCGAGTATAATAACTGGGCCCCGGGAGATATAACACAGCGAGTATAATAACTGGGCCCCTGGAGATATAACACAGCGAGTATAATAACTGGGCCCCGGGAGATATAACACAGCGAGTATAATAACTGAGCCCCGGGAGATATAACACAGCGAGTATAATAACTGGACCCCGGGAGATATAACACAGCGAGTATAATAACCGGGCCCCGGGAGATATAACACAGCAAGTATAATAACTGGGCCCCGGGAGATATAACACAGCAAGTATAATAACTGAGCCCCGGGAGATATAACACAGCGAGTATAATAACTGAGCCCCGGGAGATATAACACAGCGAGTATAATACCTGAGCCCCAGGAGATATAACACAGCGAGTATAATAACTGGACCCCGGGAGATATAACACAGCGATTATAATAACTGGGCCCCGAAAGAACGAAAATAGCGAGTATAATAACTGGGCCCCGGGAGAACGAAAATAGCGAGTATAATAACCGGGCCCCGGGAGATATAACACAGCGAGTATAATAACTGGGCCCCGGGAGATAGAACACAGCGAGTATAATAACTGGGCCCCGGGAGATATAACACAGCGAGTATAATAACTGAGCCCCGGGAGATATAACACAGCGAGTATAATAACCGGGCCCCGGGAGATATAACACAGCGAGTATATTAACCGGGCCCTGGGAGATATAACACAGCGAGTATAATAACCGAGCCCCGGGAGATATAACACAGCGAGTATAATAACCGAGCCCCAGGAGATATAACACAGCGAGTATAATAACTGGGCCCCAGGAGATAGAAAACAGCGAGTATAATAACCGAGCCCCAGGAGATATAACACAGCGAGTATAATAACTGGGCCCCGGGAGATAGAACACAGCGAGTATAATAACTGGGCCCCGGGAGATAGAACACAGCGAGTATAATAACCGGGCCCCGGGAGATATAACACAGCGAGTATAATAACTGAGCCCCGGGAGATAGAACACAGCGAGTATAATAACCGGGCCCCGGGAGATATAACACAGCGAGTATAATTACCGGGCCCTGGGAGATATAACACAGCGAGTATAATAACTGAGCCCCGGGAGATATAACACAGCGAGTATAATAACTGGGCCCCGGGAGATATAAAACAGCGATTATAATAACTGGGCCCCGGGAGAACGAAAATAGCGAGTATAATAACTGGGCCCCGGGAGAACGAAAATAGCGAGTATAATAACCGGGCCCCGGGAGATATAACACAGCGATTATAATAACTGGGCCCCGGGAGAATGAAAATAGCGAGTATAATAACTGAGCCCCGGGAGATAGAACACAGCGAGTATAATAACTGGGCCCCAGGAGATAGAACACAGCGAGTATAATAACTGAGCCCCAGGAGATATAACACAGCAAGTATAATAACTGAGCCCCAGGAGATACAACACAGCGATTATAATAACTGGGCCCCAGGAGATATAACACAGAGAGTATAATAACTGGGCCACAGGAGATATAACACAGCGAGTATAATAACCGGGCCCCAGGAGATAGAACACAGCGAGTATAATAACTGGGCCCCGGGAGATATAACACAGCGATTATAATAACTGGGCCCCGGGAGATATAACACAGCGAGTATAATAACTGAGCCCCAGGAGATAGAACACAGCGATTATAATAACTGGGCCCCGGGACATATAACACAGCGAGTATAATAACTGAGCCCCAGGAGATAGAACACAGCGAGTATAATAACTGGGCCCCGGGAGATATAACACAGCGAGTATAATAACTGGGCCCTGGGAGATATAACACAGCGAGTATAATAACTGGGCCCCGGGAGATATCACACAGCAAGTATAATAACTGGGCCCCGGGAGATATAACACAGCGAGTATAATAACTGAGCCGCTGGAGATAGAACACAACGAGTATAATAACTGGGCCCCGGGAGATATAACACAGCGAGTATAATAACTGGGCCCCGGGAGATATCACACAGCAAGTATAATAACTGGGCCCCAGGAGATATAACACAGCGAGTGTAATAACTGAGCCCCGGGAGATATAACACAGCGAGTATAATAACTGGGCCCCGGGAGATATCACACAGCAAGTATAATAACTGGGCCCCAGGAGATATAACACAGCGAGTATAATAACTGGGCCCCAGGAGATAGAACACAGCGAGTATAATAACTGGGCCCCGGGAGATATAACACAGCAAGTATAATAACTGGGCCCCGGGAGATAGAACACAGCGAGTATAATAACTGGGCCCCGGGAGATATAACACAGCGAGTATAATAACTGGACCCCGGGAGATATAACACAGCGAGTATAATAACCGGGCCCCGGGAGATATAACACAGCGAGTATAATAACTGGGCCCCGGGAGATATAACACAGCGAGTATAATAACCGAGCCCCAGGAGATATAACACAGCGAGTATAATAACTGGGCCCCGGGAGATATAACACAGCGAGTATAATAACTGAGCCCCGGGAGATATAACACAGCGAGTATAATAACTGAGCCCCGGGAGATATAACACAGCGAGTATAATAACTGGGCCCCGGGAGATATAACACAGCGAGTATAATAACTGAGCCCCGGGAGATATAACACAGCGAGTATAATAACTGGGCCCCGGGAGATAGAACACAGCGAGTATAATAACCGAACCCCAGGAGATAGAACACAGCGAGTATAATAACTGGGCCCCGGGAGATATAACACAGCGATTATAATAACTGGGCCCCGGGAGAACGAAAATAGCGAGTATAATAACTGGGCCCCGGGAGATATAACACAGCGAGTATAATAACCGGGCCTCGGGAGATATAACACAGCGAGTATAATAACTGGGCCCCGGGAGATAGAACACAGCGAGTATAATAACTGAGCCCCGGGAGATAGAACACAGAGAGTATAATAACCGAACCCCAGGAGATAGAACACAGCGATTATAATAACTGGGCCCCGGGAGAACGAAAATAGCGAGTATAATAACTGGGCCCCGGGAGATAGAACACAGCGAGTATAATAACTGAGCCCCGGGAGATAGAACACAGTGAGTATAATAACCGGGCCCCGGGAGATATAACACAGCGATTATAATAAATGGGCCCCGGGAGATATAACACAGCGAGTATAATAACTGGGCCCCGGGAGATATAACACAGCGATTATAATAACTGGGCCCCGAAAGAACGAAAATAGCGAGTATAATAACTGGGCCCCGGGAGAACGAAAATAGCGAGTATAATAACCGGGCCCCGGGAGATATAACACAGCGAGTATAATAACTGGGCCCCGGGAGATAGAACACAGCGAGTATAATAACTGGGCCCCGGGAGATATAACACAGCGAGTATAATAACTGAGCCCCGGGAGATATAACACAGCGAGTATAATAACCGGGCCCCGGGAGATATAACACAGCGAGTATAATAACTGGGCCCCGGGAGATATAACACAGCGAGTATAATAACTGGGCCCCGGGAGATAAAACACAGCGATTATAATAACCGGGCCCCGGGAGATAGAACACAGCGAGTATAATAACTGGGCCCCGGGAGATATAACACAGCGATTATAATAACCGGGCCCCGGGAGATATAACACAGCGAGTATAATAACTGGGCCCCGGGAGATATAACACAGCGAGTATAATAACTGGGCCCCAGGAGATATAACACAGCGAGTATAATAACCGAGCCCCGGGAGAAATAACACAGCGAGTATAATAACTGGGCCCCAGGAGATAGAAAACAGCGAGTATAATAACCGAGCCCCAGGAGATATAACACAGCGAGTATAATAACTGGGCCCCGGGAGATAGAACACAGCGAGTACAATAACTGAGCCCCGGGAGATATAACACAGCGAGTATAATAACCGGGCCCCGGGAGATATAACACAGCGATTATAATAACCGGGCCCCGGGAGATATAACACAGCGAGTATAATAACTGGGCCCCTGGAGATATAACACAGCGAGTATAATAACTGGGCCCCAGGAGATATAACACAGCGAGTATAATAACCGAGCCCCGGGATATATAACACAGCGAGTATAATAACCGAGCCCCAGGAGATATAACACAGCGAGTATAATAACTGGGCCCCAGGAGATAGAAAACAGCGAGTATAATAACCGAGCCCCAGGAGATATAACACAGCGAGTATAATAACTGGGCCCCGGGAGATAGAACACAGCGAGTATAATAACCGGGCCCCGGGAGATATATCACAGCGAGTATAATAACTGGGCCCCAGGAGATATAACACAGCGAGTATAATAACCGGGCCCCGGGAGATATAACACAGCGAATATAATAACTGGGCCCCGGGAGATATAACACAGCGAGTATAATAACTGGGCCCCTGGAGATATAACACAGCGAGTATAATAACTGGGCCCCGGGAGATATAACACAGCGAGTATAATAACTGAGCCCCGGGAGATATAACACAGCGAGTATAATAACTGGACCCCGGGAGATATAACACAGCGAGTATAATAACCGGGCCCCGGGAGATATAACACAGCAAGTATAATAACTGGGCCCCGGGAGATATAACACAGCGAGTATAATAACCGGGCCCCGGGAGATATAACACAGCAAGTATAATAACTGAGCCCCGGGAGATATAACACAGCGAGTATAATAACTGAGCCCCGGGAGATATAACACAGCGAGTATAATACCTGAGCCCCGGGAGATATAACACAGCGAGTATAATAACTGGGCCCCGGGAGATATAACACAGCGATTATAATAACTGGGCCCCGAAAGAACGAAAATAGCGAGTATAATAACTGGGCCCCGGGAGAACGAAAATAGCGAGTATAATAACCGGGCCCCGGGAGATATAACACAGCAAGTATAATAACTGGGCCCCGGGAGATAGAACACAGCGAGTATAATAACTGGGCCCCGGGAGATATAACACAGCGAGTATAATAACTGAGCCCCGGGAGATATAACACAGCGAGTATAATAACCGGGCCCCGGGAGATATAACACAGCGAGTATATTAACCGGGCCCTGGGAGATATAACACAGCGAGTATAATAACCGAGCCCCGGGAGATATAACACAGCGAGTATAATAACCGAGCCCCAGGAGATATAACACAGCGAGTATAATAACTGGGCCCCAGGAGATAGAAAACAGCGAGTATAATAACCGAGCCCCAGGAGATATAACACAGCGAGTATAATAACTGGGCCCCGGGAGATAGAACACAGCGAGTATAATAACTGGGCCCCGGGAGATAGAACACAGCGAGTATAATAACTGGACCCCGGGAGATATAACACAGCGAGTATAATAACTGAGCCCCGGGAGATAGAACACAGCGAGTATAATAACTGGGCCCCGGGAGATATAACACAGCGAGTATAATAACTGGGCCCCGGGAGATATAACACAGCGAGTATAATAACTGAGCCCCGGGAGATAGAACACAGCGAGTATAATAACCGGGCCCCGGGAGATATAACACAGCGAGTATAATAACCGGGCCCCGGGAGATATAACACAGCGAGTATAATAACTGAGCCCCGGGAGATATAACACAGCGAGTATAATAACTGGGCGCCGGGAGATATAACACAGCGATTATAATAACTGGGCCCCGGGAGAACGAAAATAGCGAGTATAATAACTGGGCCCCGGGAGAACGAAAATAGCGAGTATAATAACCGGGCCCCGGGAGATATAACACAGCGATTATAATAACTGGGCCCCGGGAGAATGAAAATAGCGAGTATAATAACTGAGCCCCGGGAGATAGAACACAGCGAGTATAATAACTGGGCCCCAGGAGATAGAACACAGCGAGTATAATAACTGAGCCCCAGGAGATATAACACAGCAAGTATAATAACTGAGCCCCAGGAGATACAACACAGCGATTATAATAACTGGGCCCCAGGAGATATAACACAGAGAGTATAATAACTGGGCCACAGGAGATATAACACAGCGAGTATAATAACCGGGCCCCAGGAGATAGAACACAGCGAGTATAATAACTGGGCCCCGGGAGATATAACACAGCGATTATAATAACTGGGCCCCGGGAGATATAACACAGCGAGTATAATAACCGAGCCCCAGGAGATAGAACACAGCGATTATAATAACTGGGCCCCGGGACATATAACACAGCGAGTATAATAACTGAGCCCCAGGAGATAGAACACAGCGAGTATAATAACTGGGCCCCGGGAGATATAACACAGCGAGTATAATAACTGGGCCCTGGGAGATATAACACAGCGAGTATAATAACTGAGCCCCTGGAGATAGAACACAACGAGTATAATAACTGGGCCCCGGGAGATATAACACAGCGAGTATAATAACTGGGCCCCGGGAGATATCACACAGCAAGTATAATAACTGGGCCCCAGGAGATATAACACAGCGAGTATAATAACTGAGCCCCGGGAGATATAACACAGCGAGTATAATAACTGGGCCCCGGGAGATATCACACAGCAAGTATAATAACTGGGCCCCAGGAGATATAACACAGCGAGTATAATAACTGGGCCCCAGGAGATAGAACACAGCGAGTATAATAACTGGGCCCCGGGAGATATAACACAGCAAGTATAATAACTGGGCCCCGGGAGATAGAACACAGCGAGTATAATAACTGGGCCCCGGGAGATATAACACAGCGAGTATAATAACTGGACCCCGGGAGATATAACACAGCGAGTATAATAACCGGGCCCCGGGAGATATAACACAGCGAGTATAATAACTGGGCCCCGGGAGATATAACACAGCGAGTATAATAACCGAGCCCCAGGAGATATAACACAGCGAGTATAATAACTGGGCCCCGGGAGATATAACACAGCGAGTATAATAACTGAGCCCCGGGAGATATAACACAGCGAGTATAATAACTGAGCCCCGGGAGATATAACACAGCGAGTATAATAACTGGGCCCCGGGAGATATAACACAGCGAGTATAATAACTGGGCCCCGGGAGATATAACACAGCGAGTATAATAACTGGGCCCCAGGAGATATAACACAGCGAGTATAATAACTGAGCCCCGGGAGATATAACACAGCGAGTATAATAACTGGGCCCCAGGAGATATAACACAGCAAGTATAATAACTGGGCCCCAGGAGATAGAACACAGCAAGTATAATAACTGGGCCCCGGGAGATATAACACAGCGAGTATAATAACTGGGCCCCGGGAGATATAACACAGCGAGTATAATAACTGGGCCCCGGGAGATATAACACAGCGAGTAAAAATAACTGTGCCCCTGGAGATAAAACACAGCGAGTATAATAACCGGGCCCCGGGAGATATAACACAGCGACTATAATAACTGTGCCCCGGGAGATATAACACAGCGAGTATAATAACTGGGCCCCGGGAGATATAACACAGCGAGTAT
This sequence comes from Leptodactylus fallax, assembly GCA_947044405.1. Taxonomy (NCBI): domain Eukaryota; kingdom Metazoa; phylum Chordata; class Amphibia; order Anura; family Leptodactylidae; genus Leptodactylus; species Leptodactylus fallax. The sequence goes on from CAMRHE010000950.1 coordinate 312,587, forward strand.
AATAACTGGACCCCGAGAGATATAACAGCGAGTAAAAATAACTGTGCCCCTGGAGATATAACACAGCGAGTATAATAACCGGGCCCCGGGAGATAGAACACAGCGACTATAATAACTGGGCCCCGGGAGATATAACACAGCAAGTATAATAACCGAGCCCCAGGAGAAATAACACAGCGAGTATAATAACTGGGCCCCGGGAGATATAACACAGCGAGTATAATAACTGGGCCCCGGGAGATATAACACAGCGAGAATAATAACTGGGCCCCAGGAGAACGAAAATAGCGGGTATAATAACTGAGCCCCGGGAGATAGAACACAGCGAGTATAATAACCGAGCCCCAGGAGATAGAACACAGCGATTATAATAACTGGGCCCCGGGAGATATAACACAGCGAGTATAATAACTGGGCCCCGGGAGATATAACACAGCGAGTATAATAACCGGGCCCCGGGAGATACAACACAGCGAGTATAATAACTGGGCCCCGGGAGAACGAAAATAGCGAGTATAATAACTGAGCCCCGGGAGATAGAACACAGCGAGTATAATAATTGGGCTCCGGGAGATAGAACACAGCGAGTATAATAACTGGGCCCTGGGAGATATAACACAGCGAGTATAATAACTGAGCCCCAGGAGATATAACACAGCGAGTATAATAACTGGGCCCTGGGAGATATAACACAGTAAGTATAATAACTGAGCCCCGGGAGATATAACACAGCGAGTATAATAACTGGGCCCCGGGAGAAAGAACACAGCGAGTATAATAACTGGACCCCGGGAGATATAACAGCGAGTATAATAACTGGGCCCCGGGAGATAGAACACAGCGAGTATAATAACCGAGCCCCAGGAGATATAACACAGCGAGTATAATAACTGGGCCCCGGGAGATATAACACAGCGAGTATAACAACTGGACCCCGGGAGATATAAGAGCGAGTATAATAACTGAGCCCCGGGAGATAGAACACAGCGAGTATAATAACTGGGCCCCGGGAGATATAACACAGAGAGTATAATAACTGGGCCCCGGGAGATATAACACAGCGATTATAATAACTGGGCCCCAGGAGATAGAACACAGCGAGTATAATAACTGAGCCCCAGGAGATATAACACAGCGAGTATAATAACTGGGCCCCAGGAGATATAACACAGCGAGTATAATAACTGGGCCCCGGGAGATATAACACAGCAAGTATAATAACTGAGCCCCAGGAGATACAACACAGCGAATATAATAACTGGGCCCCGGGAGATATAACACATAGAGTATAATAATTGGGCCCCGGGAGATATAACACAGCGAGTATAATAACTGAGCCCCAGGAGATATAACACAGCGAGTATAATAATTGGGCCCCAGGAGATAGAACACAGCGAGTATAATAACCGGGCCCCAGGAGATAGAACACAGCGAGTATAATAACTGGGCCCCGGGAGATATAACACAGCGAGTATAATAACTGGGCCCCAGGAGAGAGAACACAGCGAGTATAATAACCGAGCCCCAGGAGATATAACACAGCGAGTATAATAACTGGACCCCGGGACATATAACACAGCGAGTATAATAACTGAGCCCCAGGAGATAGAACACAGCGAGTATAATAACTGGGCCCCGGGAGATATAACACAGCGAGTATAATAACTGAGCCCCAGGAGAACGAAAATAGCGAGTATAATAACTGGGCCCCGGGAGATATAACACAGCGAATATAATAACCGGGCCCCGGGAGATATAACACATAGAGTATAATAATTGGGCCCCGGGAGATATAACACAGCGAGTATAATAACTGAGCCCCAGGAGATATAACTAAGCGAGTATAATAATTGGGTCCCAGGAGATAGAACACAGCGAGTATAATAACCGGGCCCCAGGAGATAGAACACAGCGAGTATAATAACTGAGCCCCAGGAGATAGAACACAGCAAGTATAATAACCGGGCCCCGGGAGATAGAACACAGCGAGTATAATAACTGGGCCCCGGGAGATATAACACAGCGAGTATAATAACTGGTCCCCGGGAGATATAACACAGCGAGTATAATAACTGGTCCCCGGGAGATATAACAGCGAGTATAATAACTGGGCCCCGGGAGATATAACACAGCGAGTATAATAACCGAGCCCCAGGAGATAGAACATAGCGAGTATAATAACTGGGCCCTGGGAGAGATAACACAGCAAGTATAATAACTGGGCCCCAGGAGATAGAACACAGCGAGTATAATAACTGGATACCGGGAGATATAACACAGCGAGTATAATAACTGGGCCCCGGGAGATATAACACAGCGAGTATAATAACTGGGCCCCGGGAGATATAACACAGCGAGTATAATAACTGGGCCCCGGGAGATATAACACAGCGAGTATAACAACTGGACCCCGGGAGATATAACAGCGAGTATAATAACTGAGCCCCGGGAGATAGAACACAGCGAGTATAATAACTGGGCCCCGGGAGATATAACACAGCGAGTATAATAACTGGGCCCCGGGAGATATAACACAGCAAGTATAATAACCGGGCCCCGGGAGATAGAACACAGCGAGTATAATAACTGGGCCCCGGGAGATATAACACAGCGAGTATAATAACTGGGCCCCGGGAGATATAACACAGCGAGTATAATAACTGGGCCCCGGGAGATATAACACAGCGAGTATAATAACTGGGCCCCGGGAGGTATAACACAGCGAGTATAATAACTGGGCCCCGGGAGATATAACACAGCGAGTATAATAACTGGGCCCCGGGAGATATAACACAGCGAGTATAACAACTGGGCCCCGGGAGATAGAACACAGCGAGTATAATAACTGGGCCCGGGGAGATATAACACAGCGAGTATAATAACCGGGCCCCGGGAGATATAACACAGCGAGTATAATAACTGGGCCCGGGGAGATATAACACAGCGAGTATAATAA
>CAMRHE010000951.1:0-120000 GCA_947044405.1 Leptodactylus fallax
ATCCAGTACATCAACAGCACTGCGAGTCTCTATCTGTGGTATCCATATACACAGTCACAATGTCAGTCTCACTGATCAGCCACTGAGCACAGTTCCTTTCACGTGGACTCACTAGTCCTGTTGTCTCTTTACACTCTGTTTGTCTCTGGACCAAGATACAGCTTAGCTGTACAGAAAAATCTCCACACCAGTTCAATACAACACTTGCCAAGATGGCTGCTGCTCTCTGTCTCGTCACTTCCTGCTTCTCTGCTCACACTCTGTCTGCAGAACAGGCAAGCTGACATAAAAGGGGGGGGGGGTCTCACTCCAGCATCATGTCACAATTACAATGGCTGCTGTCTTAAAGGAACAGAATCACAGAAATACATTCAACATTAACAGTTTATACAGACAAATGAAGCTTAAGACAACATTGGCTGTCTCTTACATATTCCCCCCCCCACTTTAAGATTGGCAGTCCCTGCCTATGACTGTATATCCAGAGGGTTGTACTTTTATGCACAGGGTGGTAGTATACTGATGTATGGCAGGCCAAACAAACTCATCCTGCGCATACCGAACAGGGGGAATACCAGCATTTGGCCTAGTGGTCCGTCTGAGGACCGGTGGTATATTATGGGGTGCTGCAGCTATGGGCTGAGAAGGACCAGCGGATTCCGCACCAGAGGGGGCACAGGCCGGAGATACAGTAGTCACAGGTGGAACATCCCCAGGAGCAGGGATCGGCCAACAATCATCCTCCTCGTCGGAGGCCCATTCCGCACCTCCATTCTCTGACTGTGGGAGCTCATTCACATTGGCAGGCCCATCGTGATTTGTCCCTTCAGAATGACACAGGCGCAACATATTTCGGTGAAGTACTCGAACACAATCAGTTCCTTCTTTCTGGACCTGGTACACTGGCCCATTCGCATACTTGCGGCCAACAACACGATACGGCAAAGCCTCCCATCTGCTTTCCAATTTCCCTTGGGGTTTCTTGACACGAACTAGCACCAGGTCGCCTGGTTGCAATGGTGCTTCTTGCACTGGGGTCTTATCAGGATGGGGATGTTCTTGCAGGCGCTGCCGCACCAATCGATGGATCGTCTCAAGTCTCTGCCGATGCGCCCGCACCCAAGAGGTTGGATCCCTCGGAGGGAACCCATCCACATCATCCAACTGTAATTCTCCTATACTTCTCCCACACCGCCCAAAGAGAAGTGTATAAGGAGAGTACCCCGTTGTAGAATGGACCTGATTGTTATAGGCCCACACCATTTCAGACAAGAACTGAGGCCACTGTAACTTCTTGTCTTCCTCCAGAGTCCGCAGCATCTGTAGCAGAGTTCTGTTGAATCTTTCACAGGCCCCATTTGCCTGAGGGTGGTATGGAGTCGTGTGCGACTTCTTTATCCCGTAGATACGTTGAACTTCTTTCATTACGTGTCCCTCAAAGCAGGCGCCCTGGTCGGAGTGGATGCGTTGGGGGCACCCATATACTCGAATGAAATCTTGGCACAGAGCACGAGCTGCTGACTCAGCTGTCTGGTCCTTGGTGGCGGTTACCACCGCAAATTTGGTGAAGTGATCCACCATTACGAGGCAATACTGGTGTCCGCTATTGGATGGGCCCACCATTAGATAGTCTATCATGACGATTTCTAAAGGTTCCTGGGTCACGATGGTTTGCAGGGGAGCTCTCTGTTCTATTGCCTTATGGATCTCACAAGTTCGACAGCTGCGGCATACTTCTTCGACCATTTGACGAAGACCAGGGCAGTAAATCAGTCGCTGTAACCAACGAAAGGTCTTCTCATGACCAAAATGTCCATTCTTATTATGAGCCTCAACTGCCAAGGAGCGAGCCAGTTCACTAGGCACCACAATTTGGTATCGAATGTCGATCTCAGAAGGTAAATAGACCTTTCGGCATAGCACTCCATTTTTCATCTCCAACTTTTCCCACTGACTCAAAACAGATAATATCTCACGTGTCAGTCGTTCTCTTTCCTCTCTACAGGGCTTCTGGCCTTTCTCAACACACTTGATCATCTGCGCCAGCCCCTCATGGGTCTGTTGTATCTGTGCCCATTCCTGTCGTGAGGGACCAAAGAAAGGAGCCATTTCAGTCCCCTCCATCTCAAACTGATTAGTGGTGGTCAAGGCCTGTGAAAATCTGCTGAAATCGGGCACCTCCACATGCTCCAACTCATGATCCACGTCTTCTGTGGGGGTCTGGGCAGTTACCCTAGAAAGTCCGTCAGCATTCTGGTTCTCTGTCTTGGACCGATACTTAATGCGGTAATTGAATGTAGACATTCGGGCTATCCACCTCTGCTCTAACGCCCCGAGCTTGGCATTTTCCAGGTGAGCTAGTGGGTTGTTGTCAGTCAGTACTAAAACTTCAGCACCGGTCAAATATTCAGAGAATTTCTCGGTCATGGCCCATACCAGTGCCAACAGCTCCAATTTAAATGAACTATAATTCTCGGGGTTTCTTTCAGAATCTCTCAAAGACCGGCTGCCGTACGCTATGACCCTCTCCTAGCCATCCTGAAGCTGGGAAAGCACTGCTCCAAGACCATACAGGCTTGCATCTGTATATAGCTGGAACGGCAAGTGGTAATCAGCATATGCCAAGATTGGGGCTGTTGTCAGTGCATCCTTCAATGCCTGGAAGGCTTGTTCCTGTTCAGGTCCCCACTTCACGGACCGGTTCTTTGGACCACCGGATGTGCCTCGTAGGAGAGCATTAAGTGGTGCTGCTACCTTGGCGAAATCCTTAATAAACCGTCGATAGTAACCGGCTACTCCAAGGAACGCCCTCACTTCTCGCAGGGTAGTCGGTATCGGCCAATCTTGAACAGCCGCTATCTTGTCTCTTGATGGTCTCACCCCTTCTCCTGATACGCGGTGACCCAAGTAATCAATTTCAGATTGGAACAACCGACATTTACTGGGTTTCAATTTGAGCCCATGTTCCCGCAATCTTCGAAATACTTGCCCCAACTGGTGGAGATGGTCTTCAAAGGTCGCAGAATACACTATAATGTCATCCAAGTAGATGAGAGTGAACTCAAAGTTGAAGTCACCGAGACATTTCTCCATCAACCGCTGAAACGTTCCGGGTGCATTTGTCAACCCGAAGGGCATCCGGTTAAATTCGTATAGTCCCATGGGCAAGATGAATGCCGTCTTCTCCTTGTCTTTTGTGGCCATCGGCACCTGCCAATACCCACTAGCCAGATCTAGTGAGGAGAAGTACCGGGCTCTCCCTAGCGCTGAGAGGGACTCCTCAATCCGTGGCAAGGGGTAGGAATCTCGTACGGTGCAAGCGTTTAACTTCCGATAGTCTACGCAAAATCGGATGGACCCATCTTTTTTTCTTACTAACACCACAGGAGCCGCCCAGGGACTCTGGCTTTCTTGGATGATCCCACCCTGTAGCATCTTAGCTAACAGTTCTTTCACTTCCTGATACAACTGTGGAGGAATTTGTCGGTAGCGCTCTCTAATTGGAGGGGTGTCTCCTGTGGGAATCTCATGGTAGATCCCTGTGGTACATCCAAAATCTTCAGCATACCGTGCAAAGGTGGCTTGGTTCTCCCACAACAGCTCATCTACCTTCTGCACCCATTCCAGAGAACATGAACTTACATCCATCTTCATCTGTTCTCGAATTGCACAGCCATTCCATTCAGAGGTGGGTTCCTCATCTTCTCCCATGGACACAGTTACGGTCCACTCATCCCTTTCAGTCGGCTTCAGCTGCATTGGAGTTACTTTCCTTACTTCCTCCGGAGTCACATAGATGTTAGCCAGCAGCCTCCCTGGGGTCAGGTCCACACTCTGGTCCTGAGTGTTTACACATCGAAGTGGTACTCTTCCATTGCGAACTATTGCCAAGGAACGGGCCACTAGCGGATCAACACCTCCTTCGGCTGCCTGCAGTGGTTCTACCAACACAGCTATGCCCTCTAGTTTCCGACAGGTGCCTACGGGCATGGACACTATTGTCTCCCGACTGGGTGGCAGTGTAACTTTTGTATGCAAAGGAACTGAAATTCGAGCCAGAGGACGCTGTGCATCTGAACTTTTCTGTAAGCCACATGTCCGGATCAGCCGCTGGAAAGCTGTTTGAGTAGGCCGATGGGTGGTGGTTTCTTTCCAATAACCGTGACCTTTCTTTTCAAAGAGGATCTGATCTAATTCTTTTAACACATTCATCCCCAAAATGACAGGGACCTTTACTTCATGTGACTCCTGTACCACCACAATGCCTTTCCTACCTAGATCTTGGCCACATACCCGGACATTCATCCAGGCCACTCCCACGACCGGAACTGGTAACTGGTTAGCTGCGACCACTCGTACGAATGTATGGGGATCATATTTCACATGTTGCCGGAAGTACCGTTCATAACAGTCTCTACTCAAGGTCGTTACTTGGGAACCCGTGTCAATCATCCCGGTAACCGGAATACCCTCCATTTCCACCTGTATGACAGGACTTGCAGCGATCAGGTCATCATCAGGGCATTCTCCCCACATAGTCTCCTTGTCAGTCTCCCCTACTACACGCCCTTCAGCAGCAGGGGACTTCAGTTTAACGGCGGTCTCTCATAAGTTTGTCGCTGCTCTGGACATCTAGCAGCAACGTGGCCCATCCGTCCACACTCCCAGCAGCGTATCCCCCGTCGTTCTGGCCATCTGTTTGGGCCCCTTCGGTAAGCCCCTTCGATTTCTCCTGAGCACTGCACTAAATGATTTGGACCCCTTCGGTAGGTCCTATCCTCACCCCTCCAGCGGGGTGGTGGGTGATTCTGACTTGCTGGGTGTGGATGGCTCACCCTTTCATCTCCAGTCTTCTGGAAGTCTGCAATTTTCATAGACTGCTCATCACAACGAGTGTGCAAGTGTTCCATTTGTTCTTGCAGTTTCTGCATTACTGTGAGAATTTCTTTAACCGTCCCTTTTTCTACTGTCTCTGAGCCAGAACTAGCCCCCTGTGACAAAGTAACTCCAACTGCGGTCTGCGGCCTCGGGACCATACTATTGGCACGGGAGATGGCCTCTACCTGTACATCATGGAATTTAGCATCAGTCTCTCGTCGTATAAAATCCTGCATAGTCACAGTTAAACTGCCGTCACGTATCCCCAGGACAAACTGGTCACGGAGAGTCCGATCAGGGTTACAGAAGGCTGGCGAGCCCCCTCTTTCCTTCCTTTGAATATCTCGGAGCAGTTCTTGTAGGGCATTTGCATATTGGGGAAGGCTTTCATTCTCCTGTTGTACCCTCTGGAAGAACCGAGCCTGCAGAGACCCCAGCAATGCAGTTTCTCCATAGATGGTTTCTAGAATCTGGACTACTTGCTCAAATGTCTGCCTTTGTTCAAATGGCCTCAGTATCACCGTGGTCTTAGCATCCCCTTGTAATGTCAATATTGCTAGCTCTACTAGTACTTCTGGTGCGGTCTGGTACATTCGCTGTATCATTCGTATCTGTTCCACCCACATACTCACTGACATATTATTGCCATCAAATTTAGCTAACTGACTCATTATAGCCCCTGCTGGCATTCTTCCTCCAGCACCATTCTCCCGAACGGGTGCGTCACCGTCCATTCTGGTAAGCGGATCCTGCCGACTACGCCAATTTGTGAACCGAGAGCAAGGCAGGTGGTTTGGACTCCGCAACCAGAAATGAACGCACACACGGTAGTTCAAGAAAAAAATATATATTTACTATAAGTTAATAAAGGCTAGTTAAAGGTAAAATGACAGGGCTAAAGACAAGCAAAATATACAATATAGCATGAACAATTTCAAGGCAAATTCTGCAATGGTTTCTACTTTTACTCTGTCCACTTCTGCAGTATGGACACTGAATGAACAATATACTCAAAACTATCCCTAACTGACCCTGACTTCACATTTGGGTGCACCCCCTTTTCCCCAGTGGTCCAGGTGGACCGCTTACAGTCCGTAGAAGCGCGCGGTGGGGCCCAAAGTCGGTCCTTTCTTTTATAGTGAAGCGTCCTCTCCTCACGGTTATCAGGATCTTGGGAGAAATGAAGTCCTCTTTAACAGGGAAACCCAATGAATGCAATGTAATCCAACAGCAGATTCCACTCAGCACACTGACAGTCCTGCCGAATCCATACACTGAGCTGGGATGTAAGCCGGGATTTAGCAGGTGCCATCCAGTACATCAACAGCACTGCGAGTCTCTATCTGTGGTATCCATATACACAGTCACAATGTCAGTCTCACTGATCAGCCACTGAGCACAGTTCCTTTCACGTGGACTCACTAGTCCTGTTGTCTCTTTACACTCTGTTTGTCTCTGGACCAAGATACAGCTTAGCTGTACAGAAAAATCTCCACACCAGTTCAATACAACACTTGCCAAGATGGCTGCTGCTCTCTGTCTCGTCACTTCCTGCTTCTCTGCTCACACTCTGTCTGCAGAACAGGCAAGCTGACATAAAAGGGGGGGGTCTCACTCCAGCATCATGTCACAATTACAATGGCTGCTGTCTTAAAGGAACAGAATCACAGAAATACATTCAACATTAACAGTTTATACAGACAAATGAAGCTTAAGACAACATTGGCTGTCTCTTACATATGCGTCTTAAATGAAGAAATATTGGTGGGCCTTTTCATCCTACCTATGCAGACGTTGCCAATGATAACCCATCCTAGATCGAGGCGCTGGGCAAATGGTGCATCATGTGGTCCATTAATTTGCTGGCGTATTTTGTGCAGTCTGAGAATGTCTCTACCTAGCAGAAGTAGAATGTCTGCATTTTTGTCAAGGGATGGTATTTCACTGGCTATAGCCCTTAGATGAGGGTGCTGGAAAGCCGCCTCTGGTGTGGGTATCTCTTCTCTGTTTGATGGTATCTGGTTGCACTCAACAAGTGTGGGCAAAGGTATCTCCAAATTGCCCTTGAGAGAAGCTATTACAAGACCACTGGCCCTTCTTCCAGAAACCTCTGATATGCCACTACAAGTACCCAAGGTATATGGATAAGTATCACCCTTTAAGTTAAACAGATCAAAGAGTTCTGACCTTGCAAGTGAGTGGTTGCTCTGGTCGTCCAAAATGGCGGACACCCTCAGAGCCCTTTCTGGTTGGCCCTTGGGGTATATATTGACTAGGTATATCCTTGCACAGGACTTGTCACAAAGGTCTTCTCCGCAGACTTCTGTACATGAGGAAGATACTGTGGTAGTATTTGCTGCTTGATCTGTGTTCTCCCCGCCATGCTTAGTTGGGGGAGGGGAACCTCTAGGTGGTGTGGCACTAGGCTGGGATGGATGAAGAGCTTGTACATGGTTCTCACTGCCACACTCTATACACTTAATAGCAATTTTACAGTCTCTAGCAACATGTTCAGTAGAGGCACAACATTTGAAACATATCCCTAGTTTCTTTAGAAGCTCTTTACGTTCCTGGATTGGTTTCCTCCTGAAGCCAATACACTTCTTGAGGGGATGAGGCTTCTTGTGAATAGGACACAGACGGTTAGGATTTTCTACCTTTTCGTCTTGGTTGTTGTTGCAACTGCTTTCTTCTGGTGCTGATGTAGGTATAGGAAGAATATCAGTCTTTTTCACCGAAACTGGGCCTCTGCGGTTTCTGTAGTTAGAATGTGAGCTGTCATACTTAATAGGAGGTGAACCAGGAACTCTGGGATCCCCATAGGAAAAGCTTGGGTCATTCTTGGATTCTGCAATGTTCTTGATAAACTCACAGAAGTAGGAAAATGGAGGAAAGGAGACTCTATTCTCATTTTTGTATCTTGACCCAACTGTGGTCCACCTTTCTTGAATATTATATGGCAACTTGGTGACTATCGGGTTTACCCCACGAGCAGTGTCCAGGTAACTGAGGCCCGGTAGGAGAGTGTCCGCCTTAGCCAGTAGGAGCTCCATGAGTAGGTCACTAAGTTCTTGAAATTTCTGATGATCCTTACCAGATATCTTTGGAAACCCTTGCAACCGTTTGAACAGAGCATTCTCTATTGCTTCAGGACTGCCATAGGTTTTCTCCAGTCTTTCCCAAGCAGCGGTAAGGCCTGCTATGGGGTTGTAAATGTGGACGGATCTGAGTCTTTTAGCACGTTCTGTGGACTGTGGGCCAAGCCACCGGATAAGCAAATCTAGTTCTTCAGCTGCAGTAATGCCAAGGTCACTAATTGCAGTTTTGAAGGCACATTTCCAGCCTCTGTAGTTCTCAGGTTGGTCATCGAACCTTGTGAGTCCAGTCTTAGTAAGCTCACGGCGAACCATGTACCTTGCAAACTCTGACATGTCTGTTCTCTCTGATTTTAAATATTGAGTTGCTGGCTGAGTAGCGGTGATTACGTTGTTAGTGGGGTTCTGGTTAACAGAGGTAGGTAGTGTAGGGGCTGCGTAGGCATTCAGCCTAGGAGCTAGCTTAAAGTCCATAGGTTTAGCCACATATGGATGTGAGACTGGACGGTTGTTTGCAGTCTGGTAGTATGGTGTCACATTGGTGTTTACCTGAGTATCAGTATATTGCATTTGCTGAGATGCAAGGCTTTGGGAATCCATGAAGGAAGAAGAAACTGGATGCTGGACAGGCAGGGCATTGTACTGACCTTGAATGCGGTGTGCTTCAGAAGATACTGTGCCCTGTTGCACTGGAGAAATGTTGTCCCTGACAGGAACATTTGTGGCAAATAGGGATTCACTGCTTTGGCTTAGTACATAGTCTCTTGTGCGCTTGAGGGGATCCTCTGCTTCCACATCACACAAACTGGTGCTGTCGCTTTCACTTCCACTGATGGCCTGTTCTAAAATGCTTAACCTTGCCATGGCTGCGGCGTGCTCATACTGTTTCTCTAGAGCTTCTAGTTCTGCCCTTTTTTGAGCTGCATTAGCTTCCATCTCTGCTTTCTGTTGTGCAAAGGCTGCCTGTATCTTAGTAGCTTCCGCCTCTGCACGTGCTTTTATAAGTTGCTCACTGAGTGTGGAAGATTTTGAGGAACGTGACTTAGATGTACGCTTTGAACGCTTGGTAGACTCAGAAACATGGGATGCCATTTCCTGCAGTTGCGCAATTCTTGCCTCTGTCCTTAACTTAGTTTCATGTACTAAGCTTTCTCGTTCTGAATTGAGATGCTGGAAGCTTTGCAATTCAGCTAAAGAATCGTCTGTATGTTGTTTTCTCAATATGCTTTCATACTCCTCAGCTTTCATTTTATAATGTCCATGCATAGCACAAAGCTGTCGCAGAGCTCCCTCTAGTGGTGATATATGGTATGCAGGCAAGCACATGGCAGATATCTTAGTCTGTATTTCCTGCCACCATTTTGAGAGTTCACAGGAAAGTTCATGCTTTAAACCTTCTAGATTGTCTCTAACCTGTTTAATTGAGCGTCTAGCCTTCTCACTGGGCTGCAGACTGAGGTCCATGCTACCTTGTGCTTCAGGGTGCCCTTCAGCCATGATGCAACACAAACAGGATAAATATAACTTTGCTGGAGTGAGATGGCTGCTTGCTAGAATCTTCTTATGCTGAGGGAGTCTGAGCTGCGAATGCAACTTACACAATGCTGATTCCTTCTGGCTTCAGGTAACTTGCTGTGACTGACTGTATGTCAGAAGTTGGTGAACTGTCTTACAGCCGTATCTGGCAGTCTTTATGCATCATTTTTCACTGTTCTGACTCAATAGCTTGGCTGCAAGTGTGAGGTTGTGAGAGTGTCCTGTAGTCTCTATGCTAACCAGCAATTTACACCAAGATATCTATCAGATAGTGTTCAACTCAACTGAGGAGGCGTAGATAAGATTCCAGATGCTTTAATCCAGGTAAATCTTGTAGAACCTCATACAGCAGTAGGTGAAAAATGATGAAATACCAGGAGCTGAGCAGACATGTTGCTACAAAGAAGTGAAACTAAACTGAGGAACAGAGAGGAGGAGCTACAGCATCACAGCTAAGGATACAGAGAGAGAAAAGGGACAAACTACAAAGACAAACAGTATCACAGATACATGTCAGTGAATTAAACCAAGTCCTGGGACATGACAATAGACCTCTATGGGACTTCATGTATCAAACAACATCCTTGCTCCCCATAGTAACCAATAATACAGCCATACATCCCTTACTTATGTATCACATAAACATTCATATATCACATGTAACATTCGGTTTTATGTCATCTGCACCGGAAACGTCCCAGGCTTCGAAAAGAAAGGGAGACAAATGGTCCACATGTGACCCGGACATGTGATTTAGATGGGGTCAGTGTCTGTGCCTTCCTCCCGTCTCCTCATCCCTCTCCAGCTTCTGTCTCTTTTACACTCAGGGTTTGGCATCTGTACACACTATTCCAGGCAGACATGAGAAGAAGCACGTCCATATCTTCAGGAATATATTCAGTGTGATTAGACTTAGATACAAGTTTGCTTTATTATTCACACCGGCTACTCTTCCTCCCGTCGTCTGCGGAGTCTCCATTGAATGTATTACAATAACTTTGCAGAGGAAGGCTCGTTCTGAATATGGATATTTCAGCTTCTTATTCTTCTACCATAAATCGTATCCAAGTACAAAAGAGCAAAAATACTTGGAAATAACTTGTCCGACCGTGCGCTGCGGCCGCCATAATGGTCAAAGCCTAGCCAATAATTCCCCTAAATAGAACCTACAGAAATGAGAGGCTTATAGAGCCCGTATTAGCGCTGCGTGAAGGCCATTCATTGGTCCGCGCCGAGGCGAGATGTAGGCTGGATCCTAAATGACTTTATTAATCCACCACAAACAGAGTAAATGTGGCTATTCTTGGACTCTCCGTACAGCAGTAATGTCTCCGTCTTTACAGGAAATTTTTCATTTTGCCTTCTGTTGTACCGAAGTCAATTATCTCTCCTGAGTCAACAAATGGATGCGCCATTTTATGCAGAGGTCTGTTATTATAGAGCAGAAAAATCAGCAGGAAATGGAAATTCTTGAGTCATCTTTTGACGTCTGAGAAATCTGCTTCTACAGCGTTGTGCAAAAGATTTAGGCAGGTGTAGAAAAATGCTGCACAGTAAGAATTCTTTCAGAAGTAGAAATGTTAATAGTTTGTTTTTGTCAATGAACAAAATGAAGAAAAGAGAAATGTAAATCCCATCAATATTCGGTGTGACCTTTGCCCTTTGCCTTCCATCAGTTCTTCTCGGTACTTGCAGACAGTGTTTAGCAGAACTGGGCAGGGAGGTTGTTCCCGCCGCCATCTTGGAGAACTAAGCACAGATCTTCTGTGGATGTTGCTTGCTCCAATCCGTCTGTGTCTTCATGTCATCCCAGACAGACTGGATGATGATGAGATCAGGGCTATATCTGTAGATATATTATTTATATATATATAATTTGGGTTCCCTATTGTATTTCTGACACTTTATATATTGTATTTATAGTCTTAGATGAACGGTTTGTGTCTAGCAGGGTTTTTATTTTTAAATGTAACTTTTTTTTATATGTATGTGTTGTATTTATATAATATGCAGCCCATGAGGTCATAAAATACACGTTATTTTTTACTTATTTTTTAATATTGCACTTTTCCACTGTAACTGGAGCATCCCTGAAACACTAAGGGGACATTCACTCCACCATTCTGAATGTCCGTTGTTCTCATCCGTCATAGGATGAGAGCAACTGACTTAAATAGTAATAGAGTGACGGACACAGACAGAGTCCCCTCCCTCTGCGTCCATTCCCAGTGACCAAAGTCCTGCTGCACCCTCCCTGTATATAAAGCACCAGTGCCCTTGACTGACCGGCGCTCCATTCACTTCTATGGAGCTTCCAGGACCACAGTCTCCAGCAGTCCCATAGAAGTGAATGGAGCGCCAGTTAGGCAAGTGCACTGGTGCTTTATATACAGGGAGGATGCAGGGGGATTTTTGGGCTCCCAGCAATGTGACACTTATCCCCTAGCCTTATCCTAAAGATAGGGATAAGTGTCTGTAATGACCAAACCCTTTTACCTGCAGTGATCTCAGAAGACAGTCGCTATTAGGTTAAAGAAGCTTCTGCACTTATCCTGCTCACACGATGCACGGCTTGTTACAGTGTCTCAGGACTCTGTCCTGTAATGTTTGTTGCAAAGAAGAATATTTCAATTCACTGCCAGCAAGCAGAGATCTTAAAGCAGGTGAGGAATTGATGCACAAAGTCTATCAGAAAGTTGCAGAACTTCTCCTTATACAATGATGACCCTTATAATGAGGGATGTACAGATGTAGCAGAGTTATCCCGAACTTCTGCAGCGAGATATCTTATCATAGAAGTCAGGGTTAGCTCTGCTACATCTGTATATAGGACTATACCGGTGCGGTTACATTGTGAGATTGCCATGATGTCTGGCATCTCATGAGCCCATTTTCCTGTGGCTTATGTACCGTGTATCTAAATCTCGCCTGTGTCTGCTCTCCGGTCGCCAGTGATTTAAGTATGGCAGATCCAGCCCGCAGGCAGTGGAAGAAGGGCTCACATGTGAGAGGAGGCATTGTGTGCCCGAGTCTGCAGTCGCTGCAGGATTATGGGACGCCGCAGGAGCCGGCAGTCCTGGGGAGATTTGCTCTCTGAGAAGTAAAGCGGCTTCCAAGCCAATCTCCCTGACCGCGGGGGGAGACAACTGTAGGATTTGTCTCATACTATACATTTTTTCCTGTTTTTTTTTTCTTATTATTTTCTTGTGCGATTCACCCTGCCTGTCTGACTTTGGATATTTCCATCAAGTGTGCGAGCCCATGATAAAAATTGGATGGAATTACTGCAGGGCCAATGACTGTTGACATTTCCTTATGGTGAGAAAAGAAGGAAAAAAAGGAGAATATTATAAGTCGACTGTATAAAATGATATTGTACTGTAACTCTTTCCTTGCCGGGCCAGTGGGAAATGTAGTAAGGCATTCTATAGTTGTGGTGAACTAAAAGTCTCAGCAGTACCCATTGGGCCCTATAGTCCTATAGCAGCTACAGACGCACACCTGATGACCTGTCTCCTAGAATTATGGATCCTGACACCCAGGTCTATGTACGACTTTCCACTATCTGCACATTCTCACCCGTCGCCATGTGTCACATTGTTTTTTCGTGAAAAAATTGAACTTTTGAAACAGGTTAGAAATCTGGGGAAAAGGGAGTTCTGTTTTTTGGAATGCACACCTATGTCTATCTCCCCGGATCCCCCTGACAACCTCCCTTCCTCAGCTACATCTCCCCGGCTCCCTCTGACAACCGCGCTTCCACAGCTACATCTCCCCGGCTCCCCCACGACAACCGCCCCTCCACAGCTACATCTCCCCGGCTCCCCCCGACAACCGCCCCTCCACAGCACCATCTCCCCGGCTCCCCCCCCGACAACCGCCCCTCCACAGCTACATCTCCCCGGCTCCCCCCGACAACCGCCCCTCCACAGCACCATCTCCCCGGCTCCCCCCCGACAACCGCCCCTCCACAGCTACATCTCCCCGGCTCCCCCCGACAACCGCCCCTCCACAGCTACATCTCCCCCGGCTCCCCCACGACAACCGCCCCTCCACAGCTACATCTCCCCGGCTCCCCCCGACAACCGCCCCTCCACAGCACCATCTCCCCGGCTCCCCCCCGACAACCGCCCCTCCACAGCTACATCTCCCCGGCTCCCCCCCGACAACCGCCCCTCCACAGCACCATCTCCCCCGGCTCCCCCCCCGACAACCGCCCCTCCACAGCTACATCTCCCCGGCTCCCCCCCGACAACCGCCCCTCCACAGCTACATCTCCCCGGCTCCCCCCCGACAACCGCCCCCTCCACAGCTACATCTCCCCGGCTCCCCCCGACAACCGCCCCTCCACAGCTACATCTCCCCAGTCCCCCCGACAACCGCCCCTCCACAGCTACATCTCCCCGGCTCCCCCCCGACAACCGCCCCTCCACAGCACCATCTCCCCAGCTCCCCCTGACAACCGCCCCTCCACAGCTACATCTCCCCGGCTCCCCCCGACAACCGCCCCTCCACAGCACCATCTCCTGGATCCCCCCCCGACAACCGCCCCTCCACAGCTACATCTCCCCGGCTCCCCCCGACAACCGCCCCTCCACAGCACCATCTCCCCGGCTCCCCCCCAACAACCGCCCCTCCACGGCTACATCTCCCCAGCTCCCCCCCCCGACAACCGCCCCTCCACAGCTACATCTCCCCGGCTCCCCCCCGACAACCGCCCCTCCACAGCACCATCTCCCCCGGCCCCCCCCAACAACCGCCCCTCCACGGCTACATCTCCCCGGCTCCCCCCGACAACCGCCCCTCCACAGCTACATCTCCCCGGCTCCCCCCGACAACCGCCCCTCCGCAGCTACATCTCCCCGGCTCCCCCCCGACAACCGCCCCTCCACAGCTACATCTCCCCAGTCCCCCCGACAACCGCCCCTCCACAGCTACATCTCCCCAGTCCCCCTGACAACCGCCCCTCCACAGCTACATCTCCCCGGCTCCCCCCCGACAACCGCCCCTCCACAGCACCATCTCCCCGGCTCCCCCCGACAACCGCCCCTCCACAGCACCATCTCCCCGGCTCCCCCCCGACAACCACCCCTCCACAGCTACATCTCCTCGGCTCCCCCCCGACAACCGCCCCTCCACAGCACCATCTCCCCGGCTCCCCCCAACAACCGCCCCTCCACGGCTACATCTCCCCGGCTCCCCCCCGACAACCGCCCCTCCACAGCTACATCTCCCCGGCTCCCCCCGAGAACCGCCCCCTCCACAGCTACATCTCCCCGGCTCCCCCCCGACAACCGCCCCTCCGCAGCTACATCTCCCCGGCTCCCCCCGACAACCGCCCCTCCACAGCTACATCTCCCCCGACTCCCCCCGACAACCGCCCCTCCGCAGCTACATCTCCCCGGCTCCCCCCGACAACCGCCCCTCCACAGCTACATCTCCCCCGGTCCCCCCTACAACCGCCCCTCCACAGCTACATCTCCCCAGTCCCCCCGACAACCGCCCCTCCACAGCTACATCTCCCCAGTCCCCCCGACAACCGCCCCTCCACAGCTACATCTCCCCAGTCCCCCCGACAACCGCCCCTCCACAGCTACATCTCCCCGGCTCCCCCCCGACAACCGCCCCTCCGCAGCTACATCTCCCCCGGCTCCTCCCGACAACCGCCCCTCCGCAGCTACATCTCCCTGGCTCCCCCCGACAACCACCCCTCCACAGCTACATCTCCCCGGCTCCCCCCGACAACCGCCCCTCCGCAGCTACATCTCCCCGGCTCCCCCCGACAACCGCCCCTCCATAGCTACATCTCCCCAGTCCCCCCGACAACCGCCCCTCCACAGCTACATCTCCCCAGTCCCCCTGACAACCGCCCTTCCACAGCTACATCTCCCCGGCTCCCCCCGACAACCGCCCCTCCGCAGCTACATCTCCCCGGCTCCCCCCGACAACCGCCCCTCCACAGCTACATCTCCCCAGTCCCCCTGACAACTGCCCCTCCACAGCTACATCTCCCCGACTCCCCCCGACAACCGCCCCTCCACAGCACCATCTCCCCGGCTCCCCCCGACAACCGCCCCTCCACAGCACCATCTCCCCCGGCTCCCCCCCCGACAACCGCCCCTCCACAGCTACATCTCCTCGGCTCCCCCCGACAACCGCCCCCTCCACAGCTACATCTCCCCAGTCCCCCTGACAACCGCCCCTCCACAGCTACATCTCCCCGACTCCCCCCGACAACCGCCCCTCCACAGCACCATCTCCCCGGCTCCCCCCCGACAACCGCCCCTCCACAGCACCATCTCCCCGGCTCCCCCCCCGACAACCGCCCCTCCACAGCTACATCTCCTCGGCTCCCCCCCGACAACCGCCCCTCCACAGCTACATCTCCCCGGTCCCCCTGACAACCGCCTCTCCGTAGCTACATCTCCCCGGTCCCCCTGACAACCGCCCCTCCGCAGCTACATCTCCCCTCCCCCTGACAACCGCCCCTCCACAGCTACATCTCCCCGGTCCCCCTGACAACCGCCCCTCCGCAGCTACATCTCCCCTCCCCCTGACAACCGCCCCTCCACAGCTACATCTCCCCGGTCCCCCTGACAACCGCTCCTCCGCAGCTACATCTCCCCTCCCCCTGACAACCGCCCCTCCACAGCTACATCTCCCCGGTCCCCCTGACAACCGCTCCTCCGCAGCTACATCTCCCCGCCTCCCCCCCGACAACCGCCCCTCCACAGCTACATCTCCCCGGTCCCCCTGACAACCGCCCCTCCACAGCTACATCTCCCCCGGTCCCCCTGACAACCGCCCCTCCACAGCTACATCTCCCCGGTCCCCCTGACAACCGCCCCTCCGCAGCTACATCTCCCCGGCTCCTCCCGACAACCGCCCCTCCACAGCTACATCTCCCCGGTCCCCCTGACAACCGCCCCTCCACAGCTACATCTCCCCGGTCCCCCTGACAACCGCCCCTCCGCAGCTACATCTCCCCTCCCCCTGACAACCGCCCCTCCACAGCTACATCTCCCCGGTCCCCCTGACAACCGCTCCTCCGCAGCTACATCTCCCCTCCCCCTGACAACCGCCCCTCCACAGCTACATCTCCCCGGTCCCCCTGACAACCGCTCCTCCGCAGCTACATCTCCCCGCCTCCCCCCGACAACCGCCCCTCCACAGCTACATCTCCCCGGTCCCCCTGACAACCGCCCCTCCACAGCTACATCTCCCCGGTCCCCCTGACAACCGCCCCTCCACAGCTACATCTCCCCGGTCCCCCTGACAACCGCCCCTCCACAGCTACATCTCCCCGGTCCCCTCTGCTTCATTACCCGCAGATACAATCACATCTCGTCACTACTTTTTAATTACATTTTTGTTTTGGTTCTTCCAGGAAGATTAATTATGCCGCCATTACATCTGTGGTGTGTATGTCCCCCTGTATCTGAGTGTGTGGCTCTAGTCACCGGCTGCGGTTTCCATCCTCGTAACCGTGGCGTAATTTGTTGGGCAAACACGGGCTGCGCCGTTATCATCCCTTTTATAACCCGATCAAACCGCACATGTTAAACAATTCACTCGTAAAAACCAAACATAGACGTGGACACGAACTCTAATATTTGACTTTCTCTTTCGGCGGACTCAGCTTTTTTCGTCTGCTGCTGCTCCGACGTCTCCTTTCATGTCACTGCTTTATTTTGTTACTGAATCATCTCCTTTTAGGAGGGGAACACTCTGGGGATAACTACTAAACTGTGTAATAGCTAGTCCTGAGGGGGCGGAGCATGACACAGGAATTCTCTCTTTGGTGTCGCGCTCCGCCCCCTCTCTGTATTAGTCTTTTCTAAAGTATCCCTTTAAATAATTCTATTGATAATCAGTCAGTCCTTCTCTCCTGTAGTCGGGGCAGTTCTGTGGCGATGAACCAGGAAGAACTGGATGAACACTGATAAATGCTGCAAACCTCTCAACATCTGAATGCCCCGCCCCACAACTACATAGACCCGCCCTTTTATGCGCAACTTAGTATAAGTCTCACCCCTTTAACCCCTTAAGGACGCAGGGTAGTTTGGTCGTTAAGATGCAACAGCTTTTTTCATATTTCCCATCTCTGCTCATAACTTTTTTGGTTTTTCTGTCGCCGTAGCCATATAAGGGCTTATTCTTTGCGTGACAAGTTGTATTTTTAGTTGCCACCATTTTGGGGTACATATAATGTTTTGATGAGCTTTTGTTAATGTTTTTTGGGGGTCTCTGTGCCAAAAAAAAGGATAATCCTATCATCATTTTTTCCATTTTGTTTTTAGGGCGTTCCCTCTGCACTAATAATGACCTGGCAGCTTCGTCCGGCGGGTCATTACGATTACAGCGATACCAGATTTACATTGGTTTTATTGATTTTACTACAAAAATTGTTATTTTTCAGAAACAATCGATTTTCCTGGGGTCTCCGTAATCTGACACCGATAACTTTGTTACTGTTTTGCTGACGGGGGCCGTCAGGGCTCTTTTTTTGTGGGACAAGTTATAGTTTGTTTGTTTTTTTATGTGTGTGACTTTTTTGATCACTTTTTATTGCTATTTTTTTTTTGGGGGGGGGGGGGGTCAAGGTGACCAAAACACATTGATTTGCCCATTGCAATATTTTTATTTTATTTTTTTGACACTTTCTTTCAAACTTTTTGAACTTTACTCTTTAATTTTTTTTTTTCCTGTCCCACAAGGTACTTGAACCTGGTATAGATTGATCCCCGGTACAATCTACTACATTACTTCTGTATTGCAGTATGTTGTCCCTATGTGTAATACAGAAAGGCAGCCAAGAGGCCATCGCTTGATCATTTGGCTGCCTTGGCATCCCCTTGGACCCTGCAATCTCTTCATAGGGAACCCAAGGGGGTGGACGAGGGGATGCTTGTGTCCCCTAACCACCCTGATGCTGTGAACGCTATTGCTCTCTCCTGCCTGCATATGTGCCAGTCTTTACAGCAGTTTCGGCATTCTATTCATGAATCAGGAGGCATTGGGTGAACAGAATATTCAGTGCTGCCCGGGCAGGGAGCTTTTGCAATGTACAAAAATACAGGACGACATATAGGAGCAAATATAAATTTCAACGCTATACCTGTAAAAGCAATATATGGGGCCGCCTGGAGCAGCTGTTTAACCCGAGCACATTATGAGGAGCATGGAGCTTGTCAGGGGTCTCTAATGAAGGAGGATAGCTTACACCTATATCTTTTATTCATACATTTATGTCCCATATCCATATCACAGAGCGTACAGGACTGCAGTGCGGAATCTGCACATCACCCATTTTATGGTAATACATGCACAGAGTACACATATATTTACATTCTGTAATGGGCTGACTGAGCCCAATGGAGAGCAGTAAGCATTGCTCACACGCTATGTATCATGACGCATCTATATATCTTACCCACTTGTACTGACAGCCCAGCACATTTACACCAATTTTGCCATCCTGTACTTGAGTAGGACAGACAAGTCTTGGACCCATCCTCATTACATTGCTTGGAGACCCAAACCACTATATGTCCATTCCTTAATTTCCCGGGAAGGATTGAATGAGCTCCGAGTACACCCTCAGGAAAATATGGCATGCATACAAACATATGGAGAATTAATGCAAATTATAGTATTTAGAGCAACGAAGATTCTATACATTAAATGATATTAGAGATATGAGGTCTTAGTAAGAGTGCCTTAGTAAAATGCTCAAAATACTACATGTAAAGTAGTACGCAAGACAATATCCTGTTAAAAAGGTATGCAAACCTCACCCAGAATCTAAATACTGTAATACCGCCCCCTATGTACAAGAATATAACTACATAATACTGCTCCTATGTACAAGAATATAACTACTATAATACTGCTACTATGTACAAGAATATAACTACTATAATACTGTCTCCTATGTACAAGAATATAACTACTATAATACTGCTCCTATGTACAAGAATATAACTACTATAATACTACTCCTATGTACAAGGATATAACTACTATAATACTACCTCCTATGTACAAGAATATAACTACTATAATACTGCTCCTATGTACAAGAATATAACTACTATAATACTGCCCCCTATGTACAAGAATATAACTACTATAATACTGCTCCTATGTACAAGAATATAACTACTATAATACTGTCTCCTATGTACAAGAATATAACTACTATAATACTGCTCCTATGTACAAGAATATAACTACTATAATACTACTCCTATGTACAAGAATATAACTACTATAATACTGCCCCCTATGTACAAGAATATAACTACTATAATACTGCTCCTATGTACAAGAATATAACTACTATAATATTGCTCCCTATGTACAAGAATATAACTACTATAATACTGTCTCCTATGTACAAGAATATAACTACTATAATACTGCTCCTATATACAAGAATATAACTACTATAATACTGCTCCTATGTACAAGAATATAACTACTATAATACTGCTCCTATGTACAAGAATATAACTACTATAATACTACTCCTATGTACAAGAATATAACTACTATAATACTGCTCCTATGTACAAGAATATAACTACTATAATACTGCTCCTATGTACAAGAATATAACTACTATAATACTACTATGTACAAGAATATAACTACTATAATACTACCTCCTATGTACAAGAATATAACTACTATAATACTACCACTATGTACAAGAATATAACTACTATAATACTGCCCCCTATGTACAAGAATATAACTACTATAATACTGCTCCTATGTACAAGAATATAACTACTATAATACTGCTCCTATGTACAAGAATATAACTACTATAATACTGCTCCTATGTACAAGAATATAACTACTATAATACTGCCCCTATGTACAAGAATATAACTACTATAATACTGCTCCCATGTACAAGAATATAACTACTATAATACTGCTCCTATGTACAAGAATATAACTACTATAATACTGCTCCTATGTACAAGAATATAACTACTATAATACTGCTCCTATGTACAAGAATATAACTACTATAATACTGCTCCTATGTACACAAGTCTTGCTCCAGCTACATAAGAGTACATCTTAATCCTTTCCATATGGAGTCTGTTACCTATTCTTTATATAGAAGTATCTCCTTACGTTAGACTTATAGATTTTCTTTTCTGGAGATAAGTATGTTTTTTATCACTATCACAGAGCTGGTTCTTCTTAGATTCGGATCAGGATGGAGAACGCTGCGCTGTTAAGCTGGAAAGCAATAACTTCATAAATACATCACAAGTGCTCATATATGAAAGAGCATAACAAAACATAAAATCTCCGGAATTTGATAGAAGTCCTGCGAGGGCCGGTGGGAACAGAATTTCATAAACATGTCAGGAGGAAAAACGCACTAATTTTATATAAGAAAACACAAAAACAAAGCCTCATCCTGCACACAATAGAAGCTCGCACGCCCCGTCTGAGCCTCGTCAGTGAGATCTCTGCTGATCAGGGCCCGGCAAGAAGTCGTATAATCGAGGAGCATCTCAAATACATGACACTTGTTCTTCTTAAAGTCTGAGATGACTGCTGTTACCGCTGATATGCTACTCCCCTCCATGTTACATTCACAAGGGACAAGAAGCTGAGATATAAGGAGCTGTTTGTTGGAGTTTTCTCACTGTAGAGCCTGTGTAGCTCCCTATAACCAAAGCCATAACTTGAAGCTCCTGAGCCCCAGTCCAAAATCTGTAATGGGGCCTCTGCCTATATGGTGCCATTTAGAATAGCCGTATGTTTTATGTGGCAGAGGGATATTTGGGGCCCCTCAGGGTCCAGGGCCAAGTAGAGACACTTACCGCTGCACCCCCTGTACCTATACCCCTGCCTATAGCTCAGCTTCTTGGAATGTATCGTTGCAGATAAAATAAATTAGTCTGGAGTGATAGAGGTTTATCTAGACTGGATGGAATTGAAGCAAACCTTCTGCTGTGAGCAGTATTGGATCCTTATGGGTTTCCATTCACTGACTACAAGCAGGCTGAGCATATTGGGAGTTGTAGTTTTGCGTTGCTTGAAGAGTCCCAGGATTAAGACCACTGTTTTATGTAATGCAGTCAAACCCAGGAGTCGGCAGAAACCAGCAAGAAGCTGTAAATTTACTGACATCAATGGAAATGACTCTGATAAGTCAGGTGCCGGCAGCAATTAGTTCTGCACGCTTGCATCCGGGCCCCCAGGAGGAGCCCGGCCCTGTAATAACAAACCCACATCTGAAGTGCTATGTATAAAGCCAGGAGCAGCCGTATTGTACGCCGTGGCGTTCCTGCAGAGGTCACGAGCTGCGTTGTCTTCTGAGAGACGCAGACTAAGTGATATGACAGCAACATCTGTCCGCTAAACAAAGTAACCGACATAAGTGGCATAGTTATGACAGCCTGCGAACTTCAAGGGGCCATCAACGGAAGATGGCAGCGACGGCAGGCGGAGGACCTGATATATACAAGGATAAAGACAGCTGCAGTACAGTATACGGGACCTCACAAGGAATCTCCACCTCATATCCCCGCAGAACTGAGGTCCAATGTTCTGTATGAAGGTAGAACCCCTTCCCGTCACCTTACTGCCTTTTCATGTCCTAATTTCTGCGCCCATCGACATTAGGATATGAAAAGGAAATGCATCAGCCCCTTCCCCAACAACTACAGTGACGGGGCTCCCTCTAACCGGACATATACAGACCCAGTGACTGCAGCTGTTAGCCTATAGTTAAAGGGGTTTTCCTTAAGATAGGTCATCAATATGTGATCGGTAGAGTCTTACATGGGGCCACCACCGATCAGCTGGTTGAAGAGGCCGCAGCATTCAGGTGAGTGCTGCAGCATTTTCTCTGAATACCAAGCACAGCGCAGTATACTGCGTTGTTAATGTATTCACTTGAATGGGCCTGAGTTTCTGCCGTACCATGTGACCGATGAGCATGACATCAACGGCAAATGGAACAGGCTATGGCGGCTGATCTGGGGGTGATCCCAGGTGTCGGACCCTCACCAATCACATATTGAGGACCTATCCTAAGGACAGACCAGCAATATGTAAGTCCCAGAAACCCCTATAACCTATAGCGAAGGCGGCATCTAAGAGGATTGACAGTTGTACTTTTACCACCAAGATGTAATTATGGGGTACAGATAGGTTGTGATGGTAATCAGAGGCCTAACAAATGCCCTCTGGGTCTGCTATTTACATAGGGCTTTTAGAGGAGAAGAGTAACACATGACTGTAGTCTGTATCCATGGAGACACATAGCTCTGTACAGGAGCTGTGTACATGAAATGGTAAAAGAATTTTATTCAAGACCAGTTGCAAAGTTGTAACACATGACTACAGGATCAGACTACTTGGGGTTTGTTTGTAGTCTGTAACCATGGAGACACACAGGTCTGCAGAGGAGCTGCGTACAAAAAAAACCCCTCAATCATGGCCATTTACAAAGTTGCAAAATTTTAATTTTAGTTGCAAAAGTATAAACAATGCAACATAAAAAGAGCATTTACCTCAGTAAATCGCGACCATTAAAATCCAAACTGCAACCACAATGTCATTTTATTTTGCTTTTTTTTTCCACGCTGCTTCATTCCTCAATGTCCCTTGTATCCAGCAGCGGCCAATAGGCGAGTTCTGCACAGATCCACCTGTACGGGGAAATTTATTAAAGTCTGGACGAGCCGCTCGAAGATTGCCAAAAACAAATTTCTAAACAAAAAAAAAAATACAATTATCCCCTTATTGATGAATTCTGTGCCGGGCTCTGCCGCTCGCTATGACAGCCAGGAAAGCCTGTGATTAATGACCCTCTCGCTGTCTGTCTCTGACCCCGCACTTTACATTTTTAGCACTGTAATAGCGGCATTAAGGCGCAGCTTATATTTAGGGGGCCGGCGGCCATTAGTTAGATAGGGGATTACCTGTAACCACACGATATTGTATAGGATGGGTCCGGGGCCAGAGCTCCCTTATCCACAATAAATATTATCACAGGAAGAAAGATTAAATGGAAGGAACTAATTGAGCAAAACCGAAGCTGTTAAAGCTAATCTTCTGAGAAGACATCCGTCTCCGAGTGCAAAGAGATGTCATTCCTGATGGCGGACTCCGGTTATATAGTACAGCCATGCAATAACTAGACAGCAGCAGCCCCTGAATTAACAGTGACAGATCCCCTGAGTTTGTTCAGTGGGGATGCTTAGGTGATCTCGTGGCCAGGCTTCTCGAATTCTTTCGATTTTGGAGGTCCCAGCAACTAGAATCCATCCAGACTATTAGGATATATATAGGTGCGTAACTTAAGTCTCACGTGCCCTGGTGCAAAAGCTCAGCTTCGTCAAGACTGCCGTGAAGACTTGTTCACATGTCTGTGCACACAAGATTCCCATCATACCTCTCCCCTGTCGATGCCACCCACCTAGTGCCGCAGCCTCCCTCACCTTCATATACTGCTGGTCAACTGATATATTTTTTTTTCCATTAAAAGATTAATGTTCTCCTTTCTGACAGTGGAAGGCTGTGTATCATAAACCGTCTCACTCCAGTGCACCAGAGGGCAAGGATCATAAATTTATGACCCACCAAGTGCCAGCCATCAAAGGAAATAAGAAAGGAGATCAAAGAATTTGAGAGCGACCTCTGGGGCCCCCTGACTTCTGGGCCTAGTCTCAGCTGCGAGCACTGTATCTAGTTATGCCAGTAGACATGCATATGACCTTTTGCAAAGCTTTATATTCTGCACCTATATGAGAAGCTACAAGTACCCCCCACCCCCACAGTAACAGCTAATAGTGGAGGGGCTCCTCAGGGGCGTAAGTTTCTGACAGTGGAAGGCTGTGTATCATAAATTTTCTCATGCTAGTCTGACTGCCAGCCATCAAAGGAAATCAGAAAGGAGATCAAAGAAGTATAACCAGCCTTAGTGTCGTCCCCCTGGCTTCTGGGCCCACCAACCCCTACAGTCTCTCCTTGCTGGAACCTTAATACTCCCACATAGGGGATTATCTGATTTATTCTGCATTGCATTAAGGTGAATGGACACTGTGTAATACTCAATTTGCCCTGTGGTGGTGCTGCAGGGAAACTGAACACTTACTGCTGAGTTTCCCCACAGATGACAGTTGATCGCTGGGGGTTTTAATAAGGGTAGGGGGGCACTTTGTGATCAGGTTATTTCTAAGAAACCCTCCTGACACGTAGGTTCAAAGCAGAGAACCCTTTTAATGTTCAAGACAATATCTACCTACAAACTCCAGAAATGTAAATCTGAAGCCCCAGTATACATCCTTAGGTTCTATATACATTACCATATGGCCCCCCCTTGTACAGTATACATCCTTAGGTTCTATATACATTACCATATGGTCCCTCCTTGTACAGTATACATCCTTAGGTTCTATATATATTACCATATGGTCCCTCCTTTTACAGTATACATTCTTAGGTTCTATCTACATTACCATATGGTCCCCCTTGTACAGTATACATCCTTAGGTTCTATATACAGTACCGTATGGTCCCTCCTTGTACAGTATACATCCTTAGGTTCTATATACATTACCGTATGGTCCCTCCTTGTACAGTATACATCCTTATGTTCTATATACATTACCATATGGTCCCCCTTGTACAGTATACATCCTTAGATTCTATATACATTACCGTATGGTCCCTCCTTGTACAGTATACATCCTTAGGTTCTATATACATTACCGTATGGTCCCCCTTCTACAGTTTACAGTCTTAGGTTCTATATACATTACCATATGGTCCCCCTTGTACAGTATACATCCTTAGGTTCTATATACATTACCATATGGTCCCCCCTTGTACAGTATACATCTTTAGGTTCTATCTACATTACCGTATGGTCCCCCCTTGTACAGTATACATCCTTAGGTTCTATATACATTACCGTATGGTCCCCCTTGTACAGTATACATCCTTAGGTTCTATATACATTACCATATGGTCCCCCCTTGTACAGTATAAATCCTTAGGTTCTATCTACATTACCATATGGTCCCCCCTTGTACAGTATACATCCTTAGGTTCTATATACATTGCCGTATGGTCCCTCCTTGTACAGTATACATCCTTAGGTTCTATATACATTGCCATATGGTCCCCCTTGTACAGTATACATCCTTACGTTCTATATACATTACCGTATGGTCCCCCCTTGTACAGTATACATCCTTAGGTTCTATATACATTACCGTATGGTTCCCCTTGTACAGTATACATCCTTAGGTTCTATGTACAGTACCGTATTGTCCCCCTTGTACAGTATACATCCTTAGGTTCTATGTACAGTACCGTATTGTCCCCCTTGTACAGTATACATCCTTAGGTTCTATATACAACACCGTATGGTCCCTCCTTGTACAGTATACATCCTTAGGTTCTATATACATCACCGTATGGTCCCTCCTTGTACAGTATACATCATTAGGTTCTATCTACATTACCATATGGTCCCCCTTGTACAGTATACATCCTTAAGTTCTATATACATCACCGTATGGTCCCTCTTCTACAGTTTACATCCTTAGGTTCTATATACATTACCGTATGGTCCCCCCTTGTACAGTAAACATCCTTAGGTTCTGTCTACATTACCATATGGTCCCCCCTTGTACAGTATACATCCTTAGGTTCTATATACAATACCGTATGGTCCCCCTTGTACAGTATACATCCTTAGGTTCTATATACATTACCGTATGGTCCCCCCTTGTACAGTATACATCCTTAGGTTCTATCTACATTACCATATGGTCCCCCCTTGTACAGTATACATCCTTAGGTTCTATATAAATCACCGTATGGTCCCTCCTTGTACAGTATACATCCTTAGGTTCTATATACATTAACATATGGTCCCCCCTTGTACAGTATACATCCTTAGGTTCTATCTACATTACCATATGGTCCCCCCTTGTACAGTATACATCCTTAGGTTCTATATACAGTACATTACTGTATGGTCCCTCCTTGTACAGTATACATCCTTAGGTTCTATATACATCACCGTATGGTCGCTCCTTGTACAGTATACATCTTTAGGTTCTATATACATTACCATATGGTCCCCCCTTGTACAGTACACATCCTTAGGTTCTATATACATTACCGTATGGTCCCCCCTTGTACAGAATACATCCTTAGGTTCTATATACATTGCCATATGGTCCCCCCTTGTACAGTATACATCCTTAGGTTCTATATACATTACCATATGGTCCCTCCTTGTACAGTATACATCCTTAGGTTCTATATACATTACCGTATGGTTCCCCTTGTACAGTATACATCCTTAGGTTCTATATACAGTACCATATGGTCCCCCTTGTACAGTATACATCCTTCGGTTCTATATACATCACCGTATGGTCCCTCCTTGTACAGTATACATCCTTAGGTTCTATCTACATTATCATATGGTCCCCCCTTGTACAGTATACATCCTTAGGTTCTATATACAGTACCATATGGTCCCCCTTGTACAGTATATATCCTTAGGTTCTATATACATCACCGTATGGTCCCTCCTTGTACAGTATACATCCTTAGGTTCTATCTACATTACCATATGGTCCCCCCTTGTACAGTATACAGCCTTAGGTTCTATATACATAACCATATGGTCCCCCTTATACAGTATACATCCTTAGGTTCTATATACATTACCATATGGTCTCTCCTTGTACAGTATACATCCTTAGGTTCTATATACATTACCGTATGGTCCCTCCTTGTACAGTATACATCCTTAGGTTCTATCTACATTACCGTATGGTCCCTCCTTGTACAGTATACATCCTTAGGTTCTATATACATTACCGTATGGTCCCTCCTTGTACAGTATACATCCTTAGGTTCTATATACATTACCTTATGGTCCCTCCTTGTACAGTATACATCCTTAGGTTCTATCTACATTACCATATGGTCCCCCCTTGTACAGAATACATCCTTAGGTTCTATATACAGTACCGTATGGTCCCCCTTGTACAGTATACATCCTTAGGTTCTATATACATTACCATATGGTCCCACCTTGTACAGTATACATCCTTAGGTTCTATCTACATTACCATATAGTCCCCCTTGTACAGTATACATCCTTAGGTTCTATATACATTACCATATGGTCCCCCCTTGTACAGTATGCATCCTTAGGTTTTATCTACATTACTGTATGGTCCCCCTTGTACAGTATACATCCTTAGGTTCTATATACATTACCGTATGGTCCCCCCTTGTACAGTATACATCCTTAGGTTCTATCTACATTACCATATGGTCCCCCCTTGTACAGTATACATCCTTAGGTTCTATATACATTACCGTATGGTCCCCCTTGTACAGTATACATCCTTAGGTTCTATATACATTACCATATGGTCCCCCCTTGTACAGTATACATCCTTAGGTTCTATCTACATTACCATATGGTCCCTCCTTGTACAGTATACATCCTTAGGTTCTATATACATTAACATATGGTCCCCGCTTGTACAGTATACATCCTTAGGTTCTATCTACATTACCATATGGTCCCCCCTTGTACAGTATACATCCTTAGGTTCTATATACAGTACATTACTGTATGGTCCCTCCTTGTACAGTATACATCCTTAGGTTCTATATACATCACCGTATGGTCGCTCCTTGTACAGTATACATCTTTAGGTTCTATATACATTACCATATGGTCCCCCCTTGTACAGTACACATCCTTAGGTTCTATATACATTACCGTATGGTCCCCCCTTGTACAGAATACATCCTTAGGTTCTATATACATTGCCATATGGTCCCCCCTTGTACAGTATACATCCTTAGGTTCTATATACATTACCATATGGTCCCTCCTTGTACAGTATACATCCTTAGGTTCTATATACATTACCGTATGGTTCCCCTTGTACAGTATACATCCTTAGGTTCTATATACAGTACCATATGGTCCCCCTTGTACAGTATACATCCTTAGGTTCTATATACATCACCGTATGGTCCCTCCTTGTACAGTATACATCCTTAGGTTCTATCTACATTATCATATGGTCCCCCCTTGTACAGTATACATCCTTAGGTTCTATATACAGTACCATATGGTCCCCCTTGTACAGTATACATCCTTAGGTTCTATATACATCACCGTATGGTCCCTCCTTGTACAGTATAC
Organism: Leptodactylus fallax; assembly: GCA_947044405.1. Taxonomy (NCBI): domain Eukaryota; kingdom Metazoa; phylum Chordata; class Amphibia; order Anura; family Leptodactylidae; genus Leptodactylus; species Leptodactylus fallax. Next base: position 28,750 of record CAMRHE010000951.1, read on the forward strand.
ATCCTTAGGTTCTATCTACATTACCATATGGTCCCCCCTTGTACAGTATACAGCCTTAGGTTCTATATACATAACCATATGGTCCCCCTTATACAGTATACATCCTTAGGTTCTATATACATTACCATATGGTCTCTCCTTGTACAGTATACATCCTTAGGTTCTATATACATTACCGTATGGTCCCTCCTTGTACAGTATACATCCTTAGGTTCTATATACATTACCGTATGGTCCCTCCTTGTACAGTATACATCCTTAGGTTCTATATACATTACCGTATGGTCCCTCCTTGTACAGTATACATCCTTAGGTTCTATATACATTACCTTATGGTCCCTCCTTGTACAGTATACATCCTTAGGTTCTATCTACATTACCATATGGTCCCCCCTTGTACAGAATACATCCTTAGGTTCTATATACAGTACCGTATGGTCCCCCTTGTACAGTATACATCCTTAGGTTCTATATACATTACCATATGGTCCCACCTTGTACAGTATACATCCTTAGGTTCTATCTACATTACCATATGGTCCCCCTTGTACAGTATACATCCTTAGGTTCTATATACATTACCATATGGTCCCCCCTTGTACAGTATGCATCCTTAGGTTTTATCTACATTACTGTATGGTCCCCCTTGTACAGTATACATCCTTAGGTTCTATATACATTACCGTATGGTCCCCCCTTGTACAGTATACATCCTTAGGTTCTATTTACATTACCATATGGTCCCCCCTTGTACAGTATACATCCTTAGGTTCTATATACATTACCGTATGGTCCCCCTTGTACAGTATACATCCTTAGGTTCTATATACATTACCATATGGTCCCCCCTTGTACAGTATACATCCTTAGGTTCTATCTACATTACCATATGGTCCCCCCTTGTACAGTATACATCCTTAGGTTCTATATACATTACCGTATGGTCCCCCTTGTACAGTATACATCCTTAGGTTCTATATACATTGCCATATGGTCCCCCCTTGTACAGTATACATCCTTAGGTTCTATATACATTACCATATGGTCCCTCCTTGTACAGTATACATCCTTAGGTTCTATATACATTACCGTATGGTTCCCCTTGTACAGTATACATCCTTAGGTTCTATATACAGTACCATATGGTCCCCCTTGTACAGTATACATCCTTAGGTTCTATATACATTACCGTATGGTCCCCCCTTGTACAGTATACATCCTTAGGTTCTATATACAGTACCATATGGTCCCCCTTGTACAGTATACATCCTTAGGTTCTATATACATCACCGTATGGTCCCTCCTTGTACAGTATACATCCTTAGGTTCTATCTACATTACCATATGGTCCCCCCTTGTACAGTATACAGCCTTAGGTTCTATATACATAACCATATGGTCCCTCTTATACAGTATACATCCTTAGGTTCTATATACATTACCATATGGTCTCTCCTTGTACAGTATACATCCTTAGGTTCTATATACATTACCGTATGGTCCCTCCTTGTACAGTATACATCCTTAGGTTCTATATACATTACCGTATGGTCCCTCCTTGTACAGTATACATCCTTAGGTTCTATATACATTACCGTATGGTCTCTCCTTGTACAGTATACATCCTTAGGTTCTATATACATTACCGTATGGTCCCTCCTTGTACAGTATACATCCTTAGGTTTTATATACATTACCGTATGGTCCCTCCTTGTACAGTATACATCCTTAGGTTCTATATACATTACCGTATGGTCCCTCCTTGTACAGTATACATCCTTAGGTTCTATATACATTACCGTATGGTCCCTCCTTGTACAGTATACATCCTTAGGTTCTATATACAATACCGTATGGTCCCCCTTGTACAGTATACATCCTTAGGTTCTATATACATTACCATATGGTCCCCCCTTGTACAGTATACATCCTTAGGTTCTATCTACATTACCATATGGTCCCCCCTTGTACAGTATACATCCTTAGGTTCTATATACATCACCGTATGGTCCCTCCTTGTACAGTATACATCCTTAGGTTCTATATACATTACCATATGGTCCCCCCTTGTACAGTATACATCCTTAGGTTCTATATACATTACCGGATGGCCCGCCCTTGTACAGTATACATCCTTAGGTTCTATATACATCACCGTATGGTCCTCCCTTGTACAGTATACATCCTTAGGTTCTATATACATTACCGTATGGTCCCCCTTGTATAGTATACATCCTTAGGTTCTATATACATTACCATATGGTCCCCCTTGTACAGTATACATCCTTAGGTTCTATATATATTACCATATGGTCAACCCTTGTACAGTATACATCCTTAGGTTCTATCTACATTACCATATGGTCTCCCCTTGTACAGTATACATCCTTAGGTTCTATATACATTACCATATGGTCTCCCCTTGTACAGTATACATCCTTAGGTTCTATATACATTACCGTATGGTCGCCCTTGTACAGTATACATTGAGATCCATTAAGAATAAAAGAAAAACATATTTAACAACTGTAATCCCCAAATGTGATGTGAACAGTGTCTTAGTCACGGCACGGGCCCTGAGACCCCACGCTGGAGGCGGCTGCCGCAGTCTGTTGAGGTATTTACTCCTTCCTCCCCCGCATGTTAGACAAAAATCTGTGAATCATACACAAAGCCGAATAAAATATTTACAACCCCACACAAGGCGTATTGTGATCGTACTCCAGACGGCAGCTCTGTAACCGGCTGTTATCTAAACCTACATACAAGCACCCGGCTCCTTAGCAGATGATATATTCTCATGGAGCTGTTCACATACAGAATCGTCCTGATCAGCACAGTCTGTTAGGTTCTGTTCACACTTACATCAAGTTTTTCACTTTTCTATTTTGGAATAGGAACAGGAAGATGACTGTCAGATCTGGGGTGTGCTGGGTCCATCGATGTCTGTGGTCTGCATATCAAATATGATGGAATCTTTGAAAAAGGCTTCACAAGTGTGAACACAGCCTTAGCCTGAGGCCAAACAGTGAGGAAAAGTTGCATTTTTTTGCTGCAGATTTTGCTGCCTTTTTTTTTTAGCCAAAGCTAATCGGAAATATAAAGAAAGCCCCCAAAAAATTGCAACAAAATCTGCAACAAAAAAAACGCAGCTTTTCTGCAACGTGTGGCCCCAAATTACCCTGTAATAAAACCATAAATCCGTTCCATAAAAATAAAAAATATCTTCCCCCTGCCGCTGAACTCTCCGTACCTGCGCAGCTCTTCACTGAAGCCAAAGTAGTGCACCATACTGTATGGAGGACTGTAAAGGGGCCCTTACTGTATGGAGGACTGTAATGGGGCCCTTACTGTATGGAGGACTGTAATGGGGGCCCTTACTGTATAGAGGACTGTAATGGGGCCCTTACTGTATGGAGGACTGTAATGGGGGCCCTTACTGTATGTAGGACTGCAATGGGGCCCTTACTGTATGGAGGACTGTAATGGGGGCCTTACTGTATGGAGGACTGCAATGGGGCCCTTACTGTATGGAGGACTGCAATGGGGCCCTTACTGTATGGAGGACTGTAAAGGCGCCCTTACTGTATGGAGGACTGTAATGGGGCCCTTACTGTATGGAGGACTGTAATGGGGGCCTTACTGTATGGAGGACTGTAAAGGGGCCCTTACTGTATGGAGGACTGTAATGGGGCCCTTACTGTATGGAGGACTGTAATGGGGGCCCTTACTGTATGGAGGACTGTAATGGGGGCCCTTACTGTATGGAGGACTGTAATGGGGCCCTTACTGTATGGAGGACTGTAATGGGGCCCTTACTGTATGGAGGACTGTAATGGGGGCCCTTACTGTATGGAGGACTGTAATGGGGGCCCTTACTGCATGGAGGACTGTAATGGGGGCCCTTACTGTATGGAGGACTGTAATGGGGCCCTTACTGCATGGAGGACTGTAATGGGGCCCTTACTGTATGGAGGACTGTAATGGGGCCCTTACTGTATGGAGGACTGTAAAGGGGCCCTTACTGTATGGAGGACTGTAAAGGGGCCCTTACTGTATGGAGGACTGTAATGGGGCCCTTACTGTATGGAGGACTGCAATGGGGCCCTTACTGTATGGAGGACTGTAAAGGGGCCCTTACTGTATGGAGGACTGTAATGGGGCCCTTAATGTATGGAGGACTGTAATGGGGGCCCTTACTGTATGGAGGACTGTAATGGGGGCCCTTACTGTATGGAGGACTGTAATGGGGCCCTTACTGTATGGAGGACTGTAATGGGGCCCTTCCTGTATGGAGGACTGTAAAGGGGCCCTTACTGTATGGAGGACTGTAATGGGGCCCTTACTGTATGGAGGACTGTAATGGGGGCCCTTACTGTATGGAGGACTGTAATGGGGCCCTTACTGTATGGAGGACTGTAATGGGGCCCTTACTGTATGGAGGACTGTAAAGGGGCCCTTACTGTATGGAGGACTGTAATGGGGGCCCTTACTGTATGGAGGACTGTAATGGGGGCCCTTACTGTATGGAGGACTGTAATGGGGCCCTTACTGTTTGGAGGACTGTAATGGGGCCCTTACTGTATGGAGGACTGTAAAGGGGTCCTTACTGTATGGAGGACTGCAATGGGGCCCTTACTGTATGGAGGACTGCAATGGGGCCCTTACTGTATGGAGGACTGTAAAGGGGCCCTTACTGTATGGAGGACTGTAATAGGGCCCTTACTGTATGGAGGACTGTAATGGGGGCCCTTACTGTATGGAGGACTGTAATGGGGGCCCTTACTGTATGGAGGACTGTAATGGGGCCCTTACTGTATGGAGGACTGTAATGGGGCCCTTACTGTATGGAGGACTGTAAAGGGGCCCTTACTGTATGGAGGACTGTAAAGGGGCCCTTACTGTATGGAGGACTGTAATGGGGCCCTTACTGTATGGAGGACTGCAATGGGGCCCTTACTGTATGGAGGACTGCAATGGGGCCCTTACTGTATGGAGGACTGTAATGGGGCCCTTACTGTATGGAGGACTGTAAAGGGGCCCTTACTGTATGGAGGACTGTAATGGGGGCCCTTACTGTATGGAGGACTGTAATGGGGCCCTTACTGCATGGAGGACTGTAATGGGGCCCTTACTGTATGGAGGACTGTAAAGGGGCCCTTACTGTATGGAGGACTGTAAAGGGGCCCTTACTGTATGGAGGACTGTAATGGGGCCCTTACTGTATGGAGGACTGTAATGGGGGCCCTTACTGTATGGAGGACTGTAAAGGGGCCCTTACTGTATGGAGGACTGTAATGGGGCCCTTACTGTATGGAGGACTGTAATGGGGGCCCTTACTGTATGGAGGACTGTAATGGGGCCCTTACTGTATGGAGGACTGTAAAGGGGCCCTTACTGTATGGAGGACTGTAAAGGGGCCCTTACTGTATGGAGGACTGTAAAGGGGCCCTTACTGTATGGAGGACTGTAATGGGGCCCTTACTGTATGGAGGACTGCAATGGGGCCCTTACTGTATGGAGGACTGTAAAGGGGCCCTTACTGTATGGAGGACTGTAATGGGGCTCTTACTGTATGGAGGACTGTAATGGGGGCCCTTACTGTATGGAGGACTGTAATGGGGGCCCTTACTGTATGGAGGACTGTAATAGGGCCCTTACTGTATGGAGGACTGTAATGGGACCCTTACTGTATGGAGGACTGTAAAGGGGCCCTTACTGTATGGAGGACTGTAATGGGGCCCTTACTGTATGGAGGACTGCAATGGGGCCCTTACTGTATGGAGGACTGTAAAGGGGCCCTTACTGTATGGAGGACTGTAATGGGGCCCTTACTGTATGGAGGACTGTAATGGGGGCCCTTACTGTATGGAGGACTGTAATGGGGGCCCTTACTGTATGGAGGACTGTAATGGGGCCCTTACTGTATGGAGGACTGTAATGGGGCCCTTACTGTATGGAGGACTGTAATGGGGCCCTTACTGTATGGAGGACTGCAATGGGGCCCTTACTGTATGGTGGACTGTAATGGGGCCCTTACTGTATGGAGGACTGTAAAGGGGCCCTTACTGTATGGAGGACTGTAATGGGGCCCTTACTGTATGGAGGACTGTAATGGGGGCCCTTACTGTATGGAGGACTGTAATGGGGGCCCTTACTGTATGGAGGACTGTAATGGGGCCCTTACTGTATGGAGGACTGCAATGGGGCCCTTACTGTATCTAGGACTGTAATGGGGCCCTTACTGTATGGAGGACTGTAATGGGGCCCTTACTGTATGGAGGACTGTAATGGGGCCCTTACTGTATGGAGGACTGCAATGGGGCCCTTACTGTATGGAGGACTGTAATGGGGCCCTTACTGTATGGAGGACTGTAATGGGGGCCCTTACTGTATGGAGGACTGTAATGGGGCCCTTACTGTATGGAGGACTGTAATGGGGGCCCTTATTGCATGAAGGCCAATAAAGGAGGAAATTTATATAATAGGAGCCAGTAAAGGGGGCGTTATACCATGTGGGGGCCCCAGTCAAAAGCATGCGTTGCAAAAATATTTTAGCAAGAAATGTTTCCGTACATAGATAGATAGATTGACAAAGATAAAGTAACAATCCTGGAGCATCTTTTTCTAGAGTTCTGCACAGCACCATTCCTCTGTTGCAATTGTGGGAAATGCTTGACTAAATTGACAACTAGGTGTTACCATTGCCTTGGTCATTGGGGCTGGTCTTAGCACTATGCACAGCTGACAAGTTTACGGTAATGTCCAGCTGTTGATTTTACATACATTTTCAAGAAGAATAACAGAGGAACAGCACAAAGTTTGAAGGGAAAATGCTACATAATTGTTATTTTAAAGGGAATGCAATGTCAGGAGATGTCTGGTGGGGTGAACACATTTACCATGTTATAGCATGAAATTCTACAAGCCGCACCCCGCTGGCAGAGGAAACCGAGCACCACAGATTTAGGATGTCATTTTTTTTTATTGGCCCTTTACCTTCTCAGCCTCCTGTAAGACACCTTCATCTTACAGCCTGCATCTGCCGAGGAGCTGGAAACCGCCATAACTGCGACCCATAATTCTACATATAGACTGAGATGATAAAAAAGTAAACTTGCCATATTTTCTGCGAAGAGTCGGTGACATAGTGACGCAGCGGCATTTACATCCTGCACAGACCGAGTCCTTGGTGGATTTCTTCTGCTGGCTCAGAGGATGGATTAAAGGATTTTTCTAGGATATATATTGATGACCTATCTTAAGGATTGTCAGGTGTCCGTCACCCAGGGCCCCTGGACAACACAGTGCCATACATCTCTATAGCGGCTACATTGCAGCTCAGCCCATTCATTTGAATGGGACTGAGTTACGATCAAGTCATATGACCAGCAAATGTGACATATGAAGCTGTAGTGGTGTTCAAGCAGCTTTACTGCCACTACAAACAGGTGATCGTAGCGGGTCCCCGGTGTTGGACCCCCACGGATCCTCAATTGATGACCTACTCTAAGGATATGGCAGATGTTGGGGGTTTAGGATCTCCAACTGTCCGATCCTTTTATTGGAGACATAAGCCAATGCCAGAAGAGTTTACCACTGATTTTCTTCCCTTTCCCGATTCAGCACATAGGCAGCACTTATCCAAGCCAAGCATGCATGTGAAAGAAAGAGAGGGACAGAATTGCTCTCATCTCACCCACTATCTAAAGTGTATGGACAGCTTAATTCCCAACACCCACACTTGTGTCCGCCCATCTCCTTATAGATTGTAAGCTCTTAGGTGCAAGACGTTGTCAGCTAATCAATATTACTATTATTATATTATTATTATAAGGCACTATAGACTCCAATGCAACAGCGCCCCAAGTGGACACATCAGGAACCACAAAATAAATAATTCCATATTTCTTGCAAAGAATAGCAGGTTCTGACTTCTGAACGGAGCCGCTCTTAGGTATTAGAGCGCCATTCATTGAGCTCTTGAAGCCATAAAGCCTTTCCCTGAGTGGTTTCTGTCAGGATTAGCTATTGAACAAATTGTATAGTTCCAAGTTCAAGTCTTTATGGCAGAGGGAGACTCGGCAGAGCAGGAGACAAGAGATAAAATCCTCCAGCACAAAGGCCCTGTCCATCTTCACATCCATTGTTCTGCTCCGCTAATGCATCTAAAATATGAAGAAGAAGCAACTTTGCAATGTCTGCATTAAAAAAAAAATTCTCCTGTCATTTTATGTATACAGCATGTAATGGCGAGGGAAGGGTAACCGATATGCTTCCTCCCCCTTACAGTAATTGTGTGTGTTCCTCTTTAAATTTATTGTTGCCCCCGAAAAGTCATGTAACTTGTAAAAATAAAGCTATTCTGTTCATCTGCATCATTGTTTCTATTCAGAGCTATGTGTCTCCATGGTAACAGACTACATTCATATCGTGTGTAGTCTCGTTCTGCCGTCCCGCTCCTTCCCATCTGCTCCTTATGCCTTGCTGCTTACATTCAGCTATCCAGGAGGCACGGCATGCAGAGCACTTCACAAAAATATTTAACATAGCCATGCCCCCTTTGTGGTTTTGGCAACCCCTTTTTGGGGTGTGACATGCCACCTTTTAGGATAAGGGCACCAAATGGGCCAGTCAGACCCATTTTTTTGTGATTTGGCCGGCACATAAAGTGCCCATGTCATGCATAATATAATCCGGCTCGGGAGCGTTCTGCTGGGCCTGGGAGATTTGCTCACACTTTTGGGATGCAGGAAGGTCACCCCTTTTTGTGGGAGTCTCTCAGATTAAGGCAAAAATTAGCAATTTACAACTAGGGAGCCTGACGACAGGGTCAGACTACACATGGTCTGTTTGTAGTCTGTAACCATGGAGACACAGGTCTGTATAGGAGCTGTACAAGCTGGTGGTCAACCACTGTGGTCATCCTTGCTTCTCCAGAGAGACACTCTATGAAATGGCTCTCTGCTATGGCCATTGGGGAGGGGGGAATTTGGGGTTCGTAATCTATTACTTTAAGATTTCCTACTTACTCTCCACAAAAATCTTAGCACCTCTTACCAGGTTAGATTGCAAATAAGTCACATCTAATACTGTATTTTCTCCATGTGTTCTGCAGCATCCCTCTTACAAGTGTCTATGCTGATCTATGTGTCTCCATGGTAACAGACTACATACACATACTGTGCAGCCCTACTCTTTACCATCTGTCCCTTACTCCTTACATTTAGTAGGTTATAACTAGCGAGGATCAGACTACACAGGGTATGTTTGTAGTCTGTAACCATGGAGACACATCTGTATAGGAGCTGTATACACAAAACGGTGGTCAACCTTGCTTCTCAAGAGAGACACTCTTTTAAATGGCTCTCTGTTCTAGCTAATGGGGGTCCCAATTTGGGGTTCACGATCTATTACTTTAAGATGTTCTACTTACCCTGCACAAAAATCTTTGCACCTACAACCTGGTTAGATGAAAAAAACTGAGTACCTACCTGCCGGGATGGCACCACTAACTGGAGAAGCCTCATCTATACCACCTTTGTTCTCTTAGTGCCTATTTTTAGGGTCCCCTTAAGGCTTGGGGTCCGGAGTAATGGCTTTGCCCTCTCCCCTATACACTAACCATGTGTCATTTGGAAGGAGGCGGCAGCATGTCACTCATCAGCTCAGCCTCCTTACAGGTTACAGCTCATAAACTTTCCTACCTCAGTGTGATCAGGGCTTGACTGATGTTATAATAACCGGCACGGAAAAATGCTAAAGCTGCATGGGACGGTGCAATGTAGGCTTGTAAAATCTGTGCCCAGGAGCTGGCAGATGTAATTTGGTGGGAGCAGATGCCGGTTATTTGTGCACTTTCCCCCCTCGTACTATGTTTAAATATACAATAGTGACCTTATAAAAAGTTAGATGACTCTGCTAGGAGCGTGATGCGAAGTACTTGGAATATACTGCCACCTAGTGGCACAAGCATGATACTGACAGTAATAATCATTAATAGAACGCCAGCATATTCTGCAGCGCTTCACATTTCAGAGGGTTCATGTACAAACAAATTCAGACAATACAGAGCAATGAGCTGATAATTCAGACATGTGGAGTGAGGGTCTGTCTCACAAGAGCTTACAATGTATGAGGAGACAGGAGGACACAAGAGGAGTGAGGGTCTGTCTCACAAGAGCTTACAATCTATGAGGAGATAGCGGCCCGGCCACCAGTCACTCACATACCTCACCGGTTCCTTTCCTATGGCTACTGATTGGCCTCAGTGTTCACATGCGGTAGAGGGTAGATCATCGGTGCAGTGACTGGCACAGGGTTGGGGCAATGACTGGCACAGGTTAGAGGGTCTGTTGCACTGATTGGTAGAGGGTAGATCATCGGTGCACTGACTGGTAGAGGGTAGATCATCGGTGCAGTGACTGGCACAGGGTTGGGGCAATGACTGGCACAGGTTAGAGGGTCTGTTGCACTGATTGGTAGAGGGTAGATCATCGGTGCACTGACTGGTAGAGGGTAGATCATCGGTGCACTGATTGGTAGAGGGTAGATCATCGGTGCACTGACTGGTAGAGGGTAGATCATCGGTGCAGTGACTGACACAGGGTTGGGGCAATGACTGGCACAGGTTAGAGGCTCTGCTGCACTGATTGGTAGAGGGTAGATCATCGGTGCACTGACTGGTAGAGGGTAGATCATCGGTGCAGTGACTGGCACAGGGTTGGGGCAATGACTGGCACAGGTTAGAGGGTCTGTTGCACTGATTGGTAGAGGGTAGATCATCGGTGCACTGACTGGTAGAGGGTAGATCATCGGTGCACTGATTGGTAGAGGGTAGATCATCGGTGCACTGACTGGTAGAGGGTAGATCATCGGTGCAGTGACTGACACAGGGTTGGGGCAATGACTGGCACAGGTTAGAGGCTCTGCTGCACTGATTGGTAGAGGGTAGATCATCGGTGCACTGACTGGTAGAGGGTAGATCATCGGTGCACTGACTGGTAGAGGGTAGATCATCGGTGCAGTGACTGACACAGGGTTGGGGCAATGACTGGCACAGGTTAGAGGCTCTGCTGCACTGACTGGTAGAGGGTAGATCATCGGTGCACTGACTGGTAGAGGGTAGATCATCGGTGCACTGACTGGTAGAGGGTAGATCATCGGTGCACTGACTGGTACAGGGTAGATCATCGGTGCACTGACTGGTACAGGGTAGATCATCGGTGCACTGACTGGTAGAGGGTAGATCATCGGTGCAGTGACTGACACAGGGTTGGGGCAATGACTGGCACAGGTTAGAGGCTCTGGTGCACTGATTGGTAGAGGGTAGATCATTGGTGCAGTGACTGGTAGAGGGTAGATCATCGGTGCACTGATTGGTAGAGGGTAGATCATGGGTGCACTGACTGGTAGAGGGTAGATCATCGGTGCACTGACTGGTAGAGGGTAGATCATCGGTGCACTGACTGGCACAGGGTGGAGGCAATGGCTGGACAGAAGGATGACCCTGGCTGCCACATTTGGCACATATAACCCCCAGACCATGGACATGCGAGGAGTTATATTATAGCTCCACACGCAGAACTGGAAATATCAGGGATAGGTTGGTTAATAGATGGTGGAAACACAAGAAGTTCATGTCAGGTGGAGAGAGGACATGATGTCAGAGACAGCGCACACATGTAATACTACAGGGGTGATGTCACAGGACGAGGTATACAATTAGGTATCATCAGCATAAAGATGGCACTGAAAGCCAAATCTGCTGATGGTTTGTCCAAATGGAGCTGTATAAAGAGAAAGAGAACTAAGACTGAGCCTGGAGGAACCCCGACAGCAAGAGAAAGAGGAGACGTAGTCACAGCAAATGATCAGAGAAGTAGGAAGAACACCAAGAGAGAACCCAACAGGTATACAGCCCTGGAGAATGAGCGCCCGCAGACATGTCACCCCCTCCAGCCCGCACTTTAGCTTTGGCTATGACGTTGCCACATATTTTATTGATGAGACTGCGCATTGGCAAAAAACGCTTAGAGCGATCCTGAGTCCATGTGCAAGCACCGGCACATCCAGCAGCACTGGGGATAGTCGGGGTTCTCACCTGCCGCTGCTCCTATACAGTGACGGGGACCATGGGCTGGAAATCTACAGATTTATGCAGACTTCTATGTCTCCAATGGTCTGTGGGAAAATGGCGACAAGCCCTATGGCAGTGAACTGACCATCACCAATGCCCCAGTGATCAGCAGAACAAGGACCTGACCGTCCCCACATCCTCCAAATCTGCAAATCTCCAGGAGCCCCATAGAAGTAAATGGAGTGCCAGTTGGGCAAAGGCACCGACACTTCAAGCAGAGATCCTGAAATGGTGAAAAAATGATACACAAAGTTTATTAGAAAGTTAAAGAACATTTCTTAAATGATAACTATATGTGAATAAGTCCCACTGACTGGATTGTGGGTAATGATGGGAAAGTTTTGGAAGTTTTGCACAGAGATTAACACTTTAATCTGTCCAAACGGACTCCTGGGAGAAGTGAAGTAACAATCCTATAACGTATAATCTACTAATACACAAATATCTACAATATGTTCTCAGAGATAAGAAGCAGCTACAGGAGAAGACTCGGAGAATTAGCAGCCGCTCGCACAACGCCCTTCCGGAAAGAAGACAGAATTGTCTACAAAGTGGAACTCTCAACAAAAGATAAAAACTTACCCGGCTATCAACTTACCCTTACCTGTCCCTTACCAGGCTGTCAACTTACCCTTACCTGCCCCTTACCCAGGTATCAACTTACCCTTACCTGCCCCTTACCAGGCTGTCAACTTACCCTTACCTGCCCCTTACCCACCTATCAACTTACCCTTACCTGCCCCTTACCCAGGTATCAACTTACCCTTACCTGCCCCTTACCCACCTATCAACTTACCCTTACCTGCCCCTTACCAGGCTGTCAACTTACCCTTACCTGCCCCTTACCCAGGTATCAAGTACCTGATCTGCGCCAATTCCTCTGGCAAAACCCCCAGAAACTTGCAACAAGTACCGCACAGCGGTTGTTATGTCAGGGGGACACCGGCGCTCTGGTATCATGTTCATGGGTCACATCATGTTTTTTTTCAGCTCCGTCCCATTCAAGTGAATGCAATGTATAGCGCTGTACCTGATGCTCATGATGAGGCCGCCATGGGCCCTGCACTCGGATGTGTGGGTAACCCCGACTAATCATCAATGTGTAAGTCTTGGAAAACCCCTCTAAATAACAAGGATGGTTTTCTATTCTGGTTTTTGGGAAAGCTGGATCACAACACCACAAGGGTGACTTATATTGGCCATGCTTTTCCAAGACCAGCTGTTACTAAGGGAACTTGACAGACGTGAACAACTCAAGAACTTTTATGGGCCATTTCTTAAGGGGTTAAAAATGACTTATATATTGATGGTGAATCCCCAATATGTGATGGGTAGGGGTCCAACACCCAGGGCCCCACAGATCAGCTGGTTAAAGAGACCACAGCGTTTGGGTGAGCGCTGCAGCCCCTTCACTGAAAACCCAAGCACAGCACCTTACATATCATAGTGGCTGTGCATGGTAGTGCAGCTCAGCCCTTTTCACTTGAATGAGACTGAGCTGCTGGTGTACCATGTGACGGATGAACGTGATGTCATCAGTATGAACAAGAGGCTGCAATGCTTGTAAGACAAGGTCCTGGGTGTCAGATCCCCACGATTTTAAGGATAGGTCACCAATATATAAGTCCCAGAATACCCCTTTAAAGTCCTGTTAGTACTGATGTCGCACCCACAAGAGTGAACACTCACAGCACGCCGTGGCTATAACAAAGAGCACCAAAGCTATTTACGTGGCACATTTCAAGCTGTCAGGGGATGTTGAGAGTTGTAGTTTTCCAACAGGTTGCAGACCACCACAGCTATAAACGCGCCTGCCCTGGATGTGCCTGTCTGTTCCCTCCCCGGTGATGTGCCGCTCTCATTCCCACTCTGCAGATCTGTCGCCGCTCCACGTCCCGACCATTATATATAATTACGTGCAATAAAACGGGCAGGTTCTGTTTTATTAATACATCCATCTATAATGTACCCTGCGTACGGGCTCAGACTGCAGAGTGGGACTGGAGACCTGAATTGCTCCTTGCTGATCCCCGCAGAGCATTGCGCCTCTGAACACGGTCCCTCTTGTAAAGAAAAAAAAAAAACACAGGGGTTAATGGATAAAATCCCAGAGCAAGATTGCTTGCTGGCTTTGTGTACAGAGAGCTCATTACACCGTGAGTGTGAAATAATGGGGTCAACACGCTGGTAAAATGTAGCTGGATGCCCAGGAGACGGCCGGGTGGCGACACGATTTTTTTTTATATATATATCTATATATAATAAAAAAAGATGTAATTTTAAAATACCTTAATCCAGCTATTTGAAAAATGACCTTTATAGAGCTCGGAGGCGGCGGAGGCCAAGGGAACGCTCTTCCTGCGGTGAATTTGTATACTGTTTGGTCACAATGGAGCCGCGCGCTAATTTACATTTCCTTCTTATACTGTAATTACTTACTGTGCAATGAAAGGGTTTACGCAGCGGCGGCGGGATGTGAGGTGTAGACCCTGCGTGTGTGCGGTGATAATACTCTCCACCTGCTCAGGAGCAGAAACGCGGTTAAAGGGGTACTCCCAATTTAGACCTTTATGGCGTGTGCACGGCTGTATTCAAACCCCCCACAGAATGCGCATGCTCTACGTTTGCAGCGGCTGCGCCATCAGACAGGAAAGGGGTTGGGAGACCTATTATGGGTGTAGGTCCCAGAGGTGGGCCCGTGCCTATTAGTTATGGATTTTCCAGGAACTATTTTTTACTTGCCGTCCCCAGGGTTTTTTTAGGTGTTGAACGTCAGGTTGGTTCTTACAACAGGTCATGTGATCGGAACCAGCACCTAGAACCAGCATCCTCCTTCTTGTCCGAGTTTATATATATGACATGAATATGGGGCTGGCTTTACTATTACAATGATGGAGTCTGACAACCTGCATACAACAGAGGAGAGGATGGGGACACAGATGATCGCAGGTTCTCATCCGGACCACGTGACCTGGTGTCAGAATCGGCCCAACACATAAAGAGTCCATTCTCCACCCTTGGCTTACTAACAGGACATTTCCACTGGAGAGGGGGCCCCGATGCAAAATCTGTAATGGGGCCATTTAGAATAGTGGTAGATTTTATGTTGCATATATAGTATACATTGTCCTGGTCATGTGACTGACATCCGGGTGCATGGCTTGTTGGTGCATGCTCACACCATGAATTCCGCCTCAAAATCAGCGCCAAATTCCACCCCTAATGGTTTTCAATGGGAGGCAAAGACTGAAGCAGGACGATGGAAAGATTAGAGCCCTGCTCGACCTTGCTGCAGATTCGATGGCGGATTCAGCCCCAGATTCCATGGCACGAGGCACTCCGCCGATAAGCCCCATTCATCTGGGGCTAGTCAAGGAGAGAAAGCCGAAGTGGAAAACCAGAGGGGTAGAAATGGAAGATGAATTTGATGGCCTGGTGAGGCCGACTGCTGAGGCCTCCATCAATCCCGAGAATGGGGTTCCTTCCGCCACCAACCCTACACCCACTACTCCCATTGTTGGGATCGGTGCTCAGACTTAGGCAATGAAGGTTCCTACTGATTTACAGCAAGCAGAGATCTTGTTACAGAGCATATACCGTATAACATATAAAGTTATAATATCCCTTTAAATTTTCAGTTCTTTCCTCTTTTCTTTCTTACAACTTTTTGCCTGTAACAACAAGCCGTCCCCGGCACAGGCGGTAATAACATTGCATTGCTATGTTCTTCCGACTTTCGTGATGCGGCCCCTTTGTCATGTGACGAGCAGGGTCCTTGAGGGTACTTTAGGGACATGCCTGTAGCTTTCTGATTAAATTAGGTTACCCACCACTGATTTAGTTAAACTCAGCCGTATAAAGCAGAACAGTGTAGAACAAGCGGGGAGGGGGGGAGCGATGTACGAAAAGCTGGGGGCCTCCGAATGTACGAGATGCTGCAGGGGATGCGCAGAATAAAGGCTGGTGGGAAAATATCCAAAGGACGGGTGACCTCGCAAAGTCAATGTAATGACCGAGTCATATTCATGTCATTATTACTGAGTCCTAGGAAGTTAACCGCTTATCTGCCAGGCTGAATCGCTGCAGCGGGAAATGCAGGCTGGAATCTCTACTTGTCAACCGCGCAGCCCATGTTATACGGGAGACCCCACAAGACAAGCAATTACCTCTGCAATATGGGATTTAGTCGATTCAATGGAGAGTGATTTGCAGAAGGCACAAAGCGCTGTAACCGGGTTAAGCCTGCTCTCGCGGCCATGTAAACACAATTACCAATGATTCAGGTAAATACCTGAGCGCAGGGAAAGTGCAAAACGCCAAGGCTCCCGGTCATACGTACAAAATAACCGAATTACGGAGCACAAAGGCCTGGGAAATATAGAGAATTACAGGCACGTGAGTCACAAGGAAACTGGCAGGAAATGCACAATGTGTACACCGACCAGCCATAACATCAAGACCACTGACAGGGGAAGAGAATAGCATGGATTATCTGGTGCCCACGGAGCCTGGCAGACAAGGGATCTATTAAGCAAGTCAACACTGAGTTCCTGAAGTTGTGTCGAAAGCAGAAATTGGCAGATGTGAGGATGTGAGCGACCATGGCAAGGGCTAAAATGATGGCTGGGTCATAAGGCAGGTCTCGTGCGGTGTTACTAATATGAACCAAAAGTGCTCTAAAGAAGGACAAACAGGCTCATGGGCGCTCATGGCTGATGTGCGGGGAGTGAAGGGTAGTCCACAGAAGAGCTGCCGTAAAGCAAACTGCTGAAAAATCTCAGTACACACAGGGCATCACAGCTTACTGTATATGGGTGTGTAGTCACTGACCGGTCATAGTGTCCATGCTGCCCCCTGTCTATCATCAAAAGTGCCTATATTGGGCAGATAAGCATCAAACTAGACCATGGAGCAATGGAAGAAGACGCCTGGTCTGGTGAATCACGTGTTACATCATCTGGACAGCCGGGTATATGTGTCACTTGCCCGGGGTACACATGACACCAGGGGGCATTATAGGAAGAAGGCACCAGCGGAGGCAGTGTAATGTCCTGGGCAATGTTCTGCTGCAAAATCTTGGGTCCTGACAACATGTGTATGAGACTGTTTTATCTACCACCTACCTAAACATTGTACCGCCGAGTACAATGACAGCAGTGCCCCCTCCTGGCAGTGGCCGCTTCCTGCAAAATCTGTTCAGAAATGAGGAACATGACAAAGAGATGAAAGTGGTGATGGCTCTAAATTCCCCAGATCTTATTCAGATTGATCATCAGTGGGATATGCTGGAGAACAAGGAGGCCGCTTCATCTACATGGAGACCACACTATCAACATGGAGACCGCAGCATCAACATGGAGGCCTCACCATCAACATGGAGACTGCATCATCAACATGGAGGCCTCACCATCAACATGGAGACCGCACCATCAACATGGAGGCCGCACCATCAACATGGAGGCCGCACCATCTACATGGAGACCACACTATCAACATGGAGACCGCAGCATCAACATGGAGGCTGCACTATCAATATGGAGACTGCTTCATCAACATGGAGGCCGCACTATCAACATGGAGGCCGCACCATCAACATGGAGACCGCAGCATCAACATGGAGACCGCACCATCAACATGGAGACTGCATCATCAACATGGAGGCCGCACCATCAACATGGAGACCTCACCATCAACATGGAGGCCGCACCATCAACATGGAGACTGCATCATCAACATGGAGGCCGCACCATCAACATGGAGACCTCACCATCAACATGGAGGCCGCACCATCAACATGGAGGCCTCACCATCAACATGGAGGCCGCACCATCAACATGGAGGCCTCACCATCAACATGGAGACTGCATCATCAACATGGAGGCCTCACCATCAACATGGAGGCCTCACCATCAACATGGAGGCCGCACCATCAACATGGAGGCCGCACCATCTACATGGAGACCACACTATCAACATGGAGACCGCAGCATCAACATGGAGGCTGCACTATCAATATGGAGACTGCTTCATCAACATGGAGGCCGCACTATCAACATGGAGGCCGCACCATCAACATGGAGGCCTCACCATCAACATGGAGGCCGCACCATCAACATGGAGGCCTCACCATCAACATGGAGGCCACACTATCAACATGGAGACTGCATCATCAACATGGAGACCTCACCATCAACATGGAGGCCGCACCATCAACATGGAGGGCCGGCCCCCCCCTCACCATCAACATGGAGACCGCACCATCAACATGGAGGCCTCACCATCAACATGGAGACTGCATCATCAACATGGAGGCCGCACCATCAACATGCAGACCGCAGCATCAACATGGAGACTGCATCATCAACATGGAGGCCTCACCATCAACATGGAGCCGCACCATCAACATGGAGGCCGCACCATCAACATGGAGACTGCATCATCAACATGGAGGCCGCACCATCAACATGGAGGTCTCACCATCAACATGGAGACTGCATCATCAACATGGAGGCCTCACCATCAACATGGAGGCCGCACCATCAACATGGAGACCGCAGCATCAAAATGGAGGCCTCACCATCAACATGGAGACTGCATCATCAACATGGAGGCCGCACCATCAACATGGAGGCCGCACTATCAACATGGAGACTGCATCATCAACATGGAGGCCGCACCATCAACATGGAGACCTCACCATCAACATGGAGACCGCACCATCAACATGGAGGCCGCACTATCAACATGGAGGCTGCACTATAAACATGGAGGCCGCACCATCAACATGGAGACCGCACCATCAACATGGAGGCTGCACTATCAACATGGAGGCCGCACCATCAACATGGAGACCGCACCATCAACATGGAGACCGCACCATCAACATGGAGGCCTCACCATCAACATGGAGACCGCACCATCAACATGGAGGCCTCACCATCAACATGGAGACCTCACCATCAACATGGAGGCCGCACCATCAACATGGAGGCCTCACCATCAACATGGAGACCGCACCATCAACATGGAGGCCTCACCATCAACATGGAGACTGCATCATCAACATGGAGGCCGCACCATCAACATGGAGACTGCATCATCAACATGGAGACCGCAGCATCAACATGGAGACCGCAGCATCAACATGGAGACCGCACCATCAACATGGAGGCCTCACCATCAACATGGAGCCGCACCATCAACATGGAGGCCGCACCATCAACATGGAGACTGCATCATCAACATGGAGGCCGCACCATCAACATGGAGGTCTCACCATCAACATGGAGGCCGCACCATCAACATGGAGACCGCAGCATCAACATGGAGACTGCATCATCAAAATGGAGGCCTCACCATCAACATGGAGACTGCATCATCAACATGGAGGCCGCACTATCAACATGGAGACTGCATCATCAACATGGAGGCCGCACCATCAACATGGAGACCTCACCATCAACATGGAGACCGCACCATCAACATGGAGGCCGCACTATCAACATGGAGGCTGCACTATAAACATGGAGGCCGCACCATCAACATGGAGACCGCACCATCAACATGGAGACCGCACACAACAGGGCCCCCCCATCAACATGGAGGCCGCACCATCAACATGGAGGCCTCACCATCAACATGGAGGCCGCACCATCAACATGGAGACCGCAGCATCAACATGGAGACTGCATCATCAAAATGGAGGCCTCACCATCAACATGGAGACTGCATCATCAACATGGAGGCGGCACTATCAACATGGAGACTGCATCATCAACATGGAGGCCGCACCATCAACATGGAGACCTCACCATCAACATGGAGACCGCACCATCAACATGGAGGCCGCACTATCAACATGGAGGCTGCACTATAAACATGGAGGCCGCACCATCAACATGGAGACCGCACCATCAACATGGAGACCGCACCATCAACATGGAGACTGCATCATCAACATGGAGGCCGCACCATCAACATGGAGATCGCATCATCAACATGGAGGCCGCACCATCAACATGGAGACCGCACCATCAACATGGAGGCCGCATCATCAACATGGAGGCCGCACTATCAACATGGAGACCGCACCATCAACATGGAGGCTGCACTATCAACATGGAGGCCGCACCATCAACATGGAGACCGCACCATCAACATGGAGACCGCACCATCAACATGGAGGCAACACGGGGCGTACCATCAACATGGAGACTGCATCATCAACATGGAGGCCGCACCATCAACATGGAGATCGCATCATCAACATGGAGGCCGCACCATCAACATGGAGACCGCACCATCAACATGGAGGCCGCATCATCAACATGGAGGCCGCACTATCAACATGGAGACTGCTTCATCAACATGGAGGCCGCACCATCAATATGGAGACCTCACCATCAACATGGAGACCGCACCATCAATATGGAGGCCGCACTATCAACATGGAGGCCGCACCATCAACATGGAGACTGCACCATCAACATGGAGACCGCACCATCAACATGGAGACCGCACCATCAACATGGAGGCCTCACCATCAACATGGAGGCCGCACCATCAACATGGGGCCGCCACAACAGGAGACCCACCACCATGGAGGCCGCACCATCAACATGGAGACCGCACCATCAACATGGAGACTGCATCATCAACATGGAGGCCGCACCATCAAAATGGAGACTGCATCATCAAAATGGAGGCCTCACCATCAACATGGAGACTGCACCATCAACATGGAGGCCGCACCATCAACATGGAGACTGCATCATCAACATGGAGGCCGCACCCATCAACATGGAGGCCGCACCATCAACATGGAGATCGCATCATCAACATGGAGGCCGCAGCATCAACATGGAGACTGCTTCATCAACATGGAGGCCGCACCATCAATATGGAGACCTCACCATCAACATGGAGACCGCACCATCAATATGGAGGCCGCACTATCAACATGGAGGCCTCACCATCAACATGGAGACCGCACCATCAACATGGAGGCCTCACCATCAACATGGAGGCCGCACCATCAACATGGAGGCCGCACCATCAACATGGAGACCGCACCATCAACATGGAGACTGCATCATCAACATGGAGGCCGCACCATCAACATGGAGGCCGCATCATCAACATGGAGGCCGCACCATCAACATGGAGACTGCATCATCAACATGGAGGCCGCACCATCAACATGGAGGCCGCAACATCAACATGGAGACCTCACCATCAACATGGAGACCGCACCATCAACATGGAGGCCTCACCATCAACATGGAGGCCGCACCATCAACATGGAGACCGCACCATCAACATGGAGACCGCACCATCAACATGGAGGTTGCATCATCAACATGGAGGCCGCACCATCAACATGGAGACTGCATCATCAACATGGAGGCCGCACTATCAACATGGAGGCTGCACCATCAACATGGAGGCCACACTATCAACATGGAGGCCGCACCATCAACATGGAGGCCGCACTATCAACATGGAGACTGCATCATCAACATGGAGGCCTCACCATCAACATGGAGGCCGCACCATCAACATGGAGGCCGCACCATCAACATGGAGGCTGCACTATCAACATGGAGGCCTCACCATCAACATGGAGGCTGCACTATCAACATGGAGGCCGCACCATCAACATGGAGGCCGCATCATCAACATGGAGGCCGCACTATCAACATGGAGGCCGCATCATCAACATGGAGACCGCACCATCAACATGGAGACCGCACCATCAACATGGAGGCCGCACTATCAACATGGAGACCGCTCCATCAACATGGAGACCGCAGCATCAACATGGAGACCGCACCATCAACATGGAGACCGCACCATCAACATGGAGGCCGCACCATCAACATGGAGGCCGCACTATCAACATGGAGACTGCACCATCAACATGGAGGCCGCACCATCAACATGGAGGCCTCACCATCAACATGGAGGCCGCACTATCAACATGGAGACCGCACCATCAACATGGAGACCGCACCATCAACATGGAGACCGCACCATCAACATGGAGACTGCACCATCAACATGGAGGCCGCACCATCAACATGGAGACTGCTTCATCAACATGGAGGCCGCACTATCAACATGGAGACTGCTTCATCAACATGGAGGCCTCACCATCAACATGGAGGCCGCACCATCAACATGGAGACTGCATCATCAACATGGAGGCCGCACCATCAACATGGAGACCGCACCATCAACATGGAGACCGCACCATCAATATGGAGGCCGCACTATCAACATGGAGGCCGCACCATCAACATGGAGACTGCATCATCAACATGGAGGCCGCACCATCAACATGGAGGCTGCACCATCAACATGGAGACCGCACTATCAACATGGAGGCCGCACTGGGCAACTCACTGGACTTAAAGGAACTGCTGATAACGTTTTAGGGTCGGATACCGCAGGACACCTTCACAGATCTTGTGTAGTTTGATCCACATCGGTTGATTTCTGCCACAGAATTCAATGACGTGGTGGTAACAGTAATATTATCGGGGCCGCCCAGTCCCTTTCTACGGCCAATGTAATGCACGCTATCCCCTGAGATCTGCACAGTACGTTATAAATAACCCCGCTGTGATGGTGGACACCGCCGCCGTGTTCGCAGTGTCACTTACACATGGAGGTAACTGCTTTCAGACGCTCGCTGCCTTTTATTTCATATATTTGTCTTACAATAGCGGTACAATTAGCGGTGCGGGATGTCGCTGCTGAACTATAACTACCATCCCCACTTTGTGGTAAAATACACGCAGAGGACACGCTAAGATTTCCAAAACCGTTACTGTTTTGAAAATCGCAGCATGTCAATTCTACCTACGGAATGACGGCAGTTCCCCTATAGGTATAATGGAAGCAGAAAGTCCGCAGAAGAAACCTCTCTGAACTTTCTCTGCAAAGCAATGTGGGAAAAAACGTGATGCGTTGCCGCCGCGGTTTTGCCTGCATCACTTTTTTTGCTGCGAGACGCTACGTAGGGCCTTAGCCTTATACTGTAAATTGCTTTGCAGAAAATCTGCAGAGTCTAAATTCAGCCTAACTTGTCAAAAGTTTTAGAAAGTCGGCAGTGAAGCAGAGAATAGGTGAGCATGATAAACAGGAAAATATTCATCTTCTCCAGCGTGAAGTTCATTTGCATAAAAATTGATCTCTCCAAAATATGCAGAGATTTATCACCCCCCCTCATTAGGTGTGAACAGGAGCCATAACTAATGAACAATACCTCTAATTGGGAAATGCATACCGCAATGAGAACATTGTTATCATATCCAGAGACTCTGAGGATTTGTTACAATTGTATCCTCTCCAGAAATCCCTCTGTGAGGCAACACACCAGCAGAACAGATCTCTCTCCTGTCCTGATAGTTTGTTACAATGTATCAGTGCAGGTAACATGTATCAGTCTGTAGTCTAGATTCGTTTCAAGGGGTTGTCCAGGACTTGATGACCTATCCTTAGGGCATATAATCAATTTTTTATTAATTTTATGCTTACTTGTATAGCGCCATCATATTCCGCAGCGCTTTACAGACATTGTCTGTCACTGTCCCCTATAGGGCTCACAATCTACATTCCCTATCAGGATGTCTTTTTGGAGTGTGGGAGGAAACCGGAGTACCGGGAGGAAACCCACCAAACACGGGGAGAACATACAAACTCCTTGCAGATGTTGTCCTTGGCAGGATTCGAACCCAGGACTCCAGCACTGCAAGGATACAGTGCTAACCACTGAGCCACCGTGCTGCCCCAATATGTGATCAGTGGGGTCTGACATCCGGGACCCCTACCAATCGGCTGATTGAAGAGGCCGCAGAATTCAGATGATCGCTGCGACCTCTACACAACGGTTTTGGAAATCGCAGCGCGTATTTTTCCGCAAGGTGTGGATGAGATTTGTTAGAATCCGCTGCATTTTATGTCTATGCCACGTTGGGCCCTGGCCTAAAGGGGTTGTTACTTACTTCCTATCCACAGGATAGAGGATAAGGGTCAGATTGCGCAGTGATCCTGAAAGTCGCCCCTGACTCCTCCATGTGAATGGAGCGCCAGTGCACTTGGTTGACCATCTCTCCACTCACTGCTATGGGGCTGCCGGAGTTTGCATACAAGTGCACTGGAGCTCCATTCAGTCTTTCAGTCCCCTATTCTCCTGATCGCTGGTGGAACCGGTGGTCGGATCCCCAGTGATCAGACACTAGTGATATGGATAGGGTATAAGTGTCCTTAATGGGATAAACCCTTTAAGCTACCATCACGCAGAATGTATGGAGCCCGGTAAACCAGTCCTATGAGTGACAACATCCGCACCTTCTGGCAAATCCCATCATCTCCCCACTTGGGCGCTTCCCTTGCTGACCAGGTAGACACAGGACATCTTCTTCCAGGAAAAATATAGGAGGTGACAGCAGTAAAGAAGAAGAAGAGAGAACAGCGCTCCTGAGTGCAGTAATTCAGATGTGAGGCTAATGAGAAGGATGGAAGGATCCCGGCATAAAAGTGATTAAAGACCTTTAATTAAAATACAGATGCAGTACGACGTGTTTCCAGGCGCTCACATGCTTCCTGCACTGCTACAGCGGCCTGCGGAAGAAAGCAGCGACTGCAAACATCCTTCTGCAGCCTAAGAAATGTCAAACTGTGAAGGTAACATGGACTGCCTGCCCTGAATAAAGTGGTATTCCGATCTTACAAAGTGATGACACAGAGCTAGGATATGCCCTGATGCTGAGAAAGAAAGGCACATAGCACTGGTTTACCCCATCACTACTCAACCACCCACTGGACTGCAAGTCAATGGGACCAGCTGCAGTTCCCTGTGCACAGGAAGGGGGGCAGTAGAGCCGCTGTGAAGGAAACACTTAGTAAGGCAGGTAGCGCTACACCAGAGCTGTATCCTCTTCATTCTGAAGATCCAGGACCTTGACTGGATATAAAGTGATGGCATATCCAAGCACTATCCCACTATTACAGGAATTTTGTGGCCCCAAATGCACAGGATAGGTCATTAGTGTCTGATCAGTGAGGGGCCCAACACTTGGACCCCGTACTCATCTGCTGATCCGGCACCAGAGGTTACTGCTGTGGACGGTGCGAGAAGCCAAAAAACAAACATGAAATGGCCCAGCACAGATGAGGGTCAAAAATGTAAAACTTAAAGGGGCTCTCCAGCTTCCAAAACGTATCTGCAAATACATCGCCAGCAGTGCTAAATCCTCACTGCTCCCTTGTGCCACCTTTTCTTGGCTTTATTTTACTTGCTGCTCCTTGTATCACTGTTATTTACATGCAGTGAATCTGTGGACAAACTACATTTTCCATGATTCATCTGCCTGCTCTCACTCTCTGTGTTTGCAGTGGGGGGGGGGGGGGAGATTGCAAACGGAATGTCACAATATCATGTGACCTCAGATGTGGGAGGGATTTATTACCTGTGATTTCATTGCAGGGGAGAGTTGAGGAGGGAGGGGTACACAGAGTGAGAGCAGGCAGATGAATCATGGGAAATGTAGTCTGTCCACAGATTCACTGCATGGATATAACAGTGATACAAGGAGCAGCAAGTTGATGGAGACGGAGTGTAGACTACCTCAGGCTTGATCATGGCTGTGGTCAACACTAAAAGGTATTATCTAAAGGTCCTGATTTACATTAGGGCTGGACATCCCTTTGCTTTCCTGGCAGTCCTGGGATCATGTAATGCATTAAGTTATAACAACCTGCAGCCCATCTACTCGGCATGCAAACCTGAAGATTGGAAAGCCCATCAGAATCCTTGATCGTCTCTAGAAAATGCAAAGGAAGTGATTTTCTGTCCCTCCGCCGCACCCTGAGAGGCTATTCTGGGAATCGACCTGACATTTCTCCCAAACCTGCGGCTTTTATCACGTTGTGGAGATTAGCACCCCGGTAATGACAGCGGGGCTGGCGATGTGCGCCATTGGTGTGCTAATCAGCCCATTTCTCCTGAAATTACAGAATATAGCCAAATGTCTGAGGGGCGCTGGAAGAGTTACTATTACAGCTTCTATTTATGCACCGCCAAGAATCGCATGAAAAAAATAGTATAAAGATAGTGGAATCAGCAGCTCGGTTCACAGACGAGCAATGAAAAGCCCCTTCTTGGCTGCCTGCTGACAATGAATATTCCACTGCTAGCAGGCAGCTCTGCGAGGGTGACCTCAGCCGCCCCGCAATGACTATTTCTGGATTCATTTTGGATCAGATTAACTTTTATAGGGGAAAGGATAAAGTTTACCGGCGGAGTTTTCAGTGAACTTTGGGGAAGAATCATAGATACGATGTATATGGAAGGATCTACTTGCGGAAAATTATGCAAATGAGATCTCCTCCAGAAGGAAGAAACAGTCTCTCTAGTGCCACCTATAGGTAGCCACCTTGACACTGAGCACTGCAGTCTCTGGTTTGACTGTTATCCCTTGTCAGGTTTTAAGGTGTTTTTATAGGTCAGGTGTCAATTTACAGGGTAGCTGCCTGTCAGTGGCGCTAGAGACAGTTTTCTTCCTTCTGGAGGATAGTTGATTTGCATACTTTTACCCAGGAAGAACTACCAATAAGGCACCCTACAATAGCTGGATGGTGCTTTCTAGAATGTACGGGGTCCTAGAAGATTAAGACATCACCCCTGTGTCCAAGTGACCTCCTGTTACCGTTAGTATTAGGCACCGCCCCCTGTGTCAACGTGACTTCCTGTGACTGTTAATATTATGCACCACCCCCTGTAT
The DNA here is from genome assembly GCA_947044405.1 of Leptodactylus fallax. Taxonomy (NCBI): domain Eukaryota; kingdom Metazoa; phylum Chordata; class Amphibia; order Anura; family Leptodactylidae; genus Leptodactylus; species Leptodactylus fallax. The sequence continues at coordinate 55,678 of CAMRHE010000951.1, forward strand.
CCACGTGACCTCCTGTGACTGTTACTATTAGGCACCACCCCCTGTGTCCACGTGACCTCCTGTGACTGTTAGTATTAGGAACCGCCCCCTGTGTTCACGTGACTTCCTGTGACTGTTACTATTAGGCACCACCCCGTGTCCATGTGACCTCCTGTGACTGTTACTATTAGGCACCACCCCCTGTGTCCATGTGACCTCCTGTTACCGTTAGTATTAGGCACCGCCCCCTGTGTCAACGTGACTTCCTGTGACTGTTAATATTATGCACCACCCCCTGTATCCACGTGACCTCCTGTGACTGTTACTATTAGGCACCACCCCCTGTGTCCACGTGACCTCCTGTGACTGTTAGTATTAGGAACCGCCCCCTGTGTTCACGTGACTTCCTGTGACTGTTACTATTAGGCACCACCCCCTGTGTCCATGTGACCTCCTGTGACTGTTACTATTAGGCACCACCCCCTGTGTCCATGTGACCTCCTGTGACTGTTACTATTAGGCACCACCCCCTGTGTCCACGTGACCTCCTGTGACTGTTAGTATTAGGCACCACCCCCTGTGTTCACGTGACTTCCTGTGACTGTTACTATTAGGCACCACCCCCTGTGTCCATGTGACCTCCTGTGACTGTTACTATTAGGCACCACCCCCTGTGTCCATGTGACCTCCTGTTACCGTTAGTATTAGGCACCACCCCCTGTGTCAACGTGACTTCCTATGACTGTTAATATTATGCACCACCCCCTGTATCCACGTGACCTCCTGTGACTGTTACTATTAGGCACCACCCCCTGTGTCCACGTGACCTCCTGTGACTGTTACTATTAGGCACCACCCCCTGTGTCCATGTGACCTCCTGTTACCGTTAGTATTAGGCACCGCCCCCTGTGTCAACGTGACTTCCTGTGACTGTTAATATTATGCACCACCCCCTGTATCCACGTGACCTCCGGTGACTGTTAGTATTAGGCACTCCCCCTGTGTCCACGTGACCTCCTGTGACTGTTACTATTAGGCACCACCCCCTGTGTCCACGTGACCTCCTGTGACTGTTAGTATTAGGAACAGCCCCCTGTGTTCACGTGACTTCCTGTGACTGTTACTATTAGGCACCACCCCCTGTGTCCATGTGACCTCCTGTGACTGTTACTGTTAGGCACCACCCCCTGTGTCCACGTGACCTCCTGTGACTGTTAGTATTAGGCACCACTCCCTGTGTTCACGTGACTTCCTGTGACTGTTACTATTAGGCACCACCCCCTGTGTCCATGTGACCTCCTGTGACTGTTACTATTAGGCACCACCCCCTGTGTCCATGTGACCTCCTGTTACCGTTAGTATTAGGCACCGCCCCCTGTGTCAACGTGACTTCCTGTGACTGTTAATATTATGCACCACCCCCTGTATCCACGTGACCTCCTGTGACTGTTACTATTAGGCACCACCCCCTGTGTCCACGTGACCTCCTGTGACCGTTAGTATTAGGCACCGCCCCGTGTCGACGTGACCTCCTGTGACTGTTACTATTAGGCACCACCCCCTGTATCCACGTGACCTCCTGTGACTGTTAGTATTAGGCACCACCCCCTGTGTTCACGTGACTTCCTGTGACTGTTACTATTAGGCACCACCCCCTGTGTCCATGTGACCTCCTGTGACTGTTACTATTAGGCACCACCCCCTGTGTCCATGTGACCTCCTGTTACCGTTAGTATTAGGCACCGCCCCCTGTGTCAACGTGACTTCCTGTGACTGTTAATATTATGCACCACCCCCTGTATCCACGTGACCTCCTGTGACTGTTACTATTAGGCACCACCCCCTGTGTCCACGTGACCTCCTGTGACCGTTAGTATTAGGCACCGCCCCCTGTGTCATGACTTCATGTGACTGTTAGTATTAGGCACCACCCCCTGTGTCCACATCACACCACGCGGGTTAGGGTTAGTGCTGTATTTAGGAAACACATATTTAGTTACTGTGACTTGGACCATGCGGTACGAGAAGTACCAAGGTGTTTCATCATTTGTATCCTAATTCACCTCCACCTAGAGGGACAAACTTGAAACCAAAGTCACAATTTTACCCAACACATCATAGAGGCAATTTTATAGAAACATTCTTTGCCTTAGTCTCAGATGCATTCAGACATATCAATAATCCAAATCAACCTAATCATTCAAAATCTACCTTTATAAAAAAGAACCTAACACGATCTGAACAAAAAGCCCTCACAAACTTATTAAAAAATACCGACATTGTCATTAGAAGTGCTGACAAAGGTGGGGGTATAGTTCTACAAAATAGAACCGATTATCTTGCAGAAGCAGAAAGAATACTTTCTGATGTAGATTACTACGAAAAACTCTCTTTTGATCCATCTGATACTTTTCTCATAGAATATAAAAAGTTGATCCAAATAGGTGTTGATAATGGTATTTTAAACAAAAAAGAAAGTGAGTTTTTGACTATTAAACACCCTAAAACAGCTCTTTATTATCATCTACCAAAAATACACAAAAATACAACCAATCCACCAGGGCGACCCATTATATCAGGTATCAACTCCCTCACCTGCAATCTATCGGAATACATAGATCATCACTTACAACAATACGTACTTAAATTACCATCATACCTGAAAGATTCTTCAACATTAATTTCTCGGTTAAAATACCTTACATGGGGAGAAAATTATATTTGGGTCACATTAGATGTGAGTTCTCTTTATTCTAATATTCCACACTTAAAAGGTCTTAAAGCAGTTGCCTATTACCTTGACCTTGATATGTCATTACCATCTATACAAAAGAAATTTCTTTTAGACAGTATCTATTTTATCTTGCAACATAATGTTTTCACTTTTGAGGGTTCTCTATACCAACAGTGCAAAGGCACCGCGATGGGTACGAAATTCGCTCCCAGCTTTGCTAATCTTTATATGGGCACTTTTGAGGATCAATTTATCTATAAAAAACATAATTGGTCAAATAATATAGTCTTCTATACACGTTATATTGATGATCTGCTATTTATCTGGAAAGGATCTACAAATGATCTAGAAAATTTTATTAAACACCTGAACACTAACGATTTAAGTCTGCAATTCACAAGCTCCTATTCATACACTGAAATTGAATACCTTGACTTGGTACTCAGTCAAGAAAATACGGTAATTCATACAAAAACGTTTTTTAAGAAAGTCGATGGCAATAGCCTTTTAAGCTTCCATAGTGACCATTATAAGAAGTGGAAAATCAACGTTCCCTTCAGTCAATTTAAACGCCTCAGGAGGAACTGTTCCCGAACTGAGGATTACCTTGAACAGAGTAAAATTATGACAAGCAGATTTTTAGAAAAAAGATACCCCAAATCCGTTATTACAGCGGCTAAATCAAGAGCTAACAAGCTTACTCAATCCGACTGTTTAAAACCAAAACCTCCACCAACAGAGAATAATGAAAAATGGCAGTATAATTTTCTTACTACATACAGCTTTCAACATAAAACAATTCGCAACATTCTAAATAAACATTGGCACGTTTTGAAAAAAGATCCAATTATAGGTAAAACATTACCAGACAACCCAGCCATCACATTTCGAAGAGCCCAAACTATTAAAAATATCCTAGCCCCCAGTAAGCTCCGTCAGAAGCATCTTCTGACCAGTACAAATAATATACCAAAGAAAAATGGAAACTTTAAATGTGGAAAAAGTAGATGCAAATGTTGTTCAACTCTGAGCCATAATTTACAACAATTTAAAAGTAATTCCACGGGTGAAACATTCAAAATTAATCAATTTCTTAATTGCGAATCTGAATTTGTGATTTATTTGATCGAATGTGGATGCGGTCTGCAATATGTTGGTCGTACCACACTCCCTTTCCATATTAGACTCAACAATCATAGATCCAATTCATGTAGGGGATATATTAAACATGGCGTTTCAAAACATGCCAAATATTTTCACAATAGCGAATTCTCATCATTTAAATCTACCATAATAGAACAAATCCCTATCACAAAAGACAAAAGATTTAACACTCTAAAAAAACGCGAGATGTATTGGATTTACAAGCTCAGTACTTTAAATCCCTATGGTCTGAACGAAGCCACCGAAATAATCACCTAAACCTTTCACATCCAAAATTCATCCCACTTCATTACTACACTTCTAGGACCACAATTTCATTATCCAATTACATAATCTGTAACCCATTTATTCAACCCTTTTTTTTTTTTTTTTTTTTCCCTCTCCTTTATTAATTCGTTCACATATGACACCTGTATCCAGTCATTTCAGTATCCAATACACAGTTCTATTTCATGAAGTCCATCATCCATTTACATAACTCATAACCCATCTATATAACCTTTTTAATCTAGGACCACAATTTCATTATCCATTTACATAATCTGTAACCTAATTATTCAAACTTTTTTTTTTTTTTTTTTTCTTTTTTTTTCTAGCTACTCTAGACACCTGCGCTGGGGTCACACATGCCACACATTATAAATTAACCTGCACACAACACTGGCTCTTTGCACAAGCAATATTACAGAGGTAAGCACTCTTCATTTTAACTATACCATCATCAGGAGTATACATACTGCTGCAAATTGGTGTAACTGCATTTCAATCAAAAGACATTCACAGAGATAAGCCACCATTTTGACTATGTATATTGTTTGAATTTCTAGTACTGCAGGCATTTATACAAAAGATAATTATAAAGATAAGCCCCTTTCTTCTTGGCTTTATTACCATCTTTAGTATATATATAGATAAGCCACCATTTTGATTATGTATATTGTTGCAACTTTTAGCACTGCAGATATCCTTTTGCTGTATTACCATCTTTACTATATATATTGCTATATATATTGTTATACGCGCTAACCCCCTGTCCATGCTAGCTACCATTTTGATTTTGTATATTGTTGCAATTTTTAGTACTGCAGATATTTATATGAAAGGTATCTATAAAGACAAGTCCCTTGGCTATATTAACCCTTTACTACAGATATGGTTACACGTGCTAATCACCTGTTCGTGCTAACTACCTGTTCTTACACAATTTGCTTTTAGTTACTATATATTTGTTTTGACTGTACACATCGTATACAATATTTTCCAGTGTCCATATCAAGTGATTTATTCATCTTGATAAATTTATATACCATCCATTAATCCATTGTATTTATAATGGTCTGTATAAGGCAATTTGAATATATACCTGACATTTTTATTATGAAATAATATACTATATATATATATATATACATACACATACATACAGATATAAACTATGTTTCTACATAGGAGACTATAAAGTAATAAGTGTGTTAATAATGTAACCAACAAGTGTGTTAATAATGTAACCAACAGTTAGATCTTTTATCATCTGATTATGTTATGATCTTATAGTACATCTTTTATGTCTTTCTTGTTATATCTTGTTATAATATTAGCTTATGATTTTTTACTATAAATTTTTATATGTTTATTTTATGTTTATTTTATGTTTTATTACTATTTTATTGATTGTAATTGAAATAAGTGTTCTTATTTTATCTCTTATCATTATTTATGTAGATCTGATGAAGGGGTGCGCTCTTTTGAACGCCTTAAAACCCCGAAACACGTAATCTTAAATAAAGCCTGAACTTCCCGCACTTTGAGACCAGTTGTGGTTTATCCATAGAGGAGCGCAAATCCTGGGACTCTATTAGGAACAGTTGTTCCAGCTATACATATCTTTCACCAACGGCTTCAATCCCTCGGATAGCCGGTAACCCCAGTTTGAATGCGATCCTGATCTACTAGATTCCCTAATACGATCTATGTCATCTAACCATAATTGGGTTGGTTCAAATCCTCAACTACTAAGGAATAACTGAGGATTTACCTATATATATTATAGATAGTGGTCTCCTCCTCGGAGCGCATACTTTCCAACCATTTATTCCTTATATGTGTAAGGTGTAGGGTGTGTTAGCTGTGATGGGCTGGTGTACCCACTGTGCAGCTACAACACCCATATCCGAGGCAGTGCCTCCTACTGGTCAATGCCAAGTGGGAACCTCCTAGGAAACCATACAGACTCGAAACAACACTAGTCACATCTCTGCAATGAGAATCAGTACCGACCGGCTACTGTAGATGTGGCCCCTCACCCCGCCGGCTGTTATTCCAGGTCATGGTTAATGGGTCACACTGCGACCTCCAGGGTAGCAAAACCATTGCAAAGAAAAAGTTTGCAGAAGAAGAACAGACTGGTGGCCACACATGTGCAGCGCGCTCCATTCACACAGGGACCCCCGTCCTGGTGATCAATAAGTGTCCTCAATAATAATAAAATAAAAGATTGCTAAGACTTAAAAAATAGAGGAACTGTGAGGTTGTCTATTAGTTACCATCTCTCCACTGTATATCCGATATTAATCTATGTGTCAAGTAGCAGCACTGACCCCTGGACCCGCCGCCGTCCAGCCCTCCATCTGCATAATACACTGGAATATCATCATCCTATGGCAAAAGAAAGAAAGAAAAACAAGGATACGCGCAGCGACAGCGTTCTGTATGTGAGGTTAATTGCCTTGTAATCCCAACCCTGCAATTCGTGAGCCTCAGGTGAAAACAAGACGGATTCAATTATTTCTTTTTATTTTAATAAAATGTTGCAAACATAGAAGAATATTGTATCCCGATGCGTGGAAACAATCAGCCAGTAGTTTCTAATATTCCAGAACACCAAGATGAATGCCCGATAGCTGCTGCAGATAGAGCAGGCCGTACACATAAGATGAATGGCGGACAAACCCTGCGTTTTTGCCGTGATCGGCCGACCTTCTCAAGTGTACGGCGGTGTGCCGAGAGCTTCCCCCTTCAGAAGATATTAGAGGAAAGACGGGTCGGTCATGTTGAATTTCTGGCAGCAGCTTCCTCCCCTCTCCTTACTGAGAGCACATGCATGCTTGGACGAGTTGAGAGTGTATATTTGCAGATGGATGAGAGGAATGGGCATGTGCTGACAAAAATGGGGTAGATGTATTAAGACGAACATATCGTACGCCAGTCTTAATAAAGGCCCCGACAGGCTCAGGGAACCAGTGATTTATGTAGACTCCAGCCTCTTTATAAAACAGCCGCATATCCCAGCACCAGAATGGAAATCTAAGCCAAAAATGGTAGATACTAGAATGGAGTGGTGAAACGTAGGTTCTCCCTGGCCTGGCGTAGATCCAGTAGGTGGCGCCACCCCTTGTGTCTACGTCAAACCAGGTGGGTTAGGTTTGCATTTAGGCATATTTAGGTAGTGTGACTTGGACTATGATGCAACAACAAATGCCAAGGCGAAGGGAGTCTTAGCTGTGGTGATAAATTCCCATCAAACACACCCAGAGCTGAGGCAGCGCCACCTACTGGATCCACGTCACATACGGGAGAACCTGATTTTAACCATTCCATTCTTGGAAAAACGTTGCACGCTATGCCAAACCGAGCCCCGTCATGTATTCCAATTGCTGACATGCAATACTACATTTCCCCTGTAGGGACTGCTGTAGCGGTAAATGCCTGGCCACAGGTGGCTTCCCCAGCACAGACATTACTGCACCGAACTGAGACTTTATCAGTTGCAAAAGGTATTAGACGGCAACAACAAAACTTACATAGCAAAAACAAAGACCACACGATACCCTGAACCCCCAAAGACAGCCATGCTGGGAGTAGTAGTTCCACAGCAGAATGTATAACCCTGCCAATGGCTATTCTCTAGCGAAGGTCTAAGCAATCTGCTTTCAGTCACCTGCAGCCTTGTGTTTTTCACGCTTCCAGCATCCACTGCCTCCTAATATATAATCTATCCCCGGGGATGTGTGTTGCCATTTTCATCCACAGAAACATTATTGTGATGTGTCCGATTTCACGCTGACCTCTGTGAAGAACCGAAGAGAAATGGGATGTGTGCGCCATGCCTCCCGGCTGCCGAGGGGCATGTGACAGCCGCTGATGGCTTCAGGTATCCGAGAAGCTGGCACTGCAGTTTATAAGTGCGGCCCGGGCACCTCCATAAAATGACTGCCTCGCTTTTATGATGATGTCTCGCAGTGGTCAGCAATATTTCCCATAAATGAATGGAAAGAAGCAAATACCTAAAGTACAAGTGCAGCAGGTTTATGTATTACTCCAGCACTGCCTGCATGTATCTCTCTGGGATGGATATATACGAGTGGGGGGTGCTGGAGACCCCTGCAGTCATCTCCTGTAGGGAGCTCATATACAGATACACCTTGGCATCCAATTTTTACTGTGCCAAAGCATCTAAAATGAAAACTTAAGTAACTTTGCAAATAGTCTTAATAAAAAAAATCCACTTATTTTGTGTCTAATGCTACAATGCAAAGTTCTGCATCTCCATGGTAACAGACCACAAACAAACCCTGGGTAGTCTGATCCTGCAGTCATACTTTCTTCCATCAGTCCTTTTACGTCCTCATAGATGTGCGGTATTATATACCGCTGGAAAGCCGGCAGTGCACTGTATTCAGCACACTTTTAGATTTTTCCGGTGCTGGAACTTTCGGCACTGATATCACTGTCAGAAGGGCGGGCCTTACAGCTCAGTGTCATTGAATTCATATATAATACTGCACATCTATGAGGACGTGACAGGTTCTCTTTAAATAGCTCACCAGCCATCAAAACTAACTGCACTTGTTACTCAGGAACGATGGGGGTTGGGGAAAAAATTCCAACTGCACTGGAATCGGTGGAGCGGTGCCTGTTAGCAGATGCTAAGACCTTAAACTGGTGGAGGTGGTGAGAGATCCTCTTTAAGACTGAGGCCTCAATTTGCGGAAACGCAGCATTTTTGTTGCAGATTTTGCTGCTGTTTTTGGAGCCAAAGCCAGGAGCGGATTGGGCAGAAGGGAGAAGTAGAAGAAGCTTCCGAGATATTTTCTATTCCTTTTGTAACCAGTCCCGGGACCAAAATCTGCAACAAAAAATCTGCGTTTCTACAACATGGGGCTTTAGCCTAAAGGAGTTTTTCAGCCCCAAACTGATTCTTCATACTGATGACCTATGCACAGGATAGGTCATCAGTATGTGATCTGTGGGGGTCCGACATGCGGACCCCACACAGATCAGCTGTTCTGTCAGCCTCTGGGTGCCATAAGCTGCTAGTGGACGGAGAGAGCGTGCAGGACCGCTCCTACACAAGTAACAGGAGCGACGCTGCAATTCCCAAAAACCACTGCTATGCAGTGGACGGGGTTGATGCGCCGCTTCTATTACTTGTATAGGAGAGGTCCTACACACGCGCTTTCCGTCCAGTAGCAGCGTCTGGCACCCAGAGGCTGCTGTAACAGCTGATCTGTATGGGGTCTGGATGTCGAACCTGACAGATCACATACTGATGACCTATGAAAAATCAGTTTGGGGCTGGAAAACCCTTTTAAAGAGTCTGGTGCATGGCCTGTATTGATTCTGGGGTTTATATACATTATATTGGATCAAATACCATAGATGGGTGTTTTTGCCTAAGAACATAGCTGACTGACTGCTTCACCTACCGGTTCATCAGATATAGGAGGGTTGTGACATCTCAAGAATTTCATTTACCTGCAGTCCTATAGAAAACCATGAAGAAAGCATAATGTGACCTCAAAATGCGTTCAATGACAAGCTCAGCCCTGCTCTGCCGGCATGTTACAGTATCTGAGCGTACGGTTATACTTCAGCTTTGTATTGTACAGGAAGTTATATCTGGAAACGCTCAGATGCAGCCCAATCTAATGAAAGTGCAAAGTCTACCCCTCAGCCCTTCTTTTAACCCTTTTCCTGGCTGTGATATATTTTTTCCTCTGATAACGTACCACATCCACAATCGGGATGAAGGTTTTTTTATTCGCCAGAAAACAGAGATGCCAGAGTCATGGAGCGATAGTACTGGATCAAAGAGAGGCCCCCGGGCGATGCTCCGGGAACGCCGAGTCAGAGAAAATAATACAAACAGCAAAATGATATGATAAGAACATGGACCTATTCCTGGGAGCGGAGCCCCTCCTCGCAGAAGATCCCCCGCTGACCCTGTGTGAGTCACGCGTGTTATCTCCAATTCCCCCAAACACATGCAGCAAGCTCAGTTCTCTTTTCACATGCAAAGCACCGCCGGAGTCCTGATTAAGTTAGAAGCAGTCCTGGACATGGTAATAAGTGGAGAATACCAAATGAGATGGCGCCATAGATGAGACAACGTCCATTACTCATAACATGTCCACTCACCTATCTGCTGTCACATCCCGTCCATCTGCTGTCAGGCATCCTGATGCTGCTGCTTGCTGTTAGACATTGGAATATGCAAATTTAGGGGGGATATTTCCACTATTAAAAGGAAAAATAAAGGTTAGTTGCATAGGGAGAAGGGTTAAACTGGCCCAGTAATCACCCAGTATACATCATGACCCTATAAAACCTATCACTTTCTACATACTTTACTGATGCAGAATTATTTCCTGTGTTATACTCCAGAGCTGCGCTCACTATTCTGCTGGTGCAGTCACTGTGTACATACATTACATTACTTATCCTGTACTGATCCTGAGTTACATCTTGTATTATACTCCAGAGCTGCGCTCACTATTCTGCTGGTGCAGTCACTGTGTACATACATTACATTACTTGTCCTGTACTGATCCTGAGTTACATCCTGTATTATACTCCAGAGCTGCGCTCACTATTCTGCTGGTGCAGTCACTGTGTACATACATTACATTACTTATCCTGTACTGATCCTGAGTTACATCCTGTATTATACTCCAGAGCTGCGCTCACTATTCTGCTGGTACAGTCACTGTGTACATACATTACATTACTTATCCTGTACTGATCCTGAGTTACATCCTGTATTATACTCCAGAGCTGCACTCACTATTCTGCTGGTACAGTCACTGTGTACATACATTACATTACTTATCCTGTACTGATCCTGAGTTACATCCTGTATTATACTCCAGAGCTGCACTCACTATTCTGCTGGTGCAGTCACTGTGTACATACATTACATTACTTATCCTGTACTGATCCTGAGTTACATCCTGTATTATACTCCAGAGCTGCGCTCACTATTCTGCTGGTACAGTCACTGTGTACATACATTACTTATCCTGTACTGATCCTGAGTTACATCCTGTATTATACTCCAGAGCTGCACTCACTATTCTGCTGGTGCAGTCACTGTGTACATACATTACATTACTTATCCTGTACTGATCCTGAGTTACATCCTGTATTATACTCCAGAGCTGCACTCACTATTCTGCTGGTACAGTCACTGTGTACATACATTACATTACTTATCCTGTACTGATCCTGAGTTACATCCTGTATTATACTCCAGAGCTGCACTCACTATTCTGCTGGTGCAGTCACTGTGTACATACATTACATTACTTATCCTGTACTGATCCTGAGTTACATCCTGTATTATACTCCAGAGCTGCACTCACTATTCTGCTGGTGCAGTCACTGTGTACATACATTACATTACTTATCCTGTACTGATCCTGAGTTACATCCTGTATTATACTCCAGAGCTGCGCTCACTATTCTGCTGGTGCAGTCACTGTGTACATACATTACATTACTTATCCTGTACTGATCCTGAGTTACATCCTGTATTATACTCCAGAGCTGCGCTCACTATTCTGCTGGTACAGTCACTGTGTACATACATTACTTATCCTGTACTGATCCTGAGTTACATCCTGTATTATACTCCAGAGCTGCGCTCACTATTCTGCTGGTGCAGTCACTGTGTACATACATTACATTACTTATCCTGTACTGATCCTGAGTTACATCCTGTATTATACTCCAGAGCTGCACTCACTATTCTGCTGGTGCAGTCACTGTGTACATACATTACATTACTTATCCTGTACTGATCCTGAGTTACATCCTGTATTATACTCCAGAGCTGCGCTCACTATTCTGCTGGTACAGTCACTGTGTACATACATTACATTACTTATCCTGTACTGATCCTGAGTTACATCCTGTATTATACTCCAGAGCTGCGCTCACTATTCTGCTGGTACAGTCACTGTGTACATACATTACATTACTTATCCTGTACTGATCCTGAGTTACATCCTGTATTATACTCCAGAGCTCACTCACTATTCTGCTGGTACAGTCACTGTGTACATACATTACATTACTTATCCTGTACTATCCTGAGTTACATCCTGTATTATACCCCAGAGCTCGCTCACTATCTGCTGGTGCAGTCACTGTGTACATACATTACATTACTTATCCTGTACTGATCCTGAGTTACATCCTGTATTATACTCCAGAGCTGCGCTCACTATTCTGCTGGTGCAGTCACTGTGTACATACATTACATTACTTATCCTGTACTTATCCTGAGTTACCTCCGGTATTATACTCCAGAGCTGCGCTCACTATTCTGCTGGTACAGTCACTGTGTACATACATTACATTACTTATCCTGTACTGATCCTGAGTTACATCCTGTATTATACTCCAGAGCTGCACTCACTATTCTGCTGGTACAGTCACTGTGTACATACATTACATTACTTATCCTGTACTGATCCTGAGTTACATCCTGTATTATACTCCAGAGCTGCGCTCACTATTCTGCTGGTGCAGTCACTGTGTACATACATTACATTACTTATCCTGTACTTATCCTGAGTTACCTCCGGTATTATACTCCAGAGCTGCGCTCACTATTCTGCTGGTACAGTCACTGTGTACATACATTACATTACTTATCCTGTACTGATCCTGAGTTACATCCTGTATTATACTCCAGAGCTGCGCTCACTATTCTGCTGGTACAGTCACTGTGTACATACATTACATTACTTATCCTGTACTGATCCTGAGTTACATCCTGTATTATACTCCAGAGCTGCGCTCACTATTCTGCTGGTGCAGTCACTGGCAGGGCTGTGCAGTCAGTAGACCAAACCACTGATCCAACCTCTCTATTTTACCACAGCCTGACTCCTTCATAAATGGCTGACAACCATGGTCAGTCAGTAAAGCTCCTCTAATTTATTACAAAGCCAGTGATTGATTCCTATGAAATATGTAACAAGCTCTGTATCTAATTAATTATATGTTATTAATAATTGTATCATATAATTGAAAATAATTAATCATTCTATTTTGAAGCTGGAGTTGGTAGCTTTTTTTCCGACTCCACCCAAAATTGGTCCTGACTCTGACTCCACAGTCCTGGTCACGGGCGGTCATTTAATAAAGGAGTCATCACAGACACTTATCTCTTATTCAAGGGATAGGGGATAAGAGTCAGATCACTGGAGGGTCGACCGCTTCGAAGTTCAGGAGAACGGGGCCCAAAAGTCCCCCTGCACCTTCTATGTGGATGAGGCGCCAGTTTGCTTGCCCAGCCGTGCTCTATTGACTTCTATGCGGCTTCCTGGAAGTTCCATAGAAGTGAATGGACCACGGGTCTGGCAAACACATGCACATGGATGATGCAGGGGCTTTCGGGCCCCGTACTCCTGATCAATGAGGGTTGCAGGAGTCAGACCCTCAGCGATCTAACACTTATCCCCTGTCCTGTGGAGAAAACCCCTTGAAGACGTGTACACCAGTTTTAAAGAAGTCCCCGACTGGACCAACATGCGCCTAAATTATTGAGAGTCTCCACCGAGCAATGACACAACACCTGCAATAACATCAGTGACACCATCAGCCATATCACTGCCCTGCACCCTGCATAACACAATAAGTCACCAACCATGCATGAGAAAAGGAAGCACCAGATCAACCAATCAAAACACGGCTTTCATTTACAAACTCGTGCTATAAGACTCTAAGCTGCCATCTGATTGGTTACCGCCACAGCTCCTCCTACTTTTTCCCCCCACCTCGATTTTTACAGTCATTCCATAGATAGAAGCACAAACGCAGACACGCCTCGCTGCGCGGTGACGTCACCATCCTCGGCACGTCCGAATGGTCTTACGTAACGCTACGCGAGTGGCGGGTCACGTGACGCCGTGGGTCATGTGATTTCTGTCAACCTGCCCCTGCGGTGGATTGTGGGAGTTGGAGGCAGCCATGATCAAGTGAGTACCTGGCGGTGTGAGGTGAGAGCTGTGCAGAGTGATATATACGGTCCGTATGTACCTGTATTCTATAGGTGTACTTGCTCTATATACTGTATAATGTCCAGAGCTACAGATCTCACCACAGTTGGGCTCTATTCACACAGCCATGTGCTTGGTCACGTGTTATGGTTTTCACAGTGTTTATTTCTATGGCCCCATACACACAGCCATGTATTATCTCTGGTCTCTGAGCCCGGGGGCAAAGCTCACGACCAGTCCATTTTGTGGCCCGGGGTCATTGAATGCAGTGAATGGGGCGATGAAGGGCAGGGGTGGCACACGGGTATCCGCCATGTCCTGTCCCTGGCACATGCACACACTCATGTAGTCTTACAATATGTGCACACCTGCACCCCTGTGCCCGCTGGAGGGAGGACCAGAACAACGGACACGCAGACCGCTAAAATAGTGCTCACCGACGCTGCCCGCAGACCTCTCTGACTATAATGGGATCTATTGGGTGTCCGTTGTTTTAGACTTGCAGCCCTTTTTCATCCGGTGGTCACTGCGATGAAGGCTCCGACACAGGAGTGAGCCCGGCTCGTGTCCAAAGCCCCCGGGTCACAGAACAGGATTACAAGGGGCGGCCGTCACTGTCACTTGCGCCATTTTTTTTCGCTTCATTTGATTGGAGATTTCTCAGCGGGTTAGGTTGCGTTATATTACACAATGGTTAAAAAATAAGTATGTATTTTTGGTGTGATTCCCGAGGTGTGGTAGACGCTGTTCTAGTTGTTATGGCGCCCCTGCGTGCGGTGTTTTAGCCACTGCCCTGTCAGCACTTGCCAAGATAGTCAAAGGGGTTGTACAAAAGTAAGAAAAACATGACTTTTCTCTTCCAGAAAGAGCACCATGGGGGATTATATATCATCTGCCCCTTTTTTGGTCGTATTTTTTGCTGGTGCGCCTTTATTAGACTAGTGTTACTGTGGGGCCTATTTATGATGTCGGCCGCACCTCCTTGTTACGTGTCGTGCACGTGTTACTTAGTTTGGATGCGCCTTTATAAGCTGTGTGCACGTCGCCCCTTTTTACTTCCGTCTGACCTGACGGGCTGTTTTACTCTGCCCGTGGACTGGGGGGCATTTGCGCCTTTTTTTTCCCCCTTTTTAAGAAGGTGCAAGTCATAAATACAGCGTGAAAAGGATCGCCATTTAGGCCACACCCCCTTTTCTTGACAAAACCCAAAGTGGCGAGGACAACATAATGTCTGGGGGAAAAAAATGGCGCCAATGCTTCACAAATGAAGTGCAGGCAGAAAAATACCACAAAAAAGGCAAAAGTAGATTAAGGGTTGTGTCCGGTATTGCAGCTCAACTGGAGCTGCAATACCAGGCACTACCTATAGACAGTAGCGGCGCTCTTTCTGGGAGAATTGGCTGGGGGTTTCTTAGGGTATGTTCACACAGAGTTTTTTGCAGGCAGAAAAATCAGCTTCAGGAATTAGGAAATGGTTTTGGGATGCGTTTTTTGACCTGATGCGGTTTTAGACGTGGATGTAGGATGTAGTTTACACCACTTTTGGTGTGGACCTAGGAACTCAGCTTCAAAAAACCGCGTTGCGGTTAACCGCGTCCAAAAACCGCGTCATGTTTTTTCCGCCTCCCATTGAATTCCATTGGTTTTTCCAGTTGGAATCCGCCTGAAGATAGGTCATGTCGCTTTTTTTTTCCGCTAGCGAAAAAAAAAACGCTACTGACTCCCATAGAAATGAAAGGGAGGTGTTTTTTGAGGCGGATTTTGCGTCAAAAAACTCAGTGTGAACACAGCCTTAACCTGGTCGTTCTGCCTACAATCACACAGGCAGTTATTGGTGCAGGTTTTGTTCTGTGTTTTTTGAGCTAAAGCCAGAATTAGATACAAGGAAGGGGAAAAAATGGATCCGCTTCTGGTTTTGCCTTTGGCCGGGGTCACACGTTGCAGATTTGCTGCGTACAGGATCGCTGCGGCTAACCGTCTGTGAAGTAGATAGGATTTCAGCAGATCCCATTCACACACTGGAACAATCCTGAAGTGCAAAGTATCTTGAGCTGCGGGGTTTGAGCCCACAGCATGTCAGTTCTTTGCTGCAGGTTTGGCGCGTTTTTCTACTTTTTGTAATGCAAAGGCTGAAAACTATCCCAGCTACAGGTGTAAGACGGGTCCGCTGCAGCATATATGGGTGCACACTGGAAAAAATAAAGCGTCCTGCTTGTCCACAGCAGAATCCCTGCTAACTGCGCTGCAAGGCCTCACACTACATTAGCCCGATTGTATAGGAGGCTAGTCACCTGTGCAACCCCAGGCTAGCCCCAGGCTAGAAACCCCAGGCTAGAAACCCCAGGCTAGAAACCCCAGGCTAGAAACCCCAGGCTAGAAACCCCAGGCTAGAAACCCCAGGCTAGAAACCCCAGGCTAGAAACCCCAGGCTAGAAACCCCAGGCTAGAAACCCCAGGCTAGAAACCCCAGGCTAGAAACCCCAGGCTAGAAACCCCAGGCTAGAAACCCCAGGCTAGAAACCCCAGGCTAGAAACCCCAGGCTAGAAACCCCAGGCTAGAAACCCCAGGCTAGAAACCCCAGGCTAGAAACCCCCAGGCTAGAAACCCCAGGCTAGAAACCCCAGGCTAGAAACCCCAGGCTAGAAACCCCAGGCTAGAAACCCCAGGCTCCCCCTCTGCTTCCTGCTGCGAGCTCCACAGGGCTGTTCTTTGGAGAGTATTTAGAGATGGAAGACCACCGAATATTCCTCCCTAAATTCTGCTGTGTGACGCACCCTTTAGGCGCCAGTTCAGGCAGCGGAAAATGAAGGGAAATTGAGGCTGCCTCTTTGTTTTCCGGCCCTCTGGCTCCCCACACAGCAGAGCTTTGCCTTACACTCGCTGATCAGCTCGAGATGAATGGGACTGATCAGCTGAGTGTCTCACACCGTGGGTTCTGGCAAGATGTTTTTCAGCGTCCTGCTTCAGTCTCTGCCTCGCATTGTTTTCAAATCCAGGATGGATCTTGGTGTTGATTTTTAGACAGAATCCTTCAAAGTCCACCGTGTGAACATGGCCCTAGTGGTGCTGTCTCCTGTGCTGATGTCACTGTCCAGTAAGTGGATGTCATCATTTGTAGTGGTGCTGGGTTACTTGGATGCCGCTTATCTCCAGAGGGCAGGGCACAGTCTGCTGTACTTTTAGTAACGCGGTGTGTAACTTGCACTTCTTTCCAGCTCAGCTTTAGCTTTCTCTGCCACATGGCTCAGCTTTCTGATGCAGGTTCCACGGGGCAGGTTTTTGGAGAGGATTTTGAGGTGGAAGACTGCCTTATGTTCTCCAAATTCCACCATGTGAACATGCCCTTACAGATGCAGTCTCCTGTGCTGATGTGAATGTCCAGCCAGGGACGGTGTCGTCATTGATGTTGGTGTAAGGGTTCCACTAATGTCCAGGGGACCGTTTTCTGTAACGCTAGAAAATGGCTGCGCATCTGCCCCCCCCCCCCCCCCGTCAGCCCGGCTCTGCTTTTCTCTGGACGGCCACATGGTTGTCCATTACAGTCAATGATCGACCATGCATCTGCCTAAATAAGACGAATGAAGCCAACAGACTAGGAAGTGGTGCGGAAGTGCCCAGCGCTGTCTTTCTGCTCTGTTTATGCTGATGCCCCCATTGACATGAATGGCAGCCGTATCACATGGATCCCAAATTGGGTCACATGCATGAGGCTTCAGAGGACATGTTGTAATGGTGTAACCACCGCTGTGTGCAGAAGCCGCTTGTATTTTACCCTCCCGCTCAGTCTTGGGTTGATAAATCAGCCGACCGTGGAGCACGTAGTGTATTTTTTTTAACTTCAAGTCAGCCAGAATAAGAAAGTTTCAGTGAAATGCGGATAAACTATTCGAGTACATTAATACAACCTGCAGAATCCAATAACTCTACCTGCGGTTTTCCTCAAGGAACTTGTCCAATTTCATCTTAACTGTCCGTAATGAATGTGCTTTAACTGCATTTTGTGGAAGCAAATTCCAGAATCAAATTACTCGGGGAGTGGAGGGGGGATGGGGGGGGCAGCGAGATATGAGCTGAGCATTCAGCGGCTATTCTAAGCTCTATTTAGCATACAGCGGTGGGGGGGGGGGGGAATCTTCCTTCTCGTTGACGTCTCTAGCCATTGTTTGGCAGCTGAACGGTTAAACCAGCTCTGTCACTCAGGCGCCCACATGGTGTTACTGCACCACCGAATTATCTTAATGCAGACTGACATTCAAAGTATATGGCGATCTCGCTCTGTATGCAGGTGGAGTCACTGGGTTTTCTAGTCGCTGACATAGGTCTGGACAGTAAGGCCTCGCAGAGTTGGCTTTTTCTGCAGTGGATTTGGCCACAAATCAGAGCCAGATTGGCATACGTGTTCGATGTATGCTCGCCGGACCCACCAATTGTGGCAAGACTGGATGACCATCATATGGGGGCTTTCTGGTCTTCGTGGCAGGGGTCAGGAGACAAGGATTGGGTAGTCGGATTTTAACATGCCCAATCCTTTGCTCTCGGAGGAAATAAGGCACCAGCAGACATACGTGACCGCGGCTCAGGATTTGTGCATATAACATGGGCCGTGGGCTAGCTGTTGTATTAATAACGATCCCATAGACTTTAAAGGATCTATTCACACAAGTCTTGTTTTAACAGTCCATATGTACAAGTAATTTCACCGGACTTGTGTCTACAAGGGATCTGTGAAATTGGATTACCCTCGGGTGTGAATGTAGCCTTACTCCCTTCTCCCCTTTGGAAACACATGCACACTCAGCTGAGCCAAGCACATGTGTATGTGGCAGGAGGACGACCACCAGTCACGTGGTCCACCGCCTGTCAAGTTATGGTCAGGGGCGCTATGTGCAGGTGCCGGAGGCTGACAGAATGGGGGCAGAGCGATAATCGAAGTGCCAGGGACTTATGGCTGACGTGCTAGGGGTTGCCGACCCCTGATCCAGTGTGTATGGGCAGCTTTACATGCAGAATTTGTGGTGGGTTTGCAGCGGAGGGCAAAGTGTACAAGAGCATTGACACACCTCAGGTGTACTGAATTTTCGGCTGGACTCACACATTGTGAGTTCGGCTAGCCCTGTCAATGACAGTAGCCATGAAGTGGACGGATTTCAACAAATCCCATACACACGTTATAGAAAAATCCTCAGCACAAAGTGTTCTGCATTGTACAACCTCCAGTATGTCCGTTATCGCTGTGTGGCGGTTTTCAGTCGTGGCAGCGCACATAACCGTAGTGTCGGGCTGTATGCTGACCATTATGGTGGCTCCAGGGGGGCGTATGGACCCTGCATTTCAATGGTCCCATACACACGTCCATAGTTATTATGGATTTGTGTGGGGGACGGATGAATGAGCCGCAAACTATGGAGCAGATCCTGATCCTGCCTGTGCATCTATTCTAATGAACGGATCTATAACAAACATGGCTGGCACACAGGCACATATCCGTTCCGTGTTTTTTATGGACTCAAATGGTTGTGTGCGTGGAGCCTTGTATAGCAAACTCAGTATCTGAGTCATCTTGCTGTTAAGTGAATGGAAATGTTCTTGGTTACTTGTAAAGGCTTCACAGCTGACCTAGTCCTGCTCACACAGCTGCTACTTCTGTTACACTATATCAGTGTTTGGGATAGTAAATGGATCTGTGATGCGGCTGGGATCTTTTGATTTGGGGGTTTTGTACTATAGGACCCCCAGCAGTCTTGTGAATCTTTGGAAGGCGCTGGTTTAGCACCGCATCCCCTTCTAGGTTTTCTCTGTACAGTGACACTCCCATCCATCTGGCTGTAAGGGGAAATGCAGATGAGGTACGCCCATTCAGTCCTATAGAAATGGCCCACTGTCCTGCTGAAGGAAGAGTCTGCGCAGTACATGGCGGTATAGCGATACCACTGTGTACTACATGGCGGTATAGTTATACTGGACTCTACAGGGGCGGGAGCCTTATTCTGTTCAGAGCTGGTCCCCGGCAGCTACATCAAGGGTTGGGGTGAGTAAAAATGAGGATAGTATTTTGGTATGCTAAAAACAATGCACATTGCTATAATACAGTATTTCATGCCACTTAGTACAAAAAGGAATTGAGATGCCCTTAAAGGGGTTGTCCAAATTAAAGATATTGATAACGTATCCTCAGGATGGGTCATTAATATCAGATTGGGGGGAAATAATAGCATTAAAAGCACGCTATTTGGGACACTAAACCCTCTATACATAAGAACCTATGGGTGCTTTAGTGTCCCAAATAGCACTGACAGGTTCCTTTTTAAAGGGGTGTTCCATGACTTGCATATCTATGGCTTATCTTTAGGATAGGTCATCAATATGTGATTGCTTGTGATCAAACACTGGGGACCCTGCTGATCAGCTGACTGAATGGGGCTGAGCTGTAATACCAAGCACAGCCACTACAACATCTATGGCACTGTGCTTGGTATTCAGGTAATAGACGAACACACCCACCCAAATACTGCTGTCTTTTCAACCAGGAGATCAATGTGGGCCTCTGGGTGTTGGACCTCTACTTATCACATATTGATGACCTATCCTAAAGATGGAAAATTAAAGGGATTGTCCAGGATCACCTGTATTTGGCAAGGAGGGTGGGAAAGGTGAAGGAAAAAAAAAACCCCCATACTAACCTGTCCCCGGCACTCTGGTATCTCCCAATGTGGTCCGGTCCTTATACTCTGGGGTCTTGTATTGGTGGAAGTGTCCACTGTACGAATGTCTCGGGAGGGCACGGGACGTCACAGGTTATGTCCCGGTTCCTTCATGTAGGCCATTGGTTGGCCTCAGTGGTCTCATGCGGCGAGGATTTCCACCAAAACAAGACCCAGGAGCAGCAGGACCGTACCATAGTGGGAGACACCGGAGCTCCAGGGACAGGTGAGTATGGTTGTTTTTTTTTTTTTTTTTTTATCCTGGACAACCTCTTTAATATATAAGTCCTGGAATATCCCTTTACGCTCCTCTTCCATCCACCACCAGCTTTGTCTCCTTTAAGTATCTCCGTCTCAGTATTTCTGTCTCTCTTTACCTGACGTGTATGTGATCTGTAATTACTGATTGTGTTTGCAGCGCCCCTGGAGGCCGCCGCATGTACCGTGTACATTGCTACCCCCTGCCAATGTACATTAGCCCCCTTGTACTAAGCGCGGCGCTCTGCAGGCGGACTCTTTCTTCTAATGATCACTTTTAAGTTTCATCTCCCAGCCAGGCCTGTTATTGAGATCTACATGGGAAATCTCCGTCAGGTCTGTCTCGGGCTGACAGGTCTGTACCTTCTGATGCAAAGCATTATGGGGCAGTATTCCTATATAAAGCCGCCATGTTCTTGTATTATCTGGAGTCCTTATTAATCTCGCCGCTTTGGGGTTTCAGGTCTGAATTACTTTGTAATACACAGAAAAGCCTGATTAAATCTGAACTAAGAGGAGCGGCCGCACTGTACGGGCGGGATGGAATCTATTGTGGAGGAATATTTGTCACGGCTCTTGACGCCTGTTGATGAAAAGCCGTGTAGAAAATCGGCGCTGGGCAGGGTGACACATGCTGAGGTGGAAAATCCACTTATACTTCCTAACAAGACAGTATACACCTAATTTAGCACCGCACCACAGCGCTAGCAGACACAAGGCATCACATTATTCTTTGTATCATTACACGGCTGTAGTGCCTCGCGCCTCCCTGCGTGGCTGTGTGAGGTATCATGCCAGATGTGGACGGGCAGAGCGTCACCGTAACTTGCTTATATATTTTTGTATTTTGTGGAACAGGATGGGGGAGTCACAGAAGCGAGCGCTTCAATCCTACGTCGACCGATTGTTAAAACTCATCGAATTCAATGTGGCCACCGAGGAAGGTAAATAGACAAAAATAAGTGCACTATTAAAGGGGAACTCCACTGCTGAACAAATCATGGCTCTTGTAGGGAATTCAAGTTGTTTACTTCTCCATTCAGGTCTAAAGCTAAAATCAGAATACTAATGGTTTCCAGAGTTTAAAGCCTCTGTCATTCTAGCTGGTATATTCTTGTACATAGGAGGTAGTATTATAGTAGTTATATTCTTGTACATAGGGGGCAGTATTATAGTAGTTATATTCTTGTACATAGGGGGCAGTATTATAGTAGTTATATTCTTGTACATAGGAGCAGTATTATAGTAGTTATATTCTTGTACATAGGGGGCAGTATTATAGTAGTTATATTCTTGTACATAGGGGGCAGTATTATAGTAGTTATATTCTTGTACATAGGTGTAGTATTATAGTAGTTATATTCTTGTACATAGGAGTAGTATTATAGTAGTTATATTCTTGTACATAGGAGCAGTATTATAGTAGTTATATTCTTGTACATAGGAGCAGTATTATAGTAGTTATATTCTTGTACATAGGAGCAGTATTATAGTAGTTATATTCTTGTACATAGGAGTAGTATTATAGTAGTTATATTCTTGTACATAGGAGCAGTATTATAGTAGTTATATTCTTGTACATAGGAGCAGTATTATAGTAGTTATATTCTTGTACATAGGAGCAGTATTATAGTAGTTATATTCTTGTACATAGTAGCAGTATTATAGTAGTTATATTCTTGTACATAGGAGGTAGTATTATAGTAGTTATATTCTTGTACATAGGAGTAGTATTATAGTAGTTATATTCTTGTACATAGGAGCAGTATTATAGTAGTTATATTCTTGTACATAGGAGCAGTATTATAGTAGTTATATTCTTGTACATAGGAGCAGTATTATAGTAGTTATATTCTTGTACATAGGAGGTAGTATTATAGTAGTTATATTCTTGTATATAGGGGGAGTATTATAGTAGTTATATTCTTGTACATAGGAGCAGTATTATAGTAGTTATATTCTTGTATATAGGGGGAGTATTATAGTAGTTATATTCTTGTACATAGGAGCGGTATTATAGTAGTTATATTCTTGTACATAGGGGGAGTATTATAGTAGTTATATTCTTGTACATAGGGGGAGTATTATAGTAGTTATATTCTTGTACATAGGAGCAGTATTATAGTAGTTATATTCTTGTACATAGGAGTAGTATTATAGTAGTTATATTCTTGTACATAGGAGGTAGTATTATAGTAGTTATATTCTTGTACATAGGAGCAGTATTATAGTAGTTATATTCTTGTACATAGGAGGTAGTATTATAGTAGTTATATTCTTGTACATAGGAGGTAGTATTATAGTAGTTATATTCTTGTACATAGCGGCAGTATTATAGTAGTTATATTCTTGTACATAGGGGGCAGTATTATAGTAGTTATATTCTTGTACATAGGGGCAGTATTATAGTAGTTATATTCTTGTACATAGGAGTAGTATTATAGTAGTTATATTCTTGTACATAGGAGCAGTATTATAGTAGTTATATTCTTGTACATAGGAGCAGTATTATAGTAGTTATATTCTTGTACATAGGAGCAGTATTATAGTAGTTATATTCTTGTACATAGGGGCAGTATTATAGTAGTTATATTCTTGTACATAGGAGCAGTATTATAGTAGTTATATTCTTGTACATAGGAGTGGTATTATAGTAGTTATATTCTTGTACATAGGAGGTAGTATTATAGTAGTTATATTCTTGTACATAGGAGCAGTATTATAGTAGTTATATTCTTGTACATAGGAGTAGTATTATAGTAGTTATATTCTTGTACATAGGGGGCAGTATTATAGTAGTTATATTCTTGTACATAGGAGCAGTATTATAGTAGTTATATTCTTGTACATAGGAGGTAGTATTATAGTAGTTATATTCTTGTACATAGGAGTAGTATTATAGTAGTTATATTCTTGTACATAGGAGGTAGTATTATAGTAGTTATATTCTTGTACATAGGAGCAGTATTATAGTAGTTATATTCTTGTACATAGGAGCAGTATTATAGTAGTTATGTTCTTGTACATAAGAGCAGTATTATAGTAGTTATATTCTTGTACATAGGAGGCAGTATTATAGTAGTTATATTCTTGTACATAAGAGCAGTATTATAGTAGTTATATTCTTGTACATAGGAGCAGTATTATAGTAGTTATATTCTTGTACATAGGAGCAGTATTATAGTAGTTATGTTCTTGTACATAGGAGCAGTATTATAGTAGTTATATTCTTGTACATAGCGGCAGTATTATAGTAGTTATATTCTTGTACATAGGGGGCAGTATTATAGTAGTTATATTCTTGTACATAGGGGCAGTATTATAGTAGTTATATTCTTGTACATAGGAGTATTATTATAGTAGTTATATTCTTGTACATAGGAGCAGTATTATAGTAGTTATATTCTTGTACATAGGGGCAGTATTATAGTAGTTATATTCTTGTACATAGGAGCAGTATTATAGTAGTTATATTCTTGTACATAGGAGTATTATTATAGTAGTTATATTCTTGTACATAGGAGCAGTATTATAGTAGTTATATTCTTGTACATAGGGGCAGTATTATAGTAGTTATATTCTTGTACATAGCGGCAGTATTATAGTAGTTATATTCTTGTACATAGGGGGCAGTATTATAGTAGTTATATTCTTGTACATAGGGGCAGTATTATAGTAGTTATATTCTTGTACATAGGAGTAGTATTATAGTAGTTATATTCTTGTACATAGGAGCAGTATTATAGTAGTTATATTCTTGTACATAGGGGCAGTATTATAGTAGTTATATTCTTGTACATAGGAGCAGTATTATAGTAGTTATATTCTTGTACATAGGAGTAGTATTATAGTAGTTATATTCTTGTACATAGGAGGTAGTATTATAGTAGTTATATTCTTGTACATAGGAGCAGTATTATAGTAGTTATATTCTTGTACATAGGGGGCAGTATTATAGTAGTTATATTCTTGTACATAGGAGCAGTATTATAGTAGTTATATTCTTGTACATAGGAGGTAGTATTATAGTAGTTATATTCTTGTACATAGGAGCAGTATTATAGTAGTTATATTCTTGTACATAGGAGTAGTATTATAGTAGTTATATTCTTGTACATAGGAGTAGTATTATAGTAGTTATATTCTTGTACATAGGAGTAGTATTATAGTAGTTATATTCTTGTACATAGGAGGTAGTATTATAGTAGTTATATTCTTGTACATAGGAGCAGTATTATAGTAGTTATATTCTTGTACATAGGGGGCAGTATTATAGTAGTTATATTCTTGTACATAGGAGCAGTATTATAGTAGTTATATTCTTGTACATAGGAGGTAGTATTATAGTAGTTATATTCTTGTACATAGGAGCAGTATTATAGTAGTTATATTCTTGTACATAGGAGTAGTATTATAGTAGTTATATTCTTGTACATAGGAGTAGTATTATAGTAGTTATATTCTTGTACATAGGAGTAGTATTATAGTAGTTATATTCTTGTACATAGGAGGTAGTATTATAGTAGTTATATTCTTGTACATAGGAGTAGTATTATAGTAGTTATATTCTTGTACATAGGAGCAGTATTATAGTAGTTATATTCTTGTACATAGGAGTAGTATTATAGTAGTTATATTCTTGTACATAGGAGTAGTATTATAGTAGTTATATTCTTGTACATAGGAGTAGTATTATAGTAGTTATATTCTTGTACATAGGAGGTAGTATTATAGTAGTTATATTCTTGTACATAGGAGGTAGTATTATAGTAGTTATACTCTTGTACATAGGAGCAGTATTATAGTAGTTATATTCTTGTGCATAGGAGGTAGTATTATAGTAGGTATATTCTTGTACATAGGAGCAGTATTATAGTAGTTATATTCTTGTACATAGGAGCAGTATTATAGTAGTTATATTCTTGTACATAGGGGCAGTATTATAGTAGTTATATTCTTGTACATAGGAGCAGTATTATAGTAGTTATATTCTTGTACATAGGAGCAGTATTATAGTAGTTATATTCTTCTACATAGGAGCAGTATTATAGTAGTTATATTCTTGTACATAGGAGCAGTATTATAGTAGTTATATTCTTGTACATAGGAGCAGTATTATAGTAGTTATATTCTTGTACATAGGAGCAGTATTATAGTAGTTATATTCTTGTACATAGGAGTAGTATTATAGTAGTTATATTCTTGTACATAGGAGGTAGTATTATAGTAGTTATATTCTTGTACATAGGGCGCAGTATTATATACTGTACACAGAATGTGGTTTTATAGTAGATACTTATAGCTAGGGGGCAGTATTATTCTTCAGCTTCATTTGTCATATGGTTGGAAAGTGTCCCTTCTCCCCATACATATCTCAGTATGGGATGACAATATGTACAGGTATAATCTCCTTCTTGGGTAAAGAGAATATGAAGTCTGCCCTTTATCTTAGAGCTTTGGTAGAGACAGTTTGATTTTCATGAATATATAGTTTTTTTTCTTCATTATTCCCTCCTTTATAATCTTAGCTTTTCTTTATTAATAAGAATTTCAGGTTATAGAGATTGTCCAGGCATTTCACAAGTTGGGAAGGTTGAAGCATTAAAAATAAATAAATAAATAAATAAAAATTTGTCTGTCCCCAGCGCTCTGGCGTCCCACACCGCTGTTGAGTCCAGTGTGCACCATGTCCTTGCCGACGAAAGTCCTGCAAAGCACGTGACCACTGAGGTAGATCTGGGCTATTACGACCTAAATCAAAATCTCGTACTCTCCTGTCCCCAGACACCGGAGCGCTGGGGACAGGAGAGTACGAGATATATATATATATATATATATATATATATATATATATATATATATATATATATATATAATATATTTTTTTTTTTTTATTATTATTATTATATCACTTTCCTGGACATCTTCCTCGAGATGTAAAATTCCTGGACAACTCCTTTAACTAGATATCACG
Source organism: Leptodactylus fallax (assembly GCA_947044405.1). Lineage (NCBI taxonomy): Eukaryota > Metazoa > Chordata > Amphibia > Anura > Leptodactylidae > Leptodactylus > Leptodactylus fallax. The sequence goes on from CAMRHE010000951.1 coordinate 82,775, forward strand.
TTCTGTAGGTAAATTATTTGTACTCGGTAATCTTTGTCTTTCCCGTCATATTTTCTCATCCACAGATTTCATTCAGGTTGCTCAGAGTTTTGAGGCATCAAGGAAGAAATGGCAGCAGGCAGAGAAGCTGCTGAGGGAGAAACAGGAGTCTCTGCTGCGGTGTGAGATTGAGCGCTCAGCGCTGCACGTGAAGCTGAAGCATGCCCGCAATCAGGTGGATGTGGAGATGAAGCGCCGACAGAGAGCAGAGACTGAGCTGCAGACTGTGGTAACGTCATCCCCAGCGAAATAGAGTCCATAGAGGACAAAATGGAAACTCCTCGCCTATCCACAGGATAGTAAATGTATGTTGGAGGGGTTGTCGAGCATCCGTGCTTCCATTCTATTCAACGTCAAATAGTTCAAGAAGTACAGCGCTTGTTCTGGCACATGCTAGACTACCCCTCCATTCATACCCAGGATACAGGACCCCATGATCGGTGGGGGTTTCAGCAGTAGGCATCTAGTGATCAGAAACTTTTCACCTACCCTTTGGATAGGTGATCAGTGTAAAACCCCTATACATGGTCAATATGGACAGTTCTAGAAAGTACTTTTAACGTGTTTTATAACAGGAACGTCAGATGCAGCTGATCGGGGAGCTTATACAGAGTGACTGTCAGAGCGCGGTGCCTCTCAGTGACTCTGTTATGGCGTTCTTTGGAGGCGGACGATCCAATACTGCAGCCCACGGTGTTGGAAACAGGTACACTATAACAGAAGAGCAAAAGAGAGAAGTTGTTTCAGCGAAAGACCATAGAAATGAGTGATGCTTGCCTGATCCGAGTCAATGTACTGCACATTCCCTGAGAATGACCAGCTTTGTAGAACATTTGTGTATTTACAAAAACAGCGACACTGGTGACACTAACCTATCTATCTGCAGGGCTGAGGTGATATGCTGGTTCTGGTGACACTAACCTATCTATCTGCAGGGCTGGGGTGATATGCTGGTTCTGGTGACACTAACCTATCTATCTGCAGGGCTGGGGTGATATGCTGGTTCTGGTGACACTAACCTATCTATCTGCAGGACTGGGGTGATATGCTGGTTCTGGTGACACTAACCTATCTATCTGCAGGGCTGGGGTGATATGCTGGTTCTGGTGACACTAACCACGCAGGGCTGGGGTGGTATGCTGGTTCTGGTGACACTAACCACTATCTATCTGCAGGGCTGGGGTGATATGCTGGGTCTGGTGACACTAACCTATCTATCTGCAGGGATGGGGTGATATGCTGGGTCTGGTGACACTAACCTATCTATCTGCAGGGCTGGGGTGATATGCTGGTTCTGGTGACACTAACCTATCTATCTGCAGGACTGGGGTGATATGCTGGGTCTGGTGACTGTAACCTATCTATCTGCAGGGCTGGGGTGATATGCTGGTTCTGGTGACACTAACCTATCTATCTGCGGGGCTGGGGTGATATGCTGGTTCTGGTGACACTAACCTATCTATCTGCAGGGCTGGGGTGATATGCTGGTACTGGTGACACTAACCTATCTATCTGCAGGGATGGGGTGATATGCTGGTTCTGGTGACACTAACCTATCTATCTGCAGGGCTGGGGTGATATGCTGGTTCTGGTGACACTAACCTATCTATCTGCAGGGCTGGGGTGATATGCTGGTTCTGGTGACACTAACCTATCTATCTGCAGGGCTGGGGTGATATGCTGGTTCTGGTGACACTAACCTATCTATCTGCAGGGCTGGGGTGATATGCTGGTTCTGGTGACAGTAACCTATCTATCTGCAGGGCCGGGGTGATATGCTGGTTCTGGTGACAGTAACCTATCTATCTGCAGGGCCGGGGGTGATATGCTGGTTCTGGTGACACTAACCTATCTATCTGCAGGGCTGGGGGGAATATGCTGCGTCTGGTGACACTAACCTATCTATCTGCAGGGCTGGGGTGATATGCTGGTTCTGGTGACACTAACCTATCTATCTGCAGGGCTGGGGTGATATGCTGCTTCTGGTGACACTAACCTATCTATCTGCAGGGCTGGGGTGATAGGTTAGTGTCACCAGACCCCTTTATATCTATCTATCTGCAGGGCTGGGGTGATATAAAGGGGCCTGCTGACACTAACCCATCTATCTGCAGGGCTGGGGTGATATAAAGGGGCCTGGTGACAGTAACCTATCTATCTGCAGGGCTGGGGTGATATAAAGGGGCCTGGTGACACACTCCCGTTAAGAATAGACCATGAATTTTTAAAGACCCCTTTAGGCTGAGGCCCTGCGTTGCAGAAATGCAGCTTTTTGTGTTGCAGGTTTTGCTGCAATTTTTTGAGCCAAATTCAGGAGTGGATTAAGCAGAAAGGAGAAGTATAAGAACTTCCTAGATATTTCCTATTGTTTTTGTAGCCACTCCTGGCTTTGGCTCAAAAAATGCAGCAAAATCTGCAACAAGAAAAGCTGTGTTTTTCCACAACATGGGGCCTTAGCTTGAAGGTTCACATACAGAATTTTCAGACAAGTCAAATTTCCCTTAGACATTATATTTTTGGCAGGCTCAGTAAGGCTGGCTTCACCTCTGCGCTGGGTGTCTGTCCAGTGCAGATCAGTCTGAAATCGCTGGACGAAAATTCCTACAAGCCCAACTTTTTCGTACAGTGATTTTAGATAAAAAGAACAGACACCTGACTGGCCCGTTATAGTCAGTGGGGTCCCTCGGGCTCTGTTGATTTCCTCTATTTTAGCGGTCTGTTTGTCAGGACACCTGTCGCTAGTGTGAATCTAGCTTAAGTCCTACCACTGCAATACCTGGCATAGCTCATGGACAGGGGTGGGGATTTTTCTAGGGGGATTCTTTTATCCTGGACTGCCCCTGTAATAACAGTCTTGTCCAGGACTTGTTTTTTTTCTAAGATAAAAATACCTTAATAAAAATGACTGTAGGTCTTGTTGGGTTCTTACAGTGGTCATGTGCTCTATATGTGCACCTGATTGCTGCAGCTATTCCCTTGCCTCAGCCTGTCGTACATGCAGACATTACCAGTGAGGCCAGTGATTGGCTGCAGTGGTCATGTGTACACATATAGCATGCCATCACTGCAGGGAAGTAAACGGCACTGCTGAAGTACAAGTAACTTATTTTACTACTATTTTTTTTTTTTTTTTTTTTTTTATAGGTTGTCCATGGTGGACGAGTCTTGCGGTTCCTTTCTGTCAGACATCAGCTATGACCAGACTGACGATGACCTGGTGAGCGCTCTGTATTCACCTCCTCCCATCTCTGCCCTCAGGGCGTCTGGGGTCTCCCCCCTCCCTTTGCCATGTGTTTCGGGCAGGTTATAGGACCCGTGTAAATCGGTTTTGTTTCCCTTACCAACACCATGCCCTTGCTCTCTTCACTCTTCTGACAACTGGTTTATATTTATTAATAAAATAAAACCACAAAATCTCATTCCATCCAATTTAAATGCTAATTTCTGTCCCTTTCGGTGTAACCGGGAGTCTTTCGCTGAGCGTTCAGCCGAGAAAGGTCCCTGTGGGGAGTCTTCTCCCCCCTCCGCCCTGTTTAGCTCTCCCTCCCTGCTCGCACACTGCGCTCCTGAGAATACATCCTGTTTGTAATTTGCTTTCCTTAATGCTTTTGAACCGTCCAGAGCTGCCTGCAGTGTCTCCCAGAGGCGGCATTAATATTTAGCTGGCTCGATGGCTCTGCAGCCTCCTGCACTCGCCGTTTAGGGTTGTGTTACATGTCCCGGGCATCTACTATCTGGAGGAACGTCTGCACCGTCCAACAGCTTGTCTTGTGTAAACAGGTCCAGGCCCAGTTTAGCTGCTCCCTCCCTCCCAGATTTTCGCCTAGGACTTCAGTGAGATTTCAGTTTTATAGGACACAAACGTTTACTGTGGTAAATATTTTGTAAGCATAAAAATGAATTTCTCTCCCATCGAGCAGCCAGGGGTGAATACATCTCATCTGTGGAGCGGCGAGGCTCTACAGTACTCTGATGAAGTTATGCTATAATGGAAGTGGTGCGCCCAGTACAGAATAATGTACGGGTACTGGAAGGAGGCAGGGCCCACTGTATTTGCAACCAGCAGGTAGTTTCACAAGATGTAATTGGTGTCTTTGTATAAGTTTATCATTAAACGGTTAATCCCATGGGCAGATGACATGGAGGTCCTGTACAGGAAGGGCCACAGCAGGCTCTACCTGCTTAGGAGACTGAGAGTCTTTGGAGTCCAGGGGGCACTTCTTAGGACTTTCTTCAACTCGGTAGTGGCATCGGCCATCTTCTTTGGAGTGGCCTGCTGGGGGAGCAGTATATCAACCAGGGACAGAAATAAACTTGACAAGCTGATTAGAAGGGCCAGCTCTGTCCTGGGGAGCCCACTGGACCCAGTGCAGGTGGTGGGTGACAGAAGGATACTGTCCGTGGTGAGCTCCATGCGGGAGAATAACTCCCATCCCATGCATGAGACTGTGATCGCGCTGGGCAGTACTGTCACTGACCGACTGCTCCACCCTAGGTGTGAGAAGGAGCGCTATCGGAAGTCTTTCCTCCCCACCGCGGTTAGGCTGTACAACCAACACCGACCTAAGCCGAGATTAGTCCTTACAGAGAACTGAAAGATCTTTAAGTTGTGATCTCCCTTCTACTACTCTCTTACCTGTACCTTTCTATCTGTACCCACTGTCACTGTAATGCCTCTACCTTGGAGCGTCTCTATATATTGTTGTATTATCTATGCTGCTGTAACAAACTGAATTTCCCCATGGTGGGACAATTAAAGGATTATCGCTTAAAGTGCTAAGATGTTCCACAACTAACGATCGCTGGGGGTCCAACCTCTTGGACCCTCCACAATCCTGACAATGAAGAGGTCAGTGTGTTGGTTTAGCACTGCACACCTTTGAAGGGTAAGTTCACACACAACACAATGATGTGTTATTTTCCACGAGATGAGAAATCGGCTAGCAGGGAAAGAAAGAAGAGAAGAAAAGGAAAAAAAAAAAAAGCGTCCTGCTTGCTCTTTGGGAAGATTTCAGCTGAAGCTCCCACAGAAGTGAATGGGAGTAGTGGGTGCAGGGATCTTTCGGATGCCAACAGGATGATTTCCACAGCAGGTTGTGTAAGGCAGGTTGCAAAACCCACCTGGCTTAAGAGTTGTGCGGTACTTGGAAATCATGGCTGCTTTCTTGTTCTGAGGAAGTGACATCATGTCCATTGGTCACATGGCCATGCTACAGCTCAGTCCCATTCATTTTAATGAGCCGGAGATGTGGCATTACTATGTGACCTGAGAACAAGAAAGCAGTGCCCCGAACCTCTCTGTCTATGGAGGGAACAGAAGCAGACTTATTCACTTGAAGTCCATGCACAGCCATAGGCCGGGGAACTATTGTCCAGAGAGTTAAAGTGATTTCGTTCTCCGGATCATTGTGGTCCCAGAGATTGGAAACCTGTCAATCATAAAGTGATGGCATATTCTATTTATTAATAAATATCAAATACAGCATTGTACATTGTATAGTGACTGTGCTCAGTATCGCAGCTCAGCCCTGTTCACTTGAATGGTACTACAGGCCATGTGACCGATGATCGTGACGTCACAAGGCATGTGAAGCAAGGCACCACTGCTGCTTCGGATCCATGGCTACACTTGATGGATCTGGGCCTTTATCTGCCCCTATCAATTGTAAATACTTTACTTCTCTTTCATTTATCCTTTTGTTCTCCATTCAGATCTAAAGCTCTAGTTGCTAGTTAATCACAGAGCAATGCATTGTGGGAGGTTCAGTGCCAGGTCACGTGTCTGACTGCGGGCAGAGCTGAACTGTTGTCTGTTGCCAAGGACGACTGGCATAATTTTGAAAGTAGCTCTGGATGGGAACAGAGAAAACCTAGAACAAATCCCATTCTGTACATAAGCACGAAGCTTAGAGATTCTCATCTTTAGGTAGATTTGGCCTCTGCAGGACATGACACCAATGCTCTGAGTTCTGTTTATAATGGATAAGTTTCTTCTTCTCCTCAGGATCTGGAGGAGCTTTCAGGGAGACCTGTAAAACTGAAGCCACGAGAGAGAAAAGTAAGTACCAATGGTGTGCGGTATATGTATATGCAATGAGATTCCATTGATCCAGAGTCTGATAATCCGTCACTTATTTCTTCCCGAAGGGTTTACTGCCCTTATAAGTGACTCTTATACAACTTCTTATGACTACCTGATAGTTCAGAACGTAGTATAATGCAGCGCCTATTAACTCCCATTGATACACTGAGTGTGCGGTCTAAGGGGGGGTTCCGATGTGCCGTTCCATTCCATGTCCTATCCAGATTCGTGAAAACGGGTTGGAACCGCTCATTGAAATCAATCTTAAGATGGAAGGCACTCAGATGTCCTCTGTTAAACACTAGAATACCTTCGGGCTACACGATCGTCATGGGCATGAATCCTAAAGGGGTTTTCTAAGCTTATCACTTGATGGACTATCCTTAGGATGGGTCATTAATTGAAGATTGGCGAGGGTCTGACCCCCGGCGCTCCCTGCCGATCAACTGTGTGAAGAGACCGCAGTGTATGGAAGAGGTCTGTGGCCGCTTCACACTAGACCAAGCACAGCAACATACAAAGTATAGTGTAGAGGAAAGGACCAATCCCAAACTGAATGGTCAGACCAGAAGAAGAGGAACCCCGCTCACCCAGGATTAGGGTATATGACAACTTTTGTTTGAATCTGACAACACTAAGCGTTTTGGGGATGCCTCCCCTTTTTCAAGTGTACAAGGAATGGCAATGCTAATATATAATCACAGGCCGGGAATATATATATATATACTATACTATAGATATATATATAGTAAAATATATTGGTCTCACCCCTAATGGGAGCGTCCAATAGTCACGTGACTAGCCAGGTGCATACACAAGTATACAGGATAAATGCATAACCATACAAATATAATTATAAAACCAGCAAAATACACAATGTAAATCTGTATATCCATGTCAAGAAAAACAGGCTCAACAAAGATAAATCAGATGTTAGCCCCATAGAGTTTATAAAGGATAGATGCCGATCAAATTGCCCTAGTGGCTGTGCTTGGTATTGCAGCTCATCCCCATTCACTTCAATGGGACTGAGCTGTGAACAGGCAAAGTGACTGATGAATGTGACATGGCCTGTAAAGTGGTAGTGGCACTTGGCAAATAGCTGATCTGTAGGGTCCCGGGTGTCGGACCCCCACTAATCTAAAGGATAGGTCATCAATTGATAAGCCCAGAAACCACCTTTGAAGGAATTTTCCTTCCTAAGTATATTCTGCATATTTTGTTATTCCCTATCCAGCGTAATTTCACTCGGTATAGCTGCTCTATAATACGCTGTGTAAATACATCAATTACACAATGTAAATATTAGCTAACGCCGCTCGTCCTCCTCCCTCCCGGACACAAGGGGTCAGGTGTTATTAATGCCAAAGACCAGACAAACTGACTTCATTTGTCAGCAAATTGGCCGGGATCAATAAAAAGTTCATTATTTGGACACCGGGCTCCTGCAGGTTTGGCAGGAATTTTTCATAAATCATCGAACAGGTATTAGTGACGTTCCCCCGGCCCTGTGTGTAGGCGCCCTCCAGTGGTCAGCACCGGAAGTAATGCACATGCGGCACTGCTCCATGTAAAGATAGTCACTCCCTGGTATGGAAAACCTACAATCTAAGAGGGCCGATTATGGCAAACTGATAGGTTAGTAGAAATAAAGACAAAATCATAAGGTTTACCCTATAAAAGTGGACATTGGATCTAGAAGGAAAATGTGACGTAGACCTGTCCATTGTATTCTGGCAGATGCAAGCTGCAGACTGACGGACTCTCAAGTATGCGGATTACATGGGTAATGGATGATAGGTGACCACCCCTATGGCGGCAGTAGGAGTAGTTCATGCTCTCTCACATTACAACAAGCCCTAAATGCTCTATAACTCCCAACTACTATGTATTATATCCTGTCCTCAGTCCACCAGCTCGCTCCTACAGCCTCGTGTGGTGCCCATAGATTAATATTTCACATCACTAAACCAAGTGTGCATGTGTGCCCAATGGAGAGAGGGGAGTAAGCAGCTGCCAGACACCCTGTCGGGGCACTAAGGATTGGGCAACATGTCCAATCCTTCCCTCCCTAACTTTATTCAGGATGTCCCCTATGCATAAGAAAGTTTTCCTGTCCTGCTGAAGTCTTTGGGCTCAGCTGACTTTTCTCTTGTGTGTATGGGGCCTTAGAAGGGTTTCCGGCCAGACCACATCTGTTATACTGATAAGGATAAGACCATCAGCATCTGATCTAAGAAGACCCCACACCCGGACCCCTGCACCGATCAGCTGATCCAGCCATGCCCCAGCGCCACAAGCAGCTCTGCTCCTCTTCAAGTAATAGGTACACAGCTGCTGTACCACGGCGCCCCCACTATACAGCGAGCGGGACTGCAGCTCTACATCTATTACTGGAATAGCAGTAGCTTACAGCACTGGAGGCCGCTGCATCAGCTGATCTATGTGTGGTCTGTGTGGTGGACCCTCAGCAATCACATAGTGGTGGCTTAGTCTGTGGTTAGGTCATCGGTGTAAAAAAAACAAAAAAACTGCTGTTGGGGCCAGAAAACCCCTTCACGACCTGATGATCCTTCTTACGTGACTAATAGGGTTTTGCTTCTTATTGCAAACTAAAGGAAGTGAAGGCTCAGCGCGTGTACGTTGTGATACCACCCGGAATCTCATAGGTCATCACTTGCATCACTTTACACAATTGTCCCTTTTTTCCTTTAGTAGCTGAAATGAACTTACCTATGTTGTGTCTCCGCAGCGCTCCTCCCTCGCTCCGCTCATTGCTCCATTTATGAAGAAGTCTCGGCCAAGTTTAACAGCTGCTTTAGTAAATGAGAATGTAAGTGAACCCTGTCCATAGAGTCCATAGAGCAGAGGGGTGTGACAGCAGGGTCAGACTACATAGGGTTTGATTGTAGTCTGTAACCATGGGGACACACAGAACAGCACACAAACTAAGAGGTAGATTTTGTGGGGTTTTTAGCTGTATTAGAGCAGTGGAAACTTACACATTACAAAAGTGGACGTTCCCTGTAAGGACGCAGAGTCCTGTCACAGTCTAGTCGTGGGGTTGTCAGGCCGCTGCTCTCAGCGTATTGTTAGGATCTGCCATCACTTTATGATCAGTAAAGGGACCATCCTGGGAATGAAGGGGTTACAACACTGTCCCCTAAACATTGGTGTCCAACCATAACATTCTCAGGAGGGGTCCTAGAGTCTAGACCCCCCCCCCCTCAGTCATGGCATGTCCTAGCAGTGGGAATGAGAGTACCCCTTTAAATGGAACCAATGGTTATCCTTTATTACTTATGTTCCTTTATTACCTGCTGTATATACTCCTCTGCTGTCTGCGAGGTGTATATAACCTGTAGGTGTATGTATATAGCTCTGCCCTGCCGTATTGGCTGCAGACACTAATACATAATATCCTTGTTGTTGTAGACGTGACATTTGCGGGGTACTTCATTTCTGTAATATACAGTGTATCTCCTTTTGGGCAATTACTCTTTCTATCCGAGGCTTGCTCTTCATAGCGGTCATTTGGCCAGGCCGGGGGTTTGTCATCTGTCCAGTTACAGCTTCGTAGTTACTGCAGTCCACAATCTATTGACTGCTTAAATTCCAAGTGACTAATCCTTGATATACATCGCAGTGCAATTTACAGCATACGTGACTGTGGGGCGAGGAGCGGACATCTGCTAAAGACTGCCCCTGCCATCTACTGGCACATAGCAGTACTGCAGGAGGGTTACATGAGCCTCAGGTTTCCAGATTGTTACCCCACTGGGTGTAAAGAGATTGCAGTCTCAGCCGGGCTCCTGCTCCAGAAGGGCACCCTGCCGCATAAGAAAATAGCAGAGCCTGCAGGAGGATGGGCTGTCTTATAGCAACGTGACTGCACTATATGGCGGGATCTCTGTAACGGGGATTCTTTATTTGTAGACTGCCAGGTAGCTAAGATATGGGGGCTGTGTGCTGGGTCCTTCACACTGAGGAGCTTGTACCTGCCTGTGATACAGGAGTCGCTACTGACTGTTTCCACGCTCTATAGCAAACGTGAGCAGACGCATTGGGTGGATTGAGGGGCAATGACTGTATGTGCGCTGCACAAAATGTTTGGCCTATACCCCACCCATCTGTATAGGATGTGACCCCACTTGTAGATCTGACCCCCTTATCATGCTCCAAAATTAATGTAGACCCCTAAACACAAAGCACAGATCTAGACCTTTAAAATTACTGTTGACCCCCAGTCTTGCCCAGAGATAGATATTGACCCCCAAAAGAAATGCAGACTTGTCTTTATACACACCTTTTATATAGACCCTTAAAATACAGACCCCCTAAAGAAATGAAGATCCCCCTTTTATATAGATACTTCTATTTATTCAGACCTTAAACCAAATCCCCCATTTATAAAGACCCTTATAGTAAATGTAAGGTTAGGGATACCTGGGACGTGGCCACTCTGGGTTGTCCGTGACCACGGCCTCTTCAGTCAGGTGATCAGCAGGGGTGCCAGGAGTTGGACCCCCACCCATCTGATATTGAACCTAAGGATACATCATCAAATCTTGAAAAACCCCTTTTAAAGGGTCTCTGTCACAAAAATCTGAATCTGAGGGTGTTTCTACCCCCATAGTGGGCGCAGCCCTGGTGATCGTAGAGACAGCATCGCTCCCATTCACTTCAGTGGGAGTGTTGGAGATAGCATAATCCCTTTAAGGATCTCACTGACTGTCACCCAGCTTTCCCAGGAACTTAAAATTCAGCCAAAGAGTCACGTTACAGCATTCTAAGACTGTCACTCAGAATTCCAGTGGTGCTGGTATTGGACATCACCCAGCTTTCCTAGAAGCAGGGATTAAATAGCTGTAAAGGATATCTGTTTCTGGGAAAGATGGGTGACCATGCATTTAAGACCCCTAATGGTGAGCTATATTTGTTGCCATCCCATTTCCCCATAAACTTGTATCTGGGAGAGCTAGTGGACTGTCCACGGTGCCAGTATTGATTGTCACACAGCTTTCTCAGAACCAGATAAATAGAATTAAATTAAAGGATTATTTCCCCTTATAAAGGGATGGTATTTCGCTAGGTGATCTCTTGGGTCTGACCTCTGGGACCCCCATAGATTTTGAGAATAAAGAGGGAAATGTTGGCTAATCCCGGTTCACATTAGCGAGCGCCGGAGCTGTATTCGCTGTTCTGCCTCCATTGTGTTGGGAGCAGCGCTGTGAATAACAACATGTGGAGCGTGGAGAAAGGATAAAGCGGGGATGTTGTGTGTTGTAATCCTCTATTACAGGTCAGTAAGCCAAGGTTGGCGAGATAAAAGGATTTGACCCGTATCCTGCTCCTCATCGCTGCCTCTGATTGGCTCTCTGGTCTCGTACAGCGGCGTTGTCAGGAATTTTTTTTTTTTTTTTATGGTTCACCCTTTTAAAATAGCGATGAAATGTGTTGTGAAAGACGAAGAAATTGATTTGCGACTTCAAAGTAAACTACGGGGGTGGCGTAGGAGGCGAGGGGCTCAACGTAATGTAAATGAGACCCTGTATAGAGAATACACGATCCTCATTAGGCCCGTCTTACTCTTAGATTTTATTCTCTACACATAAACCGAGCCAAATGTGATTAAAAGCCTGCTACCGTTTTGTGTACACAGCTCCAGTGCAGATCTATGTGTCTACATTGTTACAGACTGCATGCGTCTGTAGTGTGGCAGGAGTTAAAGGGGTCATCCGGCACTATGATATTGATTGCTGTGACCTCTTCACTCCTTCTCAAGCACAGCGCCGTACGTTGTAGCGTGGCTGCGCTTGGTATTGCAGCTCAGCCCTATCCATTTGAATGGGACTGAGCTGCAGCATGGTCATGTGATCAATGGACTTAGTCACTGGCCTAAGAGGCGGAAGTGGGGATCAATATTAAGTGATGTTTTTGGCTGTGATCCCATAAAAATGAACGGAGCGGCAGCATGCTTGTGCAGCGGAGTACATTCAGGTAACGCAGGGCCCCCGGTCTGGTGATCAGTGCGGGTCCCATTGGTCAGACTGCAAGTGATCAATAAGCTATTGCCTATCCTGGGATATGCCTTTAAATTTAGTACAACATGGCTGCAGGATCCGACTACACAGGACTTGTTTGTAGTCTGTAACCATGGAGACACAGGTCTGTATAGGATCTCTAGAAACAAAACATAAGGGGTTTGTAAAGTTGCTTTATTTTATGATCCTGCAGTCGTGTGTTCTGCAGCTGCCTCCATATACCATTCTCCTGGTAGGTAAGGGCCCCAGATTAGAGCCAGTTGGACATTTATGGAACATCCTGTTGGTGTACTATAAATATCACTCTTAAAAGGGTAGCGCAGGATTATAAAATTGGAAAAACAGCGCCACACCTATCCATAGGTTGGGTCTGGTATTGCAGATCAGCTCCATGGACTTAAATAGAGATGAGCTGCAATACCATACACATCCATTGGACAGGTGTGGCGCTGTTTTTTTTTGTTTTATAATTAGGAGAAGAAACTCTGACAGAATAAAACACTTTACCTGTATATCCTTAAAGGTCTAAAGGGGCGGAGCATGATGGCTTCTGGTGCTGACTGTGCTATGCCCCGCCCCTGAGGAACTGGACGAAGAATAACCCTGTGCATAAGTTTTTCCCAGACTTGTATGGATTGGACTCAGTGTTTGCTTTGTGTTTGCAGATCAAGGAAGCAATTATTGCCAAAACCACCTTGTTGATAACAGAGTCCGGCCCTATTCACACCACGTCCTCCATTGAGTCTGTACCACAGCGACGATCGCGCAAAAGCAGAGGGTTCTCATGTGTGCAAGGTGAGGGTGTCCTGGAGCTGAGGACATACATGACCTGGTGGGGGTCTGGAGGCTCCGTATGCCTCTGGCACTTATGGGAAATATTTCTAGCTGTTATTTTAACCCCTTTTGGAAATTCAGCGTATATATGTACTGCAGACGTGCAGGGCGCATGGAGCGGGGTCTTGGACAATTGGTGTCCTGCAGCACCGAGGCCGATCCTGGTCATTTAACCCCTGAGGTGCTGCAGTTAGTAGCAACCACAGCATCTAAGTGGCTGCAGGGGGAAGGGGAAAGGCTTTTTTTTCTTCCCATGATTTTCTAAAGGGATTTTTGTTTTCAGACCAGATTGTGTTACCCCAAATAAATGAGGCCGATCAGGAAATAGAACCAGAAATCTCTCGACCCAACAACCCAGCACAAGCGCACGTCTTCTTATCCAAAACGGTGAGAGCACCAATGGTTGTATAGGAAATCCAATATAAAATTGGGGAAAGAGAAGATGAGGCGTCTGCCCCCTATGGAGTGTAAATACAGAGAATCCTTATATAGCCTAATCTACATAAAAGCTGTGTAAATCTCCCAACATGCTCTATGCTTGTTCAGTCCCTGACATCATAGGTGCTCAGGTAAGATGTAAGAGAGGTGTCTGATAACAATAGACTAGTGAGCGCAGCTCTGGAGTATAATACAGGATATGTAATGTATGTACACAGTGACTGCACCAGCAGAATAGTGAGCGCAGCTCTGGGGTATAATACAGGATGTAACTCAGGATCAGTACAGGATAAGTAATGTAATGTATGTACACAGTGACTGCATCAGCAGAATAGTGAGTGCAGCTCTGGAGTATAATACAGGATGTAACTCAGGATCAGTACAGGATAAGTAATGTAATGTATGTACACAGTGACTGCACCAGCAGAATAGTGAGCGCAGCTCTGGGGTATAATACAGGATGTAACTCAGGATCAGTACAGGATAAGTAATGTAATGTATGTACACAGTGACTGCACCAGCAGAATAGTGAGCGCAGCTCTGGAGTATAATGCAGGATGTAACTCAGGATCAGTACAGGATAAGTAATGTATGTACACAGTGACTGTACCAGCAGAATAGTGAGCGCAGCTCTGGAGTATAATACAGGATGTAACTCAGGATCAGTACAGGATAAGTAATGTAATGTATGTACACAGTGACTGCACCAGCAGAATAGTGAGTGCAGCTCTGGAGTATAATACAGGATGTAACTCAGGATCAGTACAGGATAAGTAATGTAATGTATGTACACAGTGACTGCACCAGCAGAATAGTGAGTGCAGCTCTGGAGTATAATACAGGATGTAACTCAGGATCAGTACAGGATAAGTAATGTAATGTATGTACACAGTGACTGTACCAGCAGAATAGTGAGTGCAGCTCTGGAGTATAATACAGGATGTAACTCAGGATCAGTACAGGATAAGTAATGTAATGTATGTACACAGTGACTGCACCAGCAGAATAGTGAGTGCAGCTCTGGAGTATAATACAGGATGTAACTCAGGATCAGTACAGGATAAGTAATGTAATGTATGTACACAGTGACTCCACCAGCATAATAGTGAGTGCAGCTCTGGGGTATAATACAGGATGTAACTCAGGATCAGTACAGGCTAAGTAATGTAATGTACACAGTGACTGCACCAGCAGAATAGTCAGTGCAGCTCTGGAGTATAATACAGGATGTAACTCAGGATCAGTACAGGATAAGTAATGTAATGTATGTACACAGTGACTGTACCAGCAGAATAGTGAGTGCAGCTCTGGAGTATAATACAGGATGTAACTCAGGATCAGTACAGGATAAGTAATGTAATGTATGTACACAATGACTGTACCAGCAGAATAGTGAGCGCAGCTCTGGAGTATAATACAGGATGTAACCCAGGATCAGTACAGGATAAGTAATGTAATGTATGTACACAGTGACTGCACCAGCAGAATAGTGAGCGCAGCTTAGGCAGTGACTACTTCTCTCTCTATATGTACTGTATTATGGCGCTCAGTGATGAGCTTGGACTTCTTTCTTGCAGCTCTTCTGTTCTGTTCCTTCTTATTTCCTTCTGGTTTCTCTGCAGATGATCCGGGCTGAGCATTGCTTTGTCTGTGGCCAGAAAACCCGGTTTGGGAAAATGTCTTTGAAGTGCAGGAACTGCCGGATTTTGATCCATCCTGAATGTCGTGACCTTTGCTCCAAGCTTTGTCCTTCCACCTCTCTACCCTCTCAGAACACGGCGCCGAAAAAGGGACAGGTGACCCTCCCCTAACAGTACTAGTGGGGTGGTGGTGGGGCAGATAGTATTAGTCAGTCTGTATTGGGTATGTCTGACATGTCATGTTTACAGGTGCTGCTGTCTGACTTTGCCCCTGCCACCCCTCCAATGGTGCCCGGTCTGGTGATCCAGTGTGTAAATGAGATAGAGAAGAGGGGTCTGAATGAGGTACGATGATCATGCTGATGCACCGGAGTCTAAGGACCGCTGTGGCCTATACCCTGCCCACACCAATGATTGTATACAGTATATAATCCTGTGATCATTGGCGGCCACATGCAGCTGCTGCGCTAGAACTATGCCCCCTAATGTGACTGTCTGCCATGATCACCATTGCTAGGATCTGTATAAATCTCTATGCAGTGAGCTCCCCCTAGTGGCGACAGCAGGCAGGAAGAACTTTTATTTCACCCTAAAACTGAGAAACACTTATACTTCCTGCCACATATTTATAGGGGTCAGGGCTCTATCCCAGAACGTATGTTACATGTATGTGATTGTTGTGGTGTCCTGCATGGATGTAATGGGCTCCTGTCTTGTCACCAGCGGGGTCTGTATCGTATTTCTGGCGGCGATCGACTGGTGAAGGAGCTGAAACACAAACTTCTCTATGGTAAGATTAAGTCTCAGCAGCTGGCGAAAGAAGATATTCACGCAGTGTGCGGAGTCTTGAAGGATTTCCTGCGGAACCTGAGCGAGCCCCTCCTGACCTTCGCCCTGCACCCACAGTTCCTGGACGCCGCAGGTAAATCCAGAACATGGCGGTCGGAGGAGAGGACCAAAAGTCTCCTCAATAAAACTGAAGCTTCAAGTTATCCCCATTCTTATAAATTCTGTCTGTTTAGTTTATATCTCCTTCTAGAAGAACTGGGTGGCAACCAATATGGCGGCTGTTGTGGCTCACACAGGGGTTAAAGCTCAGCTTTCCCAAACTCCTGACTAGATGAGGTTCCCAACCTGTTATGAATGAAACGAAGGCTGACTATGGGAGTTATAATGGTTGTCACCCAGCTTTTCCAGAAGTGTTCTGATTGGACATAACTAGGCGGGATATCCCCAGTGTTTGTAATGGCGGCCATATTGGTCACCACCCAGCTTTCCCACAGATGTGCACAAACCTGACAGATGAGGATGACGTGAACTCGTCTATGGATTGAGGATTTGCCATCATGTCGCATGTTCTTAATCTGTTTTCCTCCACTCGTAGATATTCTCAATGAAAGTGACAGTAAATGTGAGATCTGTCAGGCTGTTCAGGAGCTCCCCCCCGCTAACAGAGACACGCTGGCCTTCCTCATCCTGCACCTGTACAGGTACTGACCCCACACGACACCCCTGTTATCTGTGTCCCCCTCGGTGCACCCCTGACGTGATCGCTTCTCAGTACAACCCTTCTCATGATCTCCCTGGGCACCCCCTGCTGTGATCCTCCCTCACTGGTGCCCCCTACCTCTTCAGTGCATCCCCGGCCATCATGTGATCCTTCCTTTAGTACACCCCCCTCACAAGATCCTCTTCAGTGCACTACCTATGGTGTTCTCCTCCTTCAGGGCACCCCAAAGCATAGGATAGAGGAAAACCTGGAGATCAGTGGGGGCCGACCGCTCAGACCTCCATTGATATATGATGCACGCCAGTTTCTGGTATAATTCATAGTAGATTTGGCGATCTGTGGGAGGCTCCTTCTGGCTCAGCACATAAATCCCCCCCCAATGTCTATTCACAGAGTGATGCGGAGTTCGGAATGTCAGATGGATAAGATGAACTTGTCTCGAGTGTTTGGTCCTACAGTTGTCGGCCATTCTGTGCCTGACCCCAGCCCCCTAGTAATCATGCAGGACACCCCCAGACAAGCCAAGGTCAGTGACTGACTTGTGTGAACGCTGCTGAATACCATTTATTTGACTCCCTCATTGACTCCTGGTTTGTCACCAGGTGATGTCTCTTCTGCTGTCACTGCCGTCCGGATTCTGGAATCAGTTCTTGTCCAACAATCAGGAGAATCAAAACTGCGATTCTGTGAGCACAGCACAAGGTGGGTCGAGGAGGAACATGTCCGAAATGTGTGAGCATGAACTTGTGTAATGTAATGTATGTACACAGTGACTGTACCAGCAGAATAGTGAGCGCAGCTCTGGTGTATAATACAGGATGTAACTCAGGATCAGTACAGGATAAGTAATGTAATGTATGTACACAGTGACTGCACCAGCAGAATAGTGAGCGCAGCTCTGGAGTATAATACAGGATGTAACTCAGGATCAGTACAGGATAAGTAATGTAATGTATGTACACAGTGACTGCACCAGCAGAATAGTGAGCGCAGCTCTGGAGTATAATACAGGATGTAACTCAGGATCAGTACAGGATAAGTAATGTAATGTATGTACACAGTGACTGTACCAGCAGAATAGTGAGTGCAGCTCTGGAGTATAATACAGGATGTAACTCAGGATCAGTACAGGATAAGTAATGTAATGTATGTACACAGGACTGCACCAGCAGAATAGAGAGGGGGGCCCGGGGGGAAAACAGGAGAACCAGGACAGTACAGGATAAGTAATGTAATGTATGTACACAGTGACTGCACCAGCAGAATAGTGAGCGCAGCTCTGGGTATAATACAGGAGTAACTCAGGATCAGTACAGGATAAGAAATGTAAAGTATGTAAACAGGGAGGGTAACCAAAAAAAAAGGGGGGGGGGCCGGGGAGTATAATACAGGATGTAACTCAGGATCAGTACAGGATAAGTAATGTAATGTATGTACACAGTGACTGTACCAGCAGAATAGTGAGTGCAGCTCTGGAGTATAATACAGGATATAACTCAGGATCAGTACAGGATAAGTAATGTAATGATGTACACAGGGACCGGACCAACAGAAAAGGGAGCGCAGCCCGGGAGGAAAAAACAGGAGAACCAGGACAACAGGAAAGAAGAATGTATGTACACAGTGACTGCAGCAGCAGAATAGGAGCGCAGCCGGAGAAAACAGGAGAACCAGGACAGACAGGAAAGAATGTAATGTATGTACACAGTGACTGTACCAGCAGAATAGTGAGCGCAGCTCTGGAGTATAATACAGGATGTAACTCAGGATCAGTACAGGATAGAGAATGTATGACACAGTGACTGCACCAGCAGAAAGGAGCGCAGCCGGGGGACAGGATCAGTAACCAGGACAGAAAATAAGTAATGTAATGTATGTACACAGTGACTGTACCAGCAGAATAGTGAGCGCAGCTCTGGAGTATAATACAGGATGTAACTCAGGATCAGTACAGGATAAGTAATGAATGTATGTACGGCGACCAGCAGAAAGGGCGCAGCCTGGGACAGGGTAACCAGGTCAGTACAGGATAAGTAATGTAATGTATGTACACAGTGACTGCACCAGCAGAATAGTGAGTGCAGCTCTGGAGTATAATACAGGATGTAACTCAGGATCAGTACAGGATAAGTAATGTAATGTACGTACACAGTGAGCGCAGCGCAGGCCACCATTGCCCTAGTATTACAAGTGACGTAGTGTCCCTGGTCCTGTATATGTTTTGCTCTTCAGGTGTCTTCAGGTAAATATCATTTCCTACCTTGCGCTAGTAATAAATACATTTGCATTTCCTTGGCCGCTCAGATCAGTTCGTGGTTTTCTTTGTCACAGTTTCTGTATTTCTGTATATTGCCAGTAATGTCTTAGTATTACTTACTGACTTGTCCATTCTTTGTCCAGAGCGTCTGTTTCGTCCATTGACCTCTCCTGAGATTACTAACACACTTGCCCTTCCCCTGAAGCCTAAGGGGCAGTCTCCTTTCCTGTAAGTCTCTGATCTTTCACCTTTCTCATGTAGATCCTTTATTCACCTTCCATTAGTTTCCTAATTCTTACTAATGTTATTTAGCGGGATGTCGGGGGGCAGGATCTGACTACTTGGGTTTGTTGTAGTCGGTTACCGGTTTGTGTATACAGCTTTTATACAGGCTTAATAACCCGATTTGCAGAGTTGTCGCTGTTCATTTCAGATGTGTTAAAGACTACAGAAAGGTATTTGTTGTGAGGACGACTTTCTCCACAAGCCATTGCACAGGACATTTACAGGACTCGCAGGCGACAGATCTAACACTACTACCCAAATGTACAGCTCAGGTCCTGAAGTGGTATACTGCAGTGGCTGGGAGCAGGGTTAAAGGGGGTGTCCAGGATATTTTTATGGCCTATCCTACACAGATCAGCTGTTTGGTTGCTTCGGATCCCTGTACTATACACAGCCTGGAGCCAGAAGGAGATGGCTGTGTACCATGTATAGCGGCAGCGCCACTACTGTAGCTCAGCGCACTTATAGTATGGGGATCGGAAGCACCCCCTAAACAGCCGATCTGTGACAGGGGCCACCCTACTGACAACCCCTTTAACACCAGTCCTGGCTGTTTAACCCCTCAGAAGACAGTGGCCCCTTAGTGATTCTAGGCTGGGGATGGCTCCTTCTGTTAGGCACTCCTGCAAAGTATTGGTTTGCTAAGGCTAGACTCACACGACCGGTGTATACCATATACCAGGAGAAGGACTCCTAGCAGCATAGGTAGCTATAACGATAGAAGTCCCTGCCACACAGTGACATACTGTCCTGTACTATAATCACTGTGGGTCAGTATGTCACTGGGAGGCAGGGCCAACAAACGATAGTTATCGACTGTACTATCCTATCCTATCCTGTACTATAACACTATGGGCAGTATGTCGCTATAGGGCGGGGGGGACTAACAGTATAGTTATCTGTACTGTACTATCCACCTATCCTATCCTATCCTATCCTGTACTATAATCACTGTGGGATAGTATGTCACTATATAAGGCAGGGGCGACTAACAGCATAGTTATCTGAACTGTACTATACTATACTACACTATCCTGTACTATAATCACTATGGGACAGTATGTCGCTATAAGGCAGGGGCAACTAACAGTATAGTTATCTGTACTGTACTATCCTATCCTATCCTATACTATACTATAATCACTATGTGTCAGTATGTCGCTGGGAGGCAGGGACTCCTAATCATATAGTTATCTGTACTGTACTATACTATACTACACTGTCCTGTACTATAATCACTGTGGGTCAGTATGTCGCTATAAGGCAGGGGCGACTAACAGTATAGTTATCTGTACTGTACTGTACTATACTACACTATCCTATCCTATACTATACTATACTACACTATCCTATACTATACTATACTATACTACGCTATCCTATCCTATAATCACTGTGGGTCAGTATGTCACTGGGAGGCAGGGGCGACTAACAGCATAGTTATCTGTACTGTACTATCCTATCCTATCCTGTACTATAATCACTGTGGGATAGTATGTCACTATATAAGGCAGGGGCGACTAACAGTATAGTTATCTGTACTGTACTATACTACACTATCCTATACTATACTATAATCACTATGTGTCAGTATGTCGCTGGGAGGCAGGGACTCCTAATCATATAGTTATCTGTACTGTACTATACTATACTACACTGTCCTGTACTATAATCACTGTGGGTCAGTATGTCGCTATAAGGCAGGGGCGACTAACAGCATAGTTATCTGTACTGTACTATACTATACTATACTACATTATCCTATCCTATAATCACTGTGGGACAGTATGTCGCTGGGAGGCAGGGACTCCTAATCATATAGTTATCTATCCTATAATCACTGTGGGTCAGTATGAGGCTCGCTATATAAGGCCGGGGCGGGACTAACAGCATAGTTATCTGTACTGTACTATACTATCCTATCCTATACTATACTATAATCACTATGTGTCAGTATGTCGCTGGGAGGCAGGGACTCCTAATCATATAGTTATCTGTACTGTACTATACTATACTACACTGTCCTGTACTATAATCACTGTGGGTCAGTATGTCGCTATAAGGCAGGGGCGACTAACAGCATAGTTATCTGTACTGTACTATACTATACTATACTACACTATCCTATCCTATAATCACTGTGGGACAGTATGTCGCTGGGAGGCAGGGACTCCTAATCATATAGTTATCTATCCTATAATCACTGTGGGTCAGTATGTCGCTATATAAGGCCGGGGCGACTAACAGCATAGTTATCTGTACTGTACTATACTATCCTATCCTATACTATACTATAATCACTGTGGGTCAGTATGTCGCTATAAGGCAGGGGCGACTAACAGTATAGTTATCTGTACTGTACTATACTATACTATACTACACTATCCTATCCTATAATCACTGTGGGTCAGTATGTCGCTATAAGGCAGGGGTTCCTAGCAGCACAGGTAACTATAATGATAGGAGTCCGTCTCCCAGCATGATGTTCAGACCAGTAAATTGGGCGCACTCACAAACTCATGTGAATCTGGCCTAAGACATCAGCCCAATATATTTAACCAAGATTTGCCCACAAAGATAAGAAATAGAACTTAGAAACAAACCAAAATATCCAACGTTGACATTTGCCATTATTTGCACCTTGCTTTACAAAAGGGGAGTCTCTTACCTGGAAATGGGTGTGGTTTCCCAGGAATGGCCCTAAAGATGGCTGTCCTCCAGAATAGGCCATATATAACTGATCGGCGGCAGCTGAGAGCTTGCCCCCCAGACTGATCAGCTGTACGGAGCCATCGTGTACAGTACAAGGCAAGAAGCAGAAAGCTCCATCCCCTATAGCGACCGGACACAGACACTGCAGCTCAGCACTTATAGAACATGTCACTGAGCTGCAGTGTCTGTGCCTGGCCGGTATAGGGGACGGAGCTTTCTGCTTCCAGGCCTGAATGCTATATAAGATGTACAGCTGATCAGTCTGGGGGCCGGCTCTCTGCTCCCACCAATCAGCTATCCTGAGGATAATCTGTAAATAGTTTATGCCTGGACAACCCCTTTAAGCTGTGCCAGTAGGCACCAAAGTATTCCAACCAATAGGTGGTGTAACATAAGACAAGTGTGTAAAGGTGCACTACCCTTCTCATCCAGTAGGAGACGCTGTGATGAATTTTGTGCAGTTTCGGGCTGTTTAGTGTAAGTTTAATCTCTGGCGTTTTCTCATCTTCCACTTTCTCTCGTTTGCAGAACAGACTCTACGAGCAGGAGCGAGCTGCCAAAGAAACCGGGAAGGTTTTTCACTTCTCCTAATGCCTGAAGGGGTTAACGCTTTACCTTCTCCTTGTCACTTTTTCACTGAGCACCTGCAGATTGGACTTTGTTATACAGTATTGTTCACTATCACTGTGTGTGTTGTATGTCTATAGACGAGACGCTATAAGAGAAGTGCTGAGACCCCCCCCCCCCCCCCACATGTTACTGCCCGGACAGAACGGGAATAATAACTTATATTTATACTATTTATAGCAAATAAATGATAGAGGTGAAGACTTTCCAGCTCATTGCAGTCATAATTGTGAGCTAGTTGTGTCCTACAGTGGAGGAGATCACTTATAAGGATGATCTGCAGCGTTGCTTCATTTTAGGGTGTGCGGTGCGATACACACTGACCCCATAAAAGGTATTGCCTGATTTCTTCTCTTCCACTACTTTCAATGGCTAACACGGTACATTATACTACTGACCCCATAGATAAAGCTCGGGAACGCTACAGTAATAACCCGCTCTCCTGCAGCACCACCTAGTGGCCGTTTGGGCAACTGCTTGAACAAAAACAACCACTGGTTCATTTTCCATAGATCAGCCGACAATTCTAGAACAGATCTTATCCGGCTCTGACACCAGAATGGAAACGGCCCCCTCCCGGGGACTACAAATATATGGTGTAAGGGGTGAGCGGGTTGGCTGTTTGAAGCTGTTATAAACCTCCTCGGCTGCATCTGTCTTCTCTTTTGATGTGTACATGGTGCACGAGTGAATCGTCTGTCTGAGATGTGGCAGCCATGTGATCACCAACTTGCCCCTGACATGGTGGAGCTGCAAGTTCTTGGCCCTCTGATCAGCACAGTCACTGGCAGAGCTGATCTGGGTTTGCAGTTTTCTCTGTGGCACAGCTACAATGGAGAACTAAGGGGGATAAGTTCACACTACTGTTACTAATGTCCATTACTGTCTTTTGTCATATGATGACAGCAACGGACATTAAAATGTCACAGACCAATTGTGTCCTTTCCATTGACACTGAAGATCGTGTCTCTCATGTTTTTACTTTTGTAATGGAAGATAAAAGTTGTGCAGACGGAGATAGAAGCGGAATAATGTCATGTGGTTTACAGTAGTGTCAATGGACACAATCAGTCTGTGACAGTTTAATGTCCGTTGCTGTCATCCTATGACGAAAGACAGCAACAGACATTAGTAACGGTAGTGTGAACTCCTCCTTACTGAAAGTAACCGCGGATTGAATTTGTTTCTATTAAAAACATCCCCAAGTATCAAAAATGCAGCAAAATTTTACTTTGGTAGAGCAAGAAATTAAAAAAAAAAAAAAAAAAAGACACTTTAAGGTATCAAGGACGTATCTTATCCCAGGCTGTACATCACCAGCTATAGAGAGGAGCTTCCATGTCCTCGGAGATGTGCTGTATTATATACCAATAGAAAGCCGCCATTGCCCTGAATTCCTCACACTATCAGCGGCACCGCTATCCCTCCACTGTCAGAAGGTCGAGCCTTACAGCCAAGTGTCATCGCTCCTCACCATCCAGCAATGACACTAGGCTAAGGCCCGCCCTTCTGACAGTGGAGGGATAGTGGTGACAAAACCAACAGCATCGGGGCTCGTACTGGCAAAGCTGGCGGCGCTCTGAATTCAGCGCATTGTCAGAGATGGAAAGGTCCTCTATAAACTGAGCAGATCAATCGGTCGGGGTTTAGGGTCACCTCAATCAGTGCTTTCCCCCTTGTACGTTGCTGCCTCCATTGCAGAGATATATCTGGTTTTGCCAATATGCAAATGAACTCTTTGGCGCAATAGTGACGCCCTTGTTGTGTCACCGAGCTTTTCCCACCCCCTTCTCCTCCTGAGTCTGGGGCGCTCCATGGTGTGGGGTGCGCTGTATTGTGCATGTGCGCCTCACATCACCCACACCCTTACCTGCGTCATATGGGATCCAGTGTAAGTCAGCAGGAGATGTGGTCCTTCTCTGTCCTGCTGACAGACTCCCTTTACTTCAGGTGCCCCTGACCTATCTCCAGGGGCGACCTCCTGGATTCTGGGCACAGACTCCCTTAATATGTGAGCTTGACCTCCTGTACAATTCGGCATCTGCTATAATTGACTTCATTGCTACAGATCGGTCTGTCATATCCAGGAGGAGGACGACGAGGACGACTTCCCCCAAATATCCCACAGCAGAAGATGACGGGAAAGTTTTACAGAAAGTGCACAAATGACTTCTCCAACCATAACTTTAATAGACTCTTGCACAGAGGCCGGGGGAGGGGGGGCCTGCAGCCATTCTGTACATGTGATGTAAATTACCACAGCAATAACAGCCCCGGGTGGTGTGTACAGTGCGCTGCCCCCTAGTGTCCACTTATGTGTCCTGGCAGCGGTCATGTCTCTGCTCTCCAGCCGCAACAGAACTCCAGAGGTCACTTGTGTGCTGGAGGAGCCGCCGTCCACGCCCTGAGCGCCGCTCGCATCAATGTCCCCAAACTACAGAATAATCTGATTCTTGAAGCTGCGACTCAACTCCTTGTGTGGGAGGACGATGGAGTTTAAGATCACGACCTCGGCAGGGATGGAGACGTTACATCCTGCCAGAGAGGAGAGAAGTCTGATAATATCTGTACTGAGCCAGCAGGAGGCTGTGTGACACTACAACACCCAGCATGCCCTGACATTCTGCATCTTCTCTACACACACAGGAGAGCTGTGATCAGTCCCGTCTTATCTACTCCCCTCTCTGCACAGGTCACCGAGCATGCCCACAAAACTCTCCATAGAAGTCTATAGGGCCTGCTCCAGCTCATTGTGTCTATGGCCCATCTCCAAGAGACAGGACAGAGCATTTTAGGCTTAGTGGGAAGGGTTGGAATTGCAAGATTTTTTTGGATTTTTTTTTTTCTTTTTAATTACATTAGAAAATTAAAAAGCTCACTAAAAATTCTTAAATGGATTCTATCATTAAAAAACGTATTTAGACTAAAAGCATGTAGGAATAGCTTTTAGAAAGGCTATTCATCTCTTACCTTTATTTTGCAGGTCCACGCCGCCGTTTTTGAATTCTTCATTCTTTCTTCATTATACTAATTGTGCACAGCCTCGTCACAGCTTCCAGCGCCTCCTGTCTCGTCTCTTCTCATCCTGACGCGTCTTCTCCTGTTTGCAACGTCAGCACCCTCCGAGTGTGTATTCGGGATCCAATTCCCGTGCATGCTCAGTCGACAGTGTACACTCGTGTAAGAGACCACATCAAAATGGCCGACAGAACATGCGCAGTCGGCTCTGTCCAACCCGAAGTGGCAGAGCCGACTGAGCATGCATGGAATTGGATCCCGAAGACGCGCTCGGCGGGTGCTGACGTTGCAAAGAGGAGGAGACGTGTCAGGATGAGAAGAGAGAGGCGGCGCTGGAAGCTGTGACAAAGCTGTGCACAATTAGCATAAAGAAGAAAGAACGAAAAATTCAAAAACGATGGCGCGGACCTACAAAATAAAGGTAAGAGATGAATAGCCTTTCTAAAGGCTATTCCTACGTGCTTTTAGTTTGAATACGTTTTTTTTAATGATAGAATCCCTTTAAGATAAAAATGTGATTTGAACTAAAGGTCATTTCCAGGGGACACTTTCCCTTTAACAATATTGCCCACTTAATGACCCCCTATAAAACATGGGGGGCTTTTCATACATCATTGCTACAGATTAGTTTACTTTTGGGGTCCACATATTGTTTAAGGTAAAACTAACCCCACCTTCATCCGTTTACCTCCCACACAGGGCCAAACATTGATCCTGAGGTTTCTTACCCAGTATTGTGATAGATGGGGTCAGCTTCCCTTCCCGGAACAAGGTTTCACTGTCTATTTTGGAGTAAGGGTCATTAGGATTGGGGTCACTGGGGGTCCCCTCCACACGGGCCCATCGCCCAATGCTGCTGTCCCAGCCAACTATGGTGTTTAAGACGCAGCTGTGATCCTAGAGGGCGACACGGAGAGCGAGTATAATATACAGATATAGAAACAAAGCCTTAGAGGAGTCCGATCTGTGGCTGGAGGGGCCACGTACACTGACCTGCAGCACCGCTCCATGTAAAATAATGGACTCTCGTACCCGGACCCCGGCGCCAATGGTCACTCCCATACCGATAGAGACATTGGGGCCCAGCTGTCAATGAGAGAAGGAGAAAGGGAAGAATTAGAAATGCAATACAGACCATGCACAAGAGCAGAGAAAAAAATCTGGGGACTTAAATTACAGCCACGCTGGCTCTAACCCTAAGGGTAAGTTCACACAGAGGAATGTGCAGATCAGCAGCAGTTTCCGCCTTCCATTGTTTTCAACAGAAGGCAGAGATCGCAGCAGGACACTGAAAAATATAAGTCCTGCTCGATATTGCCACAGATTCCGCAGCTCGAGCCTCCCTGATGATTAGGACCATTCATCTAGGCCTAAACCCATCCACACATTGCAGAAAAATACACGTAACAAAAACACTGCTAGTAACAAAACAGTCAATTACACCTACAGAAATGCCGGGAGTTTCCCTATAAATATAATTGAAGCAGTTTCCGCCCCGATTGAGGCGCCATTTTGTGGGAAAGCGGCTTTTTTATTCAGATTTTGCTGCGCTAAGGCTAGGTTCACATCTGTTGTTTGGGTCTGCCGGGGGGCAAATGACAGAGAGTCAGACTGCTAAAACGGGGGTTACACGCAGATCCCACTCACCTTCACTATACTGGGATGTACCAATCTTTAGTTTTGCAGCTAAGATGCCCTCATAGCCCGAGCCTTACCCACAGGTGAGGGGCATCACTGCTGCAGAACATCCGGCCACATTTTATATGTAATATCTATGGCACCATGTGAGGACCAGCGGCTACTGGGCCGGACTACAGAACCATAGGGACTCTGTGGGCCCCTTTATTAGCTGATCATGTCAGAACAGCTCCATTACCAAGAGACCACTACTCACCACAGCGGAGGGATCTACATTGGCTGTGGGATGAATATAGACGTCTCCTAGAGGACAAGAAAAGATGGTTTAATACATGAAGGACGTACATACAGTGCACCGCATAGTAATGTATAGAATGACAACTGGGGAGCTCGAGCTGCAAACCAATAGTAACAGGACAATGCTGATGATGATTGATGACGTCAGTCCTCACCCAGTATGACCGGCGCTGCCTCCTTGGTATGTGCCAGTCTCTCAGGATGCGTCTTGTGATACTGGTTCAGATACAGGCGGCTGGCGTATATGGCGGAGCTGATAGAAGAGGATACAACACAGGAGTGAGCAGACAGTTCTTGTGTCTGATGTCCTGCCCTGATCTGTGTCAGCGCTCGCACTCACCCCGCAGACTTTATCTGACTCCAGAAACCGTCTGTCTTATAGACGTAGAGCTGTCCTCGTCCGGCCAGTGCGGTGAAGATGTCCTGCTCCAGCCGGATCACCTCTGTGCGCTGCCAGCTCGAGTTCTCCTCACTACAACAGAGGAGAATATGAAGGTTTTTCTCTTGTGTGAATGAATCGGTCACTTTTTTGCTGTATTTAGGAGTTTGCTGCTTTGTGGCTGCAGGTGATGTCTCACTACTGCCACCTGGTGGTCATTGTGTGTACACAGCGTGTTCTGAGGTGCATTGAGGGAGAGGTAAATGGTCAGCAGGCACTGCCAGGGGTACACAACCAGCAGGTCACAGTCTGAGGCGCCGGCAGCACTGCTGGGCAGGCGTCATAGACAACGGTAACGTATCGGTGCAGGGGCTGCGGTCGGGCCGTCTGTCATTTTCCCAACCACGGTCAGTGTCCATTGGTGTTGGGACAATAAAGTGGCATTATAATGTGTGGGGGCCACTAATGGAGTATTATACTGTGGGGGGCATTAAGGACGTGTCATCACTGTATGGGGGGCACAAACAGACTGGATTGGGTCAAAGGGGGCGTAGACAGAGCGACTTAACATATGTAAATACTGGATACGTTCACTAGATGGCAGTACTACAGGCCCCATAGTTTGGCCCCCACTATCCTGAGCACCGAGGTGCCCTGTCTGCAGTGGAGGATCGCTGTATGCACAGGCACTGAGTTGTGTCCGCCCACCCCTGTAGTGGGGATTATTTAGTTAATAATGCTATAAAGAGGTCTATAGGGGAAATGCCCAATAAGCCATTTCTAGCTAAAGACCCATCCTCAGCACCAGCACCTACCCTTAAAGGGAATGCATCACCTATAATGTCTTCCACTCACACCAGAGAGAGTGACTGCTGCTGTTAGCAGAGATTTCCTTTACAGCAACCACATGAACCTGTAGTCTGTGTATGACTATGTGGGAGTGTTGTGGGCATGCTCTGTGAGGTGAGCTATGACATAACATAGGATACACCATTAGGTTACCTATATATAGTTGTTACCCATCATTACAGTCCCGCCTGATAATGGGATGCCGGTTGAGAAGTGATCTCTACAGAACAGGAAGTGTTAGACTATAGTAAGGCTCTGTGGCCTTCTATTCAGATGACACATTCCCTTTAAGGACAGAGATGGATAATACAAGAGGAAGACGAAAAGCAACGGTTGTGATGTGTCAACAGGTCTATACTGCTGCCTGCCACCATAGACACTCGGGTGCTCATGCCATGTGCCGGTGCCACACACAGCACTCACCTGATGCAGGAGGAACAACTGGCCGTACATGCAGGAGGTACAAGGGGCACAGAGGCAGAGGAGGAAAAAAGAAGAAGAATGAATGTACATGAGGAAGTGATAAATGAAACAGGAAGACATTGCTGCGTCGGAGAGGAGGGAGATATGGGGAGGGGGTGCGTGCACTGATGGAGAGGAGGGAGACATGGGAGGAGAGGGTGCGTGCACTGATGGAGAGGAGGAGGATATGGGGGGAGAGGGTGCGTGCACTGATGGAGAGGAGGAGGATATGGGGGGAGAGGGTGCGTGCACTGATGGAGAGGAGGGGGGGGGGATGGGGGGAGAGGGGGGGGGGGACGGATGGAGAGGAGAGAGGGGATATGGGGGGAGGGGGTGTGTGCACTGATGGAGAGGAGGAGGGATAGGGGGGGAGGGGGTGCGTGCACTGATGGAGAGGAGGGGACGGGGTCACTCACAGCTGCACTTCTTGTTGGTTGCTCTTGAACACCTCAGCAATGTGCTCGAATATGGAAGGTGAGAAGAGATAGATCCCGCAGTTGATGATGTCACTGACAAACGTACTGGGCTTCTCCACGTAATGCAGGACCTGCCAAACACAAAGGTCATCAATATCCTCCTGGGCTGTAACCAAAGGGTTAATAAACTACCCAACTCCTAGAAAACCTTCTAAACCATGTGCTGCAGTCACCACTAGGGGGAGCAAACTGATGCCTTATAGAGGAGCTGTACAAGTCATTAGACAGTGGCTCCCCCTAGTGTCAGAGGCAGGAGTTAAAGGGGCTGTTCACAACATTACTATTAGGGTAGGCCATCTATATCAGATCAGTGGGGGCGGCTCCCCCCATCCCCTGCCATCTTGGTAGTGTCACATACCGGCCGCACATATTACCTCCTGGGTATCGCCCTTTGCCACGATGCAGCCGTAATTCAGAGACTGAGTCCTATTCGCCTGCAAGACATGAAGAGGTTTAATCGGACGGCGTTCTATCTGCTGTACGTGGCAGTCACACATCCTCGTGACTGATGATTTTTACCAGTCGTATCATTAAGACCTCGGGTACCATTACTGGGGCTCTTACACAGTGTCTTGGCCACATCTGTACTTACTAATGGTAAAGTAGACCTGACAATTAACCCATGACAGACACGGCCGGGACGCACCATCTAAGAGCCCCTCATACAATGCTCATCAGTGCTGGATATGACCTGGGGTATAGCTACATAAAGTACAGTCTACAGTCAGCTCTATATACTATCCATATACAGTCATGTGCCCCTCCCCGTGAGCAGCTCACCGTGGTGCCCAGCATGATGTATTGGTGGTGCGTCTCTTCATGCTGCTTCTGAAACTCCAACATCTGGAGCAGCGGAAACTCGCAGCAAACATCGGCATTCATCACAAAGAACGCCTGCGGCCCCCCGGAGAGGATCTGGTCCCGGAAGTGGTAGATGCCGCCTCCAGTGCCCAGGGCTGAAAATTCCTGCAGGTACCTGCCAAGAGGATGGGAGTAAGAAGGCTCTACTGGCAGACAATACCCGGAACAACTATATACTCCTATATACAGCAACAGGGGACACTGTAAAGACCGGACTCTGGCACTGATCCTAATGTAAAACATGTCATACTCCAGTCACATCCAGAGCTGCACTCAAAATTCTGTTTCTGTCCCCATTAGCCATGAGCTTAACATAATTCACGGCTCCTACTGATTTTCAGTCCATTGGGCTGTACGATCCCTGTGTGACGTGCTGCACTGTGCAAGGTCACTATTCAGTATTCTTATGCCCATTGACCATATCCATAGACCTACCTGCCCTGCAGAGAACTGTGCCACACACAGTACAATGTATTATACTAGAGGGGTGAAGCGGAGGGGGAGTAGCTTCAATACAAGGACAATGCAGCCTGCAGAAATCTGAATGCAGCTCTGGATGTGACTGGAGTACATAAGATGGCCTCTCACCTGATCGCCACTTTAAATTCTTGCTGTGCTGTAACAAGGAAGCGGCTCAAGGCCTCATTGGGCTGGTAAAATCCTATCAGTAAGATCTCCTTCAGATTGGGCACCTAAAAAACAGAGAATTCAATATTACCTAGTGATGGTGTATCTGGTGCTGCAGGCCGTGTATACAGTATATACATCACTATAAGATATGTATACAATATATACATCACTACAGGCCGTGTATTATTATTATTATTATTTATATAGCACCATTAATCCCATGGTGCTCTGTACATTATTATATTAATTCCATGGTGCTCTGTACATTATTATATTAATTCCATGGTGCTCTGTACATTATTATATTAATCCCATGGTGCTGTACATTATTATATTAATCCCATGGTGCTGTACATTATTATATTAATCCCATGGTGCCTGTACATTATTATATTAATTCCATGGTGCTCTGTACATTATTATATTAATTCCATGGTGCTCTGTACATTATTATATTAATTCCATGGTGCTGTACATTATTATATTAATCCCATGGTGCTCTGTACATTATTATATTAATTCCATGGGGCTGTACATTATTATATTAATTCCATGGTGCTCTGTACATTATTATATTAATTCCATGGTGCTCTGTACATTATTATATTAATTCCATGGTGCTCTGTACATTATTATATTAATTCCATGGTGCTCTGTACATTATTATATTAATCCCATGGTGCTCTGTACATTATTATATTAATTCCATGGTGTTCTGTACATTATTATATTAATTCCATGGTGCTGTACATTATTATAGTAATTCCATGGTGTTCTGTACATTATTATATAAATTCCATGGTGCTCTGTACATTATTATAGTAATTCCATGGTGCTCTGTACATTATTATATAAATTCCATGGTGCTCTGTACATTATTATAGAAATTCCATGGTGCTCTGTACATTATTATATTAATTCCATGGTGCTCTGTACATTATTATATTAATTCCATGGTGCTCTGTACATTATTATATTAATTCCATGGTGCTCTGTACATTATTATAGTAATTCCATGGTGTTCTGTACACTATTATATAAATCCCATGGTGCTCTGTACATTATTATAGTAATTCCATGGTGCTGTACATTATTATATTAATTCCATGGTGCTCTGTACATTATTATATTAATTCCATGGTGCTCTGTACATTATTATATTAATCCCATGGTGCTCTGTACATTATTATATTAATCCCATGGTGCTCTGTACATTATTATATTAATACCATGGTGCTGTACATTATTATATTAATTCCATGGTGCTGTACATTATTATATTAATTCCATGGTGCTCTGTACATTATTATATTAATTCCATGGTGCTCTGTAAATTACTATATAAATTCCATGGTGCTGTACATTATTACATTAATCCCATGGTGCTGTACATTATTATAGTAATTCCATGGTGCTCTGTACATTATTATATTAATTCCATGGTGCTCTGTACATTATTATATTAATTCCATGGTGCTCTGTACATTATTATATAAATCCCATGGTGCTGTACATTATTACATTAATCCCATGGTGCTGTACATTATTATAGTAATTCCATGGTGCTCTGTACATTATTATATTAATTCCATGGTGCTCTGTACATTATTATATTAATTCCATGGTGCTGTACATTATTATAGTAATCCCATGGTGCTGTACATTATTATATTAATTCCATGGTGCTGTACATTATTATACTAATTCCATGGTGCTGACATTATTTTAATCCCATAACGTACATTATTATATTAATTCCATGGTGCTCTGTAAATTATTATATTAATTCCATGGTGCTGTACATTATTATAGTAATTCCATGGTGCTGTACATTATTATATTAATTCCATGGTGTTCTGTACATTATTATAGTAATCCCATGGTCCTGTACATTATTATATTAATTCTATGGTGCTGTACATTATTATATTAATTCCATGGTGCTGTAAATTATTATATTAATTCCATGGAGCGTACATTATTATAGTAATTCCATGGTGCCTGTACATTATTATATTAATCCTATGGTGCTGTAAATTATTATATTAATTCCATGGTGCTGTACATTATTATATTAATTCCATGGTGCTGTACATTATTATATTAATTCCATGGTGCTCTGTACATTATTATACTAATCCCATGGTGCCTGTAAATTATTATATTAATTCCATGGTGCTGTACATTATTATATTAATTCCATGGTGCTGTACATTATTATATTAATTCCATGGTGCTCTGTACATTATTATATTAATTCCATGGTGCTCTGTACATTATTATATTAATCCCATGGTGCTCTGTACATTATTATATTAATTCCATGCTGCTCTGTACATTATTATATTAATCCCATGGAACTGTACATTATTATATTAATTCCATGGTGCTGTACATTATTATATTAATTCCATGGTGCTGTACATTATTATAGTAATCCCATGGTGCTCTGTACATTATTATATTAATCCCATGGTGCTCTGTACATTATTATATTAATTCCATGGTGCTGTACATTATTATATTAATCCCATAACGTACATTATTATATTAATTCCATGGTGCTGTACATTATTATATTAATTCCATGGTGCCTGTACATTATTATATTAATTCCATGGGGCTGTACATTATTATATTAATTCCATAGTGCTGTACATTATTATATTAATTCCATGGTGCTCTGTACATTATTATATTAATTCCATGGTGCTGTACATTATTATATTAATTCCATAGTGCTGTACATTATTATATTAATTCCATGGTGCTCTGTACATTATTATATTAATCCCATGGTGCTGTACATTATTATATTAATCCCATGGTGCTGTACATTATTATATTAATTCCATGGTGCTGTACATTATTATATTAATTCCATGGTGCTGTACATTATTATATTAATCCCATGGTGCTCTGTACATTATTATATTAATTCCATGGTGCTGTACACATTATTATATTAATTCCATGGTGCTGTCACATTATTATATTAATTCCATGGTGCTTTACATTTTAGGGTTTACACAAGATATACAAAACAGATAATACTAACAGTGATCACTGGCACAGTGGGATAGAGGGCCCTGCCCGCAAGGGCTTACAATCTATGAAGGAAGAGGGATAGAGACAGAAGGTGGGGGTAGAGGCTGTACAGATGGCGGTGTGGTGACAGTAGTGTTATTGGAGGTTGTAGGCCTTCCTGAATAGGTGGGTCTTCAGGGCCTTCTTGAAGCTTGTGACTGTGGGGGACAGTCTTATGTGTCTTGGTAATGAGTTCCAGAGTATGGGGGATGCACGGGAGAAGTCTTGGTGACGATTGTGTGAAGAGCGGATAAGAGGAGTAGTAGGAGGTCTTTGGAGGATCGGAGGTTACGTGCGGGCAGGTAGGGGGAGATTAGGTCGGAGATATATGGAGGGGACAGGCTGTGGATGGCTTTGTATGTCAGTGTTAGTAATTTGAACTCTATTCGCTGGGCGATGGGTAGCCAGTGGAGGGATTGGTAGAGGGGAGCAGTCGATGAAGAACGGGGGGAGAGGTGTATTAGGCGAGCAGCACAGTTTAAGGTGGACTGGAGGGGGGTGAGAGTGTTAGCTGGGAGGCCATGGAGAAGGGTGTTACAGTAGTCTAGGCGGGAGATTATGAGGGCATGGACCAGCATCTTTGTAGTTTCAGGGGTGAGGAAGGAGCAGATTCGGTGGATGTTCTTGAGCTGGAGGCGGCAGGAGGTGTTGAGGGTTTGAATATGCGACTTGAAGGATAGGTCAGAGTCTAAGGTTATCCCAAGGCAGTGGGACAGGGGTGAGAGTGGTTCCATTAACTATGATAGATGGGTCCGGTAGAGGGGCTGTGCGTGGAGGGGTGAAGATTATGAACTCAGTTTTCTCCATGTTGAGTTTGAGAAAGCGGGAGGAGAGAAAGGAGGCTACGGCTGCTAGACATTCTGGGACTCTGGACAACAGGGAGGTAATGTCTGGACCAGAGAGATATATTTGGGTGTCGTCAGCATAGCAATGGGAATGGAAACCATGGGATTCTATGAGTTGGCCAAGGCCTAGGGTGTAGATTGAGAACAGGAGGAGTCCTAGGACGGAGCCTTGGGGGACACCTACAGAAAGAGGGTGGGGAGGTGGTGTGCGAGTGGGAGACAATGAATGTGCGGTTGGTGAGGTATGAGGAGATCCAGGAAAGGGCCAGGTCTGAGATGCCAAGGGATGAGAGCGTTTGTAACAGGAGGGAATGGTCGACTGTGTCAAAGGCAGAGGAGAGGTCGAGGAGGAGGAAGACAGAGTAGTGACATTTGGCTTTGGCAGTTAGAAGGTCATTAGTGACCTTGGTTAGGGCAGTTTCTGTGGAGTGATGGGGTCTGAGGCCTGACTGTAGTCTGTCACAGAGCACATTGGACAAGAGATAGGAGGACAGTTCGGAGTGGACGTGTTTCTCCAGCAGTTTAGAGGTGTACGGGAGCAGTGAGATGGGGCGATAGTTGGGTGGAGAGGACGGGTCCAGGGAGGGTTTCTTAAGTATAGGTGTGACGGTAGCATGTTTGAAGGCGGAAGAGAAGGATCCATTGGTTAGGGATAGATTAATGAGATGGGTTAGGGCAGGAGTAATGACTTCAGAGAGTTTGGGGATGAGATGTGACTGGATGGGGTCAAGCGCGCAGGAGGTGAGGTGGGATTTAGAGATCAGGGTGGAGAGCGTTTCATCAGTGACGGTGGAGAAACAGGTTAAAGATGAAGAGCACCGAGCAGTTGGATAGAGTGGTTGTCGGGGGTGTAGGGTGAGATTGTCTCTGATGGTGTCAATTTTGCTTTTGAAATAAGAGGCAAAGTCATCGGCTGTGATAAGTGATGTCGGAGGGGGCGCAGGAGGACGGAGGAGGGAGTTGAAGGTAGTGAATAGCTGTTTGGGGTTGCGGGATAGGGCAGATATTAGTGTGGTGAAGTAGTCCTGCTTTGCAGAGGTGAGTGCGTTCTTGAAGGCGTTCTGCAAGCCGTGAGGCACATCTCAGTTTTTTAGTCAGGTCAGTGTGCCAGGGCTGCCTATTGATCGGTCGGGTTCTGGTGTTAGTAAGAGGGGCCACAGAGTCAAGGGCTGAAGTAATGGTGGTATTGTAGAAGTCAGCGGCGGTATCTGCGTCCTGGAGTGAGGTTATGTCAGCAAGTGGTAGGAGAGGGTCTGAGAGTGTGCGGATGTCAAGGCGATTAAGGTTCCTGCGGGGGCGTATAGGTTTAGGGGTTGGGGGGTCTGTTACAGAGTTGAGAACAGAGAATGTCAGCAGGTTGTGGTCAGAGAGCGGGGACGGAGAGTTAGAGAGGTTGACTAGGGAGCAGAGGCGGGTGACTATGAGGTCCAGCGTGTGCCCCTTTGTGTGGGTGGCAGAGGAGGACCATTGAGAGAGACCAAAGGAGGCGGTGAGGGACAGGAGACTGGAAGCGGAGGGGCGGTTTGTGTTAATGGGGATGTCGAAATCACCCATGACTAATGAAATGTATGGAAACTTTTGACTTTGCAGAAAATAATAAAAATACCTTAAAAAAAATTCTCTCATTATTCTGGCATTTGGCAAATATAAAATAATTTTGGTAATCCTAATTGACCTAAAACGGGAAAGGTTTATTCTGATTTCATGTCAGATAGTGAGAAAAACATCCATATGTGTCTTTTTATATAGTGTATGGAAACTTCTGGTTTCAACTGTATGCATCACTACAGGCCATGTATACAGTATATACATCACTACAGGCCATGTATACAGTATATGCATCACTACAGGCCATGTATACAGTATATCCATCACTACAGGCCATGTATACAGTATATACATCACTACAGGCCATGTATACAGTATATACATCACTACAGGCCGTGTATACAGTATATGCATCACTACAGGCCATGTATACAGTATATACATCACTACAGGCCATGTATACAGTATATACATCACTACAGGCCGGAACAGATAGCCCCCCGGCCCGCCGTGTATACAGTATATACATCACTACAGGCCATGCGACACACCTATACAGTATATGCATCACTACAGGCCATGTATACAGTATATGCATCACTACAGGCCGTGTATACAGTATATGCATCACTACAGGCCATGTATACAGTATATACATCACTACAGGC